>CM045771.1:40978558-41352523 GCA_025200525.1 Camellia lanceoleosa | reverse complement strand
CATCTTTAGAAAGGGAAATGATATGATTGTGGTCTTTGTATTAAAAACCTCTAATCTTTGTTGCCCCAAGGTCCAATCGGTTCCAAGCCATCTCTCATGGAGAAAGGGTGAGTAAGGGCGTCCTTAAATGAGCGAGGCTTGGCTGCGTTATAGCTCACTGGATCTTTCAGCTTTCGGTGATGTAGCTCCAACAAGTCTGCCTCCTCCTTGGCGTTCGAGTTAGTGTCCTCCTGCGTGGTCTTCTTTGTGAGCTTTCTCCTGTGGAATGGAACTTCGTCACTGCGATGTCATCCGGTTGTCGCGCTGAAGCTTCGCCATGTTCCATCTCTCTCGCAGTCACTAGCATTGAAACTTTCATCAAACCCCATCTTGCATTGAAATTTGATTAAATTTTTTAGTAAATTATAATACACCCTTTAAGATTTGCTTAAAATATATGTTATACCTTTTGGTTTGAAAAATTACAGATACCCCATTATTAGAATTTTTTATTTAACAAAATTAACTAAAAAAATAAAATTCCTATACAATGGTGAAATCACTTGAATTATTTATTGAAATAAATTTTTATCATTAAAAATTATTAATTGATTTGATAATTTATTAATAAAAGAAGTCATTTGCTATGAAATTAGAAACTTCAAGAGGTTTAATATAATATTTAGAACCACGAGGCAAATTATATTTTAAGTAAACCTCAAGTGTTATATCTGTAATTTACCTTAAATTTTATTATAAAATATTTTTTAAAAATATTTTACATTTATAAAGTATATATATTTTTATATTTAAGAAAATTAAAAAAAAATAGAGTTTGACTTTATGACAAAATAATCCTGAATTTTTTATTTTGTCAATTTAATCCTAATCCTAATATTTTGATTTTGTTTTGATCTAAATCATTCGCCTATTCCAATAACTAAAATCATCATAAAAATTGTATTTTAACTATTAAGCTCAATATAAGTGTATATAAAATGTTCTTAATATCCATTTCCGTTGAATTTAATAATTAAAATAATATTTTTTTTATTAATTTTACTTAACGAAAATAAATAAATCATTTATATTAAAAAATTTTAAAATAACATTTAATGATAAAATTAAAATTTAAAATATTTATTTTGCCACCCTGGTTAAATCTTAATTTATTAATGTAATTTTTCTTATATATATATATATATATATTTGATATTATTAGTAATAATGAGATCTGGTTTGAGAATTAAATATTTTAATCAAAAAATTAAAAAATCATTATAAATTATCACATTATTCTCTTTATTTTTTTTACATATTTGTTTCATAAAAATAAAAAAAATTATTAAAATAATTGACGTCATTGTAGCCCTAACCCAACCCAAACGTTAAAATTTCACTCCTCCTAACATTTTCGTCCTTATCACGTGCTCATGCTCCTAAAAGTCCTGTGCACTTGTCCCATAATCATCGTCAACTTGTTTGATTTTAAAAAATTTTATTTTTTTATTTTTATATTTTAACATTTTTAGTGAATTTTTTAATATTTTAAGTAATTTTTAAAATTTTAAATATACCAATATAAATATACCTAAAAAATATAATATTTATGAATTTTTTTTAAAATATACTAAATATCAAAAAAATATAAAAAATATATATATATAAAAATTTAATATATATATATATATATATATTTTTTATATATTTATTAATTTTTTAAAATATTTTTTTACAAATATTTAATTATTTAAATACATTTAAATAAGATAAAAAAATTATTTAAAATATTAAAAAAAAATCCAATTGTCAAAAAAAAATTCACAAATTCAAGCACACTGCATCATCTCCACAAATATTCCACACTCCCCCCAAAAATTAAAATCCAGCGAACACCACGACCACCCTCCTCACCCTAAATCACCATGGACCCACCGTCGCCACCGTCATCGCCGCCGCCACCACCACCAGAAAAGAGCTGGAGCATCTACACCCGCCGCGAGATCACCTCCAAGTACGAGATCCTCGATCGAGTTGGCTCCGGCGCCTACTCCGACGTCTACAGAGCTCGCCGACTCTCCGACTCCCTCATCGTCGCTCTCAAAGAGGTGCACGACTACCAATCCGCGTTTCGCGAAATCGAGGCCCTCAAACCCTACAGAACTCCCCGAACGTCATCGCTTTGCTCGATTACTTCTGGCGCGAGGACGAGGACGCCGTGCTCGTGCTCGAGTTCCTCCCCACCGACCTCGCTTCGCTCATCAACGATGCAAAGAGGGCTTGGGATGGTGGAATCACCGTCCGCGAGATCAAGCGCTGGATCGTCCAGATTCTCTGCGGTGTTGACGCTTGTCACCGGAATTCGATCGTCCATCGCGATTTGAAACCCTCCAATTTGTTGATTTCGGCCGATGGTGTTCTCAAATTGGCCGATTTCGGTCAGGTATGTGATTGAGAGTTGCTTGAAATTATGTTGCTTCTTGTTGTTTGGAAAGATTTCAATTTGAATATTAGGATCTGATTTTGTTGATTGAATGTAGTTTGTTTATAGGAGAGGTATGATTTAGGAAGCTGTAATCCTCATTACCCTTTTTGTCAATTTTGAGCTGCACTGTTTAAAAAAAATTAGAAAGTAACAGAGCTTGTGAGTATGCATTTTAAGTAATGAATTCATGTTTTCGTAACATGATTTTAAAGAGTTTAAGAGTTAAGTTAATTGAAGTGTTTTCGAAAACGTGATTTTATTGAAGTTTGTGTTTTGAAACACTTCTCAACAACAGGGGTTTGAGAAGTGAGTTTACGTTTGCTTCGGTTTGGGAAATATGTGTTAAGAAGAGAGGTTTGAGAAATAAGTTTATGAGTGCTTTGGTTTGGGAAATATGTGTTAAGAAGACAAGGGTTTGTGTATAAAACTCCACATCCTTAATTTTCCTCCCAACAAATATTGTTACCATGATTAGTATGACTCGTACTCTATCTTCACGGGAACCATACTAGCAAGCTGCATTCTATTTATTTTAATCTGGTGTAAAAATGGATTTAAATCAATACCAGAACAACTCTGAATGTTAGGGAAGATAATGGAAGACAACCGACCAAAGGGAAATAACTTATCCAAACCGTGGATTTTAAATCAATGAATAGAGCATTTTATTCATACTATGTCTCAATTTTGACTTACAGCTTTTAGCTAAAAAACATAGACACTTCTAAGAAGGTAATGTGTTGAACATACATGAAACTCAGTATGAGTTTGAATAAAACAATTTATAATCTAATAATAAACAAAAATTATGTAAATATATACAAATTCTCCTCTTTTAGACTTTAAAAGTTATTATATTTGACTTAAATATTCATAGATATGACATGAACAGATATATAATTATAACTTTTGCACGTGTCCCCCAACTGTTATGTTCTACATTTTTTGAACATTTCCTTGTCGGTATGTCCATGTTATGTCACATGTCTATGTCCTTGTTCCTTAGCCCATGAAAATGTTCCTTGACTGATGCATGATATTAATATCAATCTCAGATGCACTTATCAAAAAAATTGATATGGATCTTAAATGATTCAACCTAGATGTTTTAGCGGTGCGAACCATTTTTGTGTTGCTATACTTGATCATGAAGCCAGTCAGCTGGTAGTTGTACTAACTCTTGAAGGCATTGCTTAATAGCATATTACACTATTTCTATGTGAAACAAAAATTTAAGCTTACACCTCAAGATTCGACGATAAATATTAACAGCATGGTACTATTTTCATTTCTCATTTTGGTACTTGTTCTCCACTTGTTGCTGTGTATATGAAGATGTCTTTTTCTGACTACACTTGCAAGGTAGAGTTTAACAAGCAAAAACTGGAAGGCTAATAGTGCTTCAATTTTTCTCTGTTTATTCATCATGTACTGGAATGAGCTCAAGCCGACAAATTCTTTCTTTAACCATTTGGAAATGGTGATGCCATTCTTTCTGAAGTAAAACTGAGGATTCTACCAAGCTTTCTGACATTAATCAGCAGCTAAACTAGGCAATATTTCCCAAGCACTGTGAAATACAGTATACCATCATTACTCTACAGCATATAAATGTATAAACCTATGGTACCTGGAATGTGGATAGTTCCGGTACATGGAATGAGAATGTGGTACGTCACATGTTCTAAAATGTGATAAGGTAGGAGTAGACTTGTGTAGATTATATTATAAGAATTTTATGTACTTCTAGAATAATTATTTTTTAAAAAAAAATTAGACATCTGATAACACATTTCTATAAGCATTAATTTATGACCCATTTTTTATGTTTTGTCTCGTGAAAATTTCACTTACTTTAGATTTTAGTTTGTTAAATTTGATTTTTTTTTTTTTTTTTTTTTTTTTTTTTTAAACTCCTAAGAAACCTGTAGAAAATATATTAGAAAAAAAACTTTTGGGATCACTTTAGATTGCTAAATTTACCATTTTTGAACAAAAGTGTATCATGTTTTAGAACGTCCGTTCCAAAACATAATTCACTAAGGTGCTAGTATTTTCTGGTAAGACTAGTACAACATTTTTGTTGAAAAATATTGTCTTTATATGTCTCCTGTAATTGTTGATTTTCAGGCAAGAATACTTCTAGAGTCCGGTTTTGTTGGCTTTGATGAAAACCCACGGCTACATGAACCAAATGTTCCAAATCCAACTAGTGTTGTTCAACAACCACTTGAAGTTGTTCGAGAAACAGAAATTCCACGCCAAGATGGTTCTGGAAATGAAGAGCATGGATCTTCGGGTAAAGAAGAGGGCATTGAGGGTTTGGACATGCACAAGGCAAACGACTCCATGAGTGAAATTGATAAGGAAACTCATGATGGAGATACATCCTGTCTTGCTACGTGCACGACAGGCGATGTCGATGATGATCCTTTCAAGGGTTCTTATTCATACGAGGCTGAGGAGGGTGCAGATGACCCGTCACGGTGCACTCACATCCATTGTTGGAACTTCGCTGGTTCAGGGCACCAGAGTTACTCTTTGGATCCACAAAATATGGTCCAGAGATTGACTTGTGGTCATTGGGCTGCATTTTTGCAGAGCTTTTCAGTTTAGAACCTCTTTTTCCAGGTACTTCAGATATCGATCAGCTAGGCAGAATTTTCAGTGTCTTGGGCAACGTAACTGAGGAAATCTGGCCCGGTTGTTCAGAACTTCCTGATTACAAAACAATATCATTTGGTAAAGTAGAAAAACCACTTGGTTTGGAATCATGTCTTCCCAACCAGTCCCCTGATGAAATCAATCTAGTCAAAAAACTTCTTTTTTTCGACCCAGCAAGTAGAGCTACTGCGATGGAACTGCTTCACGACAAGTATTTAAATGAAGAGCCTCTACCGGTTCCAATATCAGAGCTAAGGGTTCCTTCTTCACGCACTGCTCAAGATGAGGGTTCTCCCGGTGAGTGGGGTGATTACAGAGACATGGCTTCAGATTCTGATTTTGAGGATTTTGGTTCTGTGAATGTTACAACTACCAATACTGGTTTTTCAATTCGGTTCCCTTGAACGCGCTTCAGACACTACAACTGTAAGTTATACATGTTATTCCATAGTTATTCCATATTGTTTGAACAACTTTGGTTTCCCTAATTTATTGGGACTTAGCCATCATATTTCACTTTGAAGTGATATTGTGCAAGTCTTAATTCTTTGTAAACCACCAGTTTTTAGCAGACTTCGTGTTTCCACCATTATGTATTGGAAATATAATGAGATTTTGAGGATTTTTACTTCTATAATATGGAAATATTTTTATGGTATATGGGAATGAACCTTTTGAAGTTGAATTGTTTGTTTGAGAATATATATATATATATTTCTTCAAATGTAACCATTACTAGAGCAGTTTGCATTGCTGGTGTTTGAAAAAAAAAAAAAAAGAGGTATGATGCCGACGAATTGTGCAGCCTTAGGTTGCAAGAATGTCTACGAAAAGGCTTAGGTTGGTAATGTTAGCTACTCCACCATGGATGTTAGCGACATTTGGTTGACAGGATTAGAAAAATGCTTGGGACCTCTAATTAGAGGTACCACTAGTGATGTGGCAGTGGGTCCCACCCACTGCCACATCAGTGCTGTGTCTTGTTTTTTTTTTTTTGGCCTTTTCCACCTCATTAGAGGTGTGTTTAGAGTCTCTAATTAGAGGTTTCTAGCATTGTTGACAGGATTACTACCTTAGTTTATTGAAGTTTTTGGTTTGACTTTCTAGGGTGAATGACTGTAGTTTTGAGAATTTGAAATGCAATTTATATATCTAGCCTTTTCTTAAGCGTGTGAGGAATGGGAGCTGCTAACTGGCGGTTGCGGGTTGAATCCACAATGGGTGTTCAATTGACAGATACAAGTTAAAGAAGCGCTGCCACCAATGCTTGCCTCTGGTGAGAGTCGAACAGTTGACCTCTCGTACATGAGAGGCAGGGAGATGTCATTGGGATTGGGCTAGAATCTAGATTGTTAGCACCAACGTGATTGTTGACCAGTTATTGCAATGTTGAATTCAACTTCTCTAGGGTGGATGACAACATGGTTGTTCCGATTGTTGAATTTGTTGTATGCTTAAGACTGTATTATTAGACTTTCTGTCACAGATGAGTGTAATTGACTAAAATTAGAATGTGTGCATTTTTTTCGGAGAGTGAGTTTTGAAACCCCAGTACATCTGGAAGTGTGATCCACAGAGGAATCTACCAAGCTACTCTTCCCTTTTCTCATTCCGTCTATTATATTGTGTTTTTAATATGCCCATGTATAACAATGTTTTGAGCTACCAGCTAATTTGTGTATGGAGCCAAGTACTAGCATGGCTAGACATTGATTGGCTAGTAAAGTGGAGGAACACAAGATACATTGTTTGAAGGGTCAATTACGTTAAGTTCTACAAGTTTGACATATATTAATTACATTGGGTTTTTTGAAAAATATAATTCACATATATTAATTACATTTAATTTTCTTAAAAATATAATTCACAAATAACATTGAACCTTTTTTTTTTAAAATCATGTTTTTATATATTTTGTTCTTGTTTATTTTTGTGTCTATACATTATTTCCATTAGTTACGATCAAAAAGATAATTGATGTAGATTGGTGTAGATATGTCAACTTTGTTTATATAATCTCAAGGGTAATTATTATAATTTACCCTTATTTGATTTTTTTTTTTAATTTGATTTTTTTTTTTTTTTTGGTGATGGGAAAGTACGAGACTTAATATATTACACATTCAATAATAAGTTGTCTAATAAAATATATTGGAATGCAAAACAGATTCCAAAAGAGATAAAAAACAACCTTCATACGGGGAGGATATAAGTCTTCACATAAGGAGAAAAATATGCTTTCACACAAAGATCAGAAAATCTCCCTGAATTATGTGAATTGGAATGAACCAGGTCAGAAATTATCTGATTGAATAAATATTTCGTTCTTTGTTTGTTGCGGAGCATGAACTCCTTAATACCTTATTCAAACTCTAATTCACATTTCTTATATAGACATATTTATTCAAGAAAACAACAAGATCCATTTTACATCATATTTAAGAATTCATATTTTTCAACCATTATCAAATTTGATTACTGTCTTTTTTTGGTTCATGAGAATCCCATCAAAGATCTTTATAGATAGTGAAGGGTTTTATTGAGTTGTAATTGGAATCGAGATACTTAGGCTAAGTTTGGCTACCCTAAATAAGTATACATTTTTTTATCTTTTTATCTTTTTTTCATCACATCATCTCTCTACTTTTCTGCACATCTTTTCGTAAAAAGACAAAAAGTACACTTATTTAGATCATATCAAACAACCCTTTATTATCAATCATAACAATTGTCGTTGTTTTTTTGTTTTGTTTTGTTTTATTTTTAAAAATTAAAACCAAATCCTTATATCACATGACTACTAAACCACAAAAAATGTAATTTCAGCACTACAAATATCTTACAGTACCGGGTTCTTCTAAATTCACTCTACAAAATTGGTCGGATGTCCTATTTCTTACAACATCTATCTTTAACTTTGAATTTTGTTTCTCTCTCTTTGAACACTTTAAATAATCTCAATCTTACCTCCACCCATCCTAACCACCTCTGTGCCATCTCACAAAGCCCTATATCCCGTTTCCACCATTTATCATTGACTCCTCTTCTTCTTTTCTTCTTCTTCCTCATTTTCTCTAAACCTTAGATCTAGGATTTGTGACAAAGAACGTAGGAGAGGGGCTAGGAGGGCTAAGACATAAGAAGGGAGTTGAGAAAAGAGAAGGAGATGGCAGTGGGAGAGTAGGTCACAATGACGATAAATGAGAAGAATAAAGAGAGAATGAGGAGGAGAAAATGGCGGCAGTGATAGAGAGAACGCAAAAAAGGAGGAGGAGGATGAGGAGGTAGAGACGATGGGTAGGAGGTGACAACAAAGGGCTACTAGAGCAGGAAGGCGCTACCGAAGATAGGGTTAGGGTTTGGTCTTTTTAGTAAAATAATTTATGAGCAAAATAGTATTATTATTACCATTTATAAATAACAATAAAAATTACAGTGTTGAACAAAATATGTGATGTGCATTTTGGAGCGAATAATATTAGGTATCATGAAAGAAATATTATGAAATGGTTCATGAAATTTTTTTATCATTTAATTAGTGTATTATTTTATTGGGTGTGTAATTCAAAGATGGAAAATCTTCATAAAACTTTTCATGATATTTTTTTTTTCATAATGCCTAATATTATTGTTTTGATGCTCTCACAATACAATTGACTAAAAGTTTGATAAATTAGATTCCCCCCCTAAGAATTTTCATAAAACTTTTCATGATATTTTTTTTCATAATGCCTAATATTATTCTCTTGATGCTCTCACAATACAACTGACTAAAAGTTTGATAAATTAGATCCCCCCAAAAAAAATTATAACTAGTGACACTAATTTTTGACATTCCATGGTTTTTCTTTTTCCTCTTCTTGAAATATAAAATATAACTGCTCATCTTAATATTATATTTCTTAAGTGGTATATATTATACTTTTGATACAACTTCATAGCGTCTCACTTGAAGACTTTGAAAAATAATTTACTAGGGCTGATACACTTTGAAAAATACTTTACTAGGGCTGATACACTTTTTTTTTTGATCAGAGAAATAGGATGCTCTGTAGTGTTATTACGCATCCGTAGGCATACGCCTAAAATAAAATGTCCAACTCCGATACAACATTCTGAAAAAATTATATTACTATTGTTATGGCACACAATTTATTTTATTTTTTGTTCGTAAAATTGGAGCTACCCATATTATTTGTCTCTCTTATTCTAATTGTAAAACACTCTTGCTCTTTTTGTCTCTTCCTCTGACTCTCTCCTCTCCCTCTCCAAAAAAAGAGAGAACATTTGAAGAAAAAATGGCATAATACTTATTTGGTACATGATTTTTCCGGGGAAAAAGAGTCTCCAACCAATCAATATTCAACTAGTTGGTCCATCTACAAACATTGTTAAATTGAACCATTTCTATCCACTTTGCACTTGTCCAAATCACAAAGGTTATAAATTTACTTTTATAGCCTAAAGAGTTAATATATGTTTTTTAGAATAATCCATGTGAGTAAAATATAATTACTTCTATAATTTAATCATTAAATCTACATTTCTCTTTCCATGTTATCTTTATCTTTAGATTTATATAGTTCCAATTAAGATTGGCCATTATATAATCAATAGTTGATCTATATTTTAAATTTAAATATGGCAGGTATTGTTTCATAAAATTAAAAACTAAATGTTAAATTTTTTAATTTGAAAACTGATTCAATATTTACTCAAATTTAAGTGCTAAGCCGAATCAAATTATTTGATTTGTAAGGAGGAAAAATGCTAAATTTTAAAATTAGTTTATTAACTTTTTTTCTTACACTCTTTAAATTGGTGGTGGTGGTGTGGCAATCACATGGTGATAGTAGTAGTGTAATGGAGTATGATAGTGGCAACAACGACAGTATTATATGATGGTAAGATAACAAAGTCATTGTAGTAGCGTTGTTGCAGTAATAATGGTAATAACAAACTAGAGGGATCAATGATATAATTTACCCTTATAATGGCGATGGCATTGGTTGGTAATAATGGTACGCCTTAGTGTGACATAATCATAACATATTAAAATATGTTTAAAAAGAAAAATTACAATTTTAAATTGTATAAATTGCAGTAATAAAAAGAATGTAAATGGCTCATAAGTTGGCCTTTTTCTTTATTATGAAAAAATGTGTGAAAAAATAGAGGTAATGTGACTCAAATAAATCTATAAGTCAATACACTAGTTTTTTAGTTATCACAAAAGAGACCAAAATTATTATTTTTTTTTTGGGCCATACGATACGATATTAGGGGTAATAAATTAGGTTATAATGAAAGGGTTGTAGTCTCAACATTGATTCGAATCCTGAATTTCTAACCTTCTTATTATTTCAAGAGACAGTTATATGAATTATTGAGCCAACTGTCTTACTAAATACTACTTAAATTTCAAATTTATGATAAAACACATATTAGTGTTCATAAAAGATTGATTTTAAATTTTAATGAAATATAGCAGCCTAGTTTGATTTTTAGAAACTTGTTTCAAAATTATTTTTAAATTTTTTTAAAATTAATTTGATATAAAAAATAAAAAAATACCTATCATTTTTAAATAATTCTATTTTTGGAAAGTCAGAAATAATTAATTTTTTTTTGATTTTATTTTTATCAAATTAGTTTCAATTTTTTTCAAAAAAATTTCTGAATTTTTTTTTTTTTTTCTCTCAAAAACAAACCAAACAAAGCCTGGATTCTTACCAAAAAAAAAAAAACGAGATTATGAAAATCCGTTGTTTTTCTGGTAGGTGAAATCTTGTCCGTCAATTGGTTCCCTCGCACTAAGCAATAGATAATCTGAACCGTACATCAAACAATTCCCTTTACCACACGGAGTCAACAAACAACGTCGTAGACTCGTTTAGCGCCAATAAATATTATTTTTCTTTTTACGAAACGTAATCCCACTGAGAAATTATCCGCCACACTCGATTTCACTCACACTCGGTCAAACATTCTCTCTCACATCATGACACATAAGAAACATAGACATTCCTTTAGAATATTTTTAATAATTCTTACATCATTGCTTCTCTAATTTGAATAAAATTTCAGTTTAATTTTTATAATTTTAATTTAGATAATGTGAACTCTATAATTTTTATTTTATGACAATGTAAGCTCTCTATTATTTATTTATGAAATTAAGAAAAAATATATTAATACAAAATCAAAGAAATTAATATTTAAAAAAAAACCTCTATAATACATAATGAAAGGATAAAATATTATAACAAAATTAAAAAGATTAAATTAAAATTAAAATTGCAAAATTTAAATGACACTTAAAAGATTAAAATAAATTATCCTTTGGGCTTTTATGTTTAGCCACTCACTTTAGCCTCTTTATTTTTTAATTTCTTTTGTAATGTATTTATATAGTTAATTTATGTCTAAAATTAAATAAAAAATGACACATTAACCCGCGACATAAATTTTTTTATTATATGTAAAAGCATCTCAATGATATTTGCTAAAATAGCATTGCCATTATTGTTATAATTTAGTAATGAATAGTGTTATTTTGTCAAATTATAGCTATGGTTTCTAATGGTTACATGTTATTTTGGTAAATCTCAACCAACTTTCTCACCAAAGTTATAGGTGTTGTTTGGTTATAGGTTTTTAGTATTTTCTTTTTGTTTGTTTATTTTTTTCTTTTATAACCTTTTTTAATGATTTTTTAAAAAGTATACATTTATATTATTCCCGACAAGATAAATATAAAAAATGACATTTGTTGTTTCTAAAAAAAATTATATAATGTTTATATATTTACATCAAATTTTAGTATAAAATTTTTATATAATGTGACAACTAGAGTGACATTTGCCGTTTAATTTTAAATAAAAAAATTAATTTTAAAAGTATATGGAGAAAAATTTAAAAAGTAAAAAATTAAAGTAAGAATTTTTTTTTTTGAAACGTCAAAATATGTATATGCCTTCGCTGACACGAGTTTCATTGAAGAAACAAAGGTCTTCCGATTGGACGGTCAATGAATTACCTTCAACCCCTCTATGAATTTCAGCCGTTAGATTCTCACTTTCAATACGCACTGTACGATGGTACTACCACCAGAATCTTACCGTCCAATATTTACAAAATTGAATTTCAAAAGCTCGAGAGGGAGGAACGACAGAAGCCTCCTTCTTCTGCTGCTACTTGTTCTCGTACCCTTCCTTCCATTTTGATTTCTCTCTCTACATCTCAGCAAACATTCTCTCTCTATCTCTTCTCTCTCTCTCTCTCTCTCTGCCTTTACGTACATATTCACATGTGTATATGAGTGTACAGATCGATTTTTCTTTGATTCTGCTCAATCCGCGACTGTTCTCGGCCAACATTAGTCTGATTTCAACATAAATCTTAGCTCTGGAATGACAGAGTTTGAGATTTTGAATTGTGTTTTGAGCGGTACTCGATTCCAAAGGCGTTGAATTTGAGGAGATTCGTGGAATTTTTGCGATTATTGGACGGAAATCAGTGAATTTAATTAAGAATTGTTTTTTTGGAGATTTATTTTGAATTTGAAGTTGATGGAGAAAGGTGAGCGAGGGGATTTCCCTCCAAAAAAGGCTCAATCGGAGACGCCAGTGAAGAAGCTCGCGAGGCAGCTGGATTTCACGGGGTTTGGAGCTGCATCGGCTGCCGTGGTGTTGCCTGAGCACCCTCAGCAGCCGCCGGCTCAGCCCCTGCTGCGGCGGACGGTTAAGCAGATGCAGCCGCCACCACCACAGCCACAGGCGCAGCAACAACAGCTACTGTTGATGCCTGCGCAATCTCAGTCGCCTCTTCCTTCGATACGCCCTGTGTAAGTCTGCAATTATCGATTCTGCTATGCTTTTTATTCTCAAAGTTGCGAGTTTGTTTAAAAAAAAAATGGTCTTGGAAGCTGAATATTGATTTTGAATTTTCAAATTTGTGAAATCTTCCAAGGGTTTTGATGTTCTGGTTCTCTCTCTTTCAAATTTGGTTATTTAGTTATAACTTTGCAAGATCAATTATTACTGTCCATTGCCCTTGTTTTGAAATGTCTGTTTTTGTATATATTTCAGTCATGTGATGCTTAATAAAATCTCAAATTTAAAGTTTATGCACTCTCTCTCTCTCTCTCTCTCTCTCTCTCTCTCTCTTTCATGTGTTGGGGATGCACAATTAACTTTTTATATCAGTTGATTTATATGCCTTTTGTGTTTAAAATCGGAAGTTTGTTATTGCAAAATTGAGGTTGGTTTCCTTATTAATTTCTTGGGGGTTGGGGGAGGGTGTTAAATCACTGTGGAATGTGAATTCTGCTGTCCAGAAAATGATTTTTTTGACAGCAGACTTAGAGATTTTCTGATGGATGTAAGCATTGAGGATATTTTTTCTTCCAAATTCCATGTGTAATTTAAATTCTTTTTGCCATGTATTTTGCTAAGGATTAAATATTGAATTTGACACCAGGTGAGCTTTCCTACTTAGGATTAAATATTGATTTTTACGCTGGTTGAGCTTTCCTCCTCATCCTTCTTCTTCTTCTTCTTCTTCTTCTTCTTCTTCTTCATATATATATATATATATGTATGTATTCTGTTGCACGGGATACGATGGAGGATCAGGCAGCCGTGTGGGGGAATTCAGAAGGACTTCAGATCTGGAACTGGAATACATAGCAAAAAGAACATAAATTACAAGAAGACATGAAGTTCCATTTTTTTTCCTGTATAGCTTTTATTGTATAATAATCACTTATTAAATGAATTTGGCTGTATTCAACCTTGCTTCGCAAACCTCAACTTCCAAAAGAAGGGACACCACCTGACCACCAGTTAGGAGTGTTTTGGATCTCTCCTTCTCTAACACTGATACACATAAGCATTGAGGTTTTAATTTATCTTCATCTCACAAATAAAATGTGACAGAAGAATTAAATTGTTTCTTTTTTCTCTCTTTCCTTCTTTAGTGTTGTATAATAATATTGGTGCATGTGATATTGTATGATTCAGAATGCTAATTTTATCTTGTTTTCCTAATGCATGGAATTAATGAATTTAAATTTGTCTGCAGACTTTGATACAGAAGCTTAATTTATAAATTTTACTAATGAAAATAGTCTTTCTTTCATCAGAAAATCAGAATCTCCTAGAACGCGGGCAAGAACAAATGTTGAAGTAAAAGACGGTACTCCAAAGAAGCAAAAACAGTGCAACTGCAAACACTCGAAATGCTTAAAGTTGTAAGTACATACCTCTTTACGTGCACATTTTCCATGGAGAGAGATTTCATCATTAATCTAGTGTGTTGTGTTGTCTTTCTTTAGAATTTGTGCGAAAAATATTTATGTGGATTTCTAGTCTTGAATAGCTGTCTTACTATTAAATTTAGGCTATGTTGGCCACTGGCCATTCTGTTGTTTACTTAATCTAGAGCTGCTGATATTGTTCTGTCATAATACAATTATCATCTTTTCCTTGTAATTATTGAGGACTTCCAAGTTTCTAGGCATAGATGCAAAGCTGCTTATTTGTATGTCAGCTTTCAATAAACAAAGCAATATTTTAGCTAAAAGGTAGATACTCTGAAGAAAGTTTTTAACACTTTGAAAGTATAATACTCATGAGATTGAAGTATGACACCACCACTCTTCTCTCTTGCCCTCTTATGTGCGCTTATGCATGTTTTGTTCTATGTTAGGATATGATTTTCTAGTGAACACTTTATTGACAAAACAAAGAAAGAGAAAGGTCTGCTTCTTGGCGTTGGAATGTGTACCACATCTACTGGAATTGCCCCATTTGTACTGGTTATAAGGCTCCATATTCTCTCTCCTTAAAAACCTGGGTTTTAAGGAGACGTGTGGGTTGGGTTTTTCAATTTGGTATTAGAGCTTGGTTGGGCCTGTGATTGTTGTGCCATTTGTCCATCTATTGTATCTTGTGGTCTAGGAGGCTGTGTTGGAATGTGTCCCACATCTTTTGGAGTTGCCCCAGTTGTACTGGTTATAAGGCTCCAGATTCCCTCTCCTCAAAACTCTGGAGAAGTGTGTGCTGGGCTTTCCAATTCTTGACTAGGCTAGGTAGGGCTGAGAAACCAACCTAAGGGTGGATGGTTGAAGCCTAAACAAATATATGTTGGCCACCCCAACATTTTTGCCAATCACATGATAGAATTGATTTCATGTGACTAAATTGCATACATGTGCACACAATTGAGGCAGACCTCTTATTTATATATATCAATAAATTTTTTTTGGAAATGGTGGTCTAATCAAATTTTTATGCTAAGATCTCAGTTATATAGCCCAAAAGTGATCTCAATTAGAATTATAGGTTCATCCTTGGTGGCCACCCCAACATTTTTCAAATCACGTAACATAATTGATTCCATGTGACTTTAGTGGCATACCTGACAATGACATAGATGTAATTTTTGTTATATTTTAAATGTGAACACAATTGAGGTTGATCACTTGACCTCTTATTTATAGATGTCAATCAAGATTTTAAAAAAAGAAAGAAAAATAGGCTATTTTAGTTGGTTTTTTTATGAAAAGATGGGTAAAAAAGTAGAGAGAGTAATGTGATTGGGTGTTTTGTCTTTTTGGCTATTTTAGCCAAAAAAATTCACCCCAAACGGGACCTAAACATGTTTTTCGTACCACTTTAACACCACACCGAAAGGAAACTCAGATTTTTAATTATGCATTTACTTTAGCTCCCTTTACAAAAAAATTTTGGGACCACCCCATGTTATAATGTGATGCTTAGCATGCTTTTTAACTAAGGGTATTGTTAACATGCGCCCTTAATGCATATGCTAAGAAGGCTTGAAAAGATTGTACATTATTTATTACACGTACTTTCATGCAGAATGTACAATTCCTTTTAAGCTTCTAATTTGTGCCCCAAGGGCACACACTACAAAATTGTTAACTACATCTATTCAATGAGAAGAGTTTTACCCTCTCTCTCTCTCTCTCTCTCTCCACGTGGATGTTGTCTGTTGATTTGAAATTTACCTTACGATGTTTATTTGTTTTGATAAGTAAAATTACTTCATGATGTTTTTGATGGAATGCTATAATCGCTACCTTGACTTATCACCCAAAAAAAAAAAAAAAAAAATGAAAGAAAAAAAGTCACTACCTTGTTAATGAAGCCAACTTGCTCTTTACCTTGAACTTTCACAAAAAAGAGTGGATTGGGACATGTATGGGATGTTCTTAGTTTTCATTTTGTTTACTTGCTGCACCATATTATAAATATATGTATCTACATATGTGCATGTACAAATGAATCTTTGTACCAAAAAACTTTTATGCACTTGTATATATGCCATGCATGTATATTTGTTGGATATGACATAATTCTTCTAGACTTTAATCTCTTTATGCTCGATCAAATTATCGCCTTTTTCTTTTGTGTCTTGTTTATGTAGCAAGAAACTGTTGTCAAAAGTCAATACTTCCATTTGCACAAACAATTTTTTTCCATATGTGTGGCAAGCTATTAATGTGGCAATTAATAACTATATGCTGCATACACTCATTGAACGCTTAGGTGCCTAAGGAAGGTAGCTCCCAGTCCTAGCAATCAAGACTGCTAGTACCGAGTTCGGCTCCTCTCCAATCCTATTAGAATTGGAGAATCTTCCAGTGCTTTCTAACTGTGGCCTTGTTTGTTAGAGATTATTTTCAGCTTTCAGCTTAATTTAAGCTGTTTTGATATGTTTGGTTTAGCTTATGCTTATAGCTTATAGCTTTGTGGAAGTCAGAAATCAGCTTATTCTTTGAGTGGGGCAGGAGATGCTTTGAGAATAAGCTGGAAATCAGCTTAAGCTGAAAGTTATAAGCTATAAGCTGTTTGGGCATAAGCTATAAGCAGTTTCCCACAGCTCTACCAAACAGGGCCTGTATGACACATGACAACTACTGCATCCAACGGACCAAAATGCTTTAATCAATCAATTCTTTGTTTCTTTACTTCTCATCCAATTTCTGTTCTTGCCCACAATTTATTTATTTATTTTGTGACTGCCTCTTCTCTCTCTCTCTCTAGACTTTACCCCAGCCCCAATCATTCCTATCTTGTCCCTCTCTTCCCTCTCTCTCTCTCTCTCTCTCTCTCTCTCTCTGCGAACGTCCCTGAGAAAACCACACTCTTCCATGTCCATCACAGTACTGTAAGCATAAAATGCTGACAGCTTCAAGAATCAAACTATTGCCATAAAAAAAGGAAATGATACAAATTAAGATAGTTTTTAGTTAATTACATTTACAATTGGACATCATTGTGTTTGATAGTTGCAAATCAATGAATACACTGGAATATATATATATATATATATAAACTTGTGTGTATATTAAGATTTTGAAATTGTAATTAATTTCTCTCACATTAATCAGTCTCAATCTGTGTGGTTGAGAAATCAATTTTGGAAAACTAACTTGCTCAAAAGGCATTCGTACAGAGAGAGAGAGAGAGAGAGATTGGGCTGGGGGTGTTTGAGGACTCCCAAGAGGCAGAGAATGTTGAGAATTTGGAGCTGGCAATGGTAGGCAAGGCGAGGGATAGGAGTAAGAAGGTGGATCAGTGGAGTTGTAGGAGAGGAGGCGGTATAGGTATGGTGCAGTGGTGTTGGAGCAAGAGAGAGTTTCACAGAGAATAAGGGATTTTCCTTCTCCTGCAATGAAGATGATAAAAGTTGGGTATGATTACGTGTGCATAACCACATGGCCCTAAGATGGGATGGGTTTAATGTAAAGATCTTGGCCGTTGGATGTAGATTGGAGGATCCTCCAATTCTAATAGGATTGGAGAGGAGCCAAACTCGCTAGTACCTATGTTCTTTAGTATTTCAAAAATGTAAGGTTCACCTTCTAGGCTTATGTAAAGTTCAAAGCTTTATAATTTGTAGTCACTGATGATATTTCGATAATTTGGTATTCTCAGTATGCTCAGCTGTCTTTCTTTAATCTTTATGAAGTGTATGCACATGATGTTAAATCTGGCAATATTTTGGTTAGGTATTGTGAGTGCTTTGCATCTGGGATACACTGCAATGGGTGCAACTGTGTAAATTGTCACAATAATGTTGAAAATGAGGCTGCCAGGCGAGAAGCTGTTGAAGCTACCTTGGAGCGTAATCCAAATGCCTTCAGGCCAAAAATTGCTAGCAGTCCGCATGGAAATCGGGAAATTAAGGTATGCATTCTGATAAAACTTCCACATTTATGCATATCTTGTGTTTAACATTGATTTTGGACAAATTAAATGTTAGTTATTTGAGCTGTTTTGTCATTGTTGCCAGTGTTAGTGATCTGTACGGAGCTTCTTTTCTTCTTCTTCTTGTTCTCTTCTTTTTTTATTTTATTTTTTTAACATATATTGCTGGTCCAACAGTAAGGCTTGCTGTTAGCGTCCCTGGTGGCGCAGGTTTGAGTCACAAAAACACTCTCTCTAGAAATGGGGATAAGATGGGGTACATCATGAAGTGGGTTGCCTTTATATATATATATGTATGTATATTGATATCTTGCTATTCTAGCGTCTAGGATTTAGTTTTTTATTGTTTCATGGCAGAGTTAGCATATACAACAGTGCCAGTTTGTTATTCATCTTTCTAAGACGGGGTACATCATGAAGTGGGTTGCCTTTATATATATATATGTATGTATATTTATATCTTGCTATTCTAGCGTCTAGGATTTAGTTTTTTATTGTTTCACGGCAGAGTTAGCTTATACAACAGTGCCAGTTTGTTGTTCATCTTTCTAAGATGGGGTAAATCATGAACTGGGTTGCCTTTATATATATATATATATTATATATATGTATGTATATTTATATCTTGATATTGTCTAGGATTTAGTTTTTTATTGTTTCATGGCAGAGTTGGCATATACAACAGTGCCAGTTGTTATTCATCTTTCTAATAAAAAGCCGAGTGAGATTTCACATCTTAGGATTTTCGGGAACAGTGATTATAACTGATTTGTTTTGTGTGTTAAAGAGCAAAATTAAATCATCGTCTATGCATAGCTTTGTAAACTAAACAAATTCAACTTTCTTTTGCAATAATTTCATTTGTTTTGCTTTGAGAAGTGTTTAGTGATGCATCTGTTATAGCAAATGTGTCCCTGATAAGGACAGAGGTTTCGCACTTAGGCATTGCCATGTATAAATGTTTGTACTAGATGTTCACAAATTCGCCCCAGTTTTTGTGCAATATTGCAGTCCCATATCTGCTTCATTAAAGCTTTGTTGTTCTTGTATATACCCCCTATTTTGTTCACATAGTAGTATAATGTAGTGCATGTCGATTTATTTGAATATCTATGACCGTTTTTATGCTCTTTCTGTAAAATATGCAATTATTGTTGCCTTCTTTGTCTAGTTAGATTATAAATGTTTTAAGATATTCCTTTCCTATCCTTGTGCCTCATAGATCGTTGAAATCAGAAACACTATAACCCAATTGATTTTGCAATTTGAGAAAAAAAAAAGTTCGGAAACATGGTAGACTCTTGTCCATAGCACCAAATGTAGCAACTCCAAATTTTATTTCCTTTTTTTTAATGATTTTCTTTCTTCTAAGAAGGATAAAATATGAAGCACGAACATGTAGTGTCCCATTTTTATAATTTTTTTTTTTTTTTTAACCAGAGTAGCATACCCACCAAGGTTGATGAATTTAATGAGAATAAATATTTGACATAGAATAAATATATAATATTCAAATTTATAACCTATCATAAATATATAAAATTATATGTTTTGTATGTGTCCCCTGCGTGTCATGTTTTGCATTTTTTTGAAAATTTACATGTCCATGTCGCGTCACATATATGTGCCCATTGCTTCTCAGAGCATAAAGGTTGAAATACGATAATAAGGCTTTTTCTTGGAGAAGGTTTGCAGAAAGAATCATAACAAGAACTAGCTCAACTTTTACAAGATTTACCAGTTTTTGTGATTAAGTTCAACATTATGAACTAGTTTGTAAAAAGTAACTATGCAACTCATGTGTTAAAATAATATAAGATTCCCTTGTTTTTTACTTTGTAATGGAAATTCACTTGTATGCATCTATACCTAATTTAACACAATCCGACTCTGTATTCATCTATGCTTACCTTACCACATTATTATGCAATGTACCATTCTTCTGTCCCATTCCATGTGCCAAAATGATTCAAGTTCTCATGGCATTCATTGAACTTCTAAAGTTTCTCTAGTGTGCTGCATTATCATAGAAAAAGGCAATTTGAAGAAAATTAAGAAATTCATTCTTGCAAACTAAGTTCAAAGTTGGCCCTTGTATTTTCCTTGAAATCTTCACCACAGATTTAAGTTGCATTCTTGATAATCCATACACTCATGAATTCATAAACTGGACAAATTGCAAACATTCAAATACTAATAAGTTACAAAAGATTGTAAAATAATCCTCATGCTTTTTGGTTGGTGATGCTTTGAGTGATTTGGGTTGGTATGTATGAGCTGTTTAAGGCAGATACTTGAGCACTTCCTAGAGGACATGGACATTGAGAGGAGAAGCAAGATAATTGTTAACTTGGTCTATTGATGAGCTTAGGTGTTTTAAGGGGAGAGAAGCAATCTAGACAAGGATGCTTTTGTTTGGGCCTTGCCGTCTCTCATCCTAAGTAAATCCATTTTGCAATGGACACTCCCCCTCAATCCTGCATTAAGAAATTTCATTGTTTTCTGAATTTAGCAATGTATCTCTATGCTTTTGTATGTGTATAGGCTTAAAGCATTAAAATAAAATTGAAAGTTTTAAATGATGAAAAAGTTATTATTGCATTTCATTAATAATGCTTTGGGTAATTAGAACTGGTAAAGATGTTCCTCTGCTCTATTGTGATTTAAATTTTCATGAATTGTATAATGAGGTCAGAAAAACACATCATTGTGGTCTTATTGGTACCCTCATCTAGGGAGAGGGTCTCTTACCATGCTTATCGTGTTAACCAAGCTTTTCCTTTATGGTATTTCTTAATGGTTGAAACTTGGGACATGAAAAGGTCTTTATGACCGAAAAGTCTAAAGTAAATGGGAGCATCCAAATTTTATTTGGATTAGAGACTATGACGTGCGCAATTTCACATTCTCATCCACTCTCTCCTTTATATTTTCACAATGTCAGGGTTATCTTTTAACATTTTGATCCTTTTTGGGTGAATAACATTTTGATCCGTACCTCCAAATAATCAGTTAACTTGTTTGCCTCTTGAGTTTAGCATGGTTCTAATGTACAATTGTTTTTAGGGAAAGAAACGTGGAATGTTTGTATTGACACCTTAGTGGTGTTCTCTGTTGAGATAGTAGTATTAAATTGTGCTCAGAAATTGATTGCCAAATTTCAAAGGCTTGTCTCATAGATTCTCCATGCAGTTCCAGCCCATACAAATTCTTGAATTTTTTGACTGATGCAAAACGTGGAGTAATCCTAGTCTCCAACTTACAAAATAATGAATATGACAGTACACAATGATACATTTTCTAATTAATTATGACCTTAGAGAAAGAAGATAAAATATCCTGTATTTTGTTTATGTTTTAGTATTATTTTTAAAGATGGTGCGTTTACCATCTTTTGCTGTTTTTGAGTGTGTACATGGTTTTGAGAGTATTAATACTATTATGGGAAGGAAAAAAATACTGGATGGGAGAATCTAAAGTTTAAATAAGCTATTAGAACAAGTTTTCTTTTTATTTATTTTTTATTTTTTTTAAAGAAATGTAATTTTTTGTTTTTTGATACATGATATATAGATAGTGTTTGTGTACTTCTTGGACTATGTTGATATGCATATGAACTGGCTTAAAATATATGTAGGAGGAGGAAGTTTTGGTGTTGGCAAAGCACAACAAGGGATGCCATTGCAAGAAATCAGGGTGCCTCAAAAAGTACTGTGAGTGCTTCCAGGCCAATATTCTCTGCTCTGAAAATTGTAAATGCATGGACTGCAAAAATTTTGAAGGTAGTGAAGAGAGGAAAGCTCTCTTCCATGGAGACCATGCAAACAACATGGCATGTATTCAGCAGGCAGCTAATGCTGCCATCACTGGTGCTATTGGTTCGTCGGGCTATGGATCCCCTCCACTTTCCAAGAAAAGAAAAGGTCAAGAGCTTTTTTTTGGGTCAACAGCCAAAGATCCGTCCATTCACAGGCTTGGACAATATCCGCAGGTAAACTTGATATTTGCATCCACCATTAAGGATTAGCTGGACTGGTTAGTTGATGAAATGTCAATAACTGATAATTATTGTTGAATCTGGTTTCATTATCCTCTGAGTTAGTTGTTTATATGATTTAATCATACAAACAAGTACACTGATCTGTAATTAATAATTGGTTCAATTTTTCTGGGAAAAAATGTATCTATTCAGCAATGAAATTTTTTTGTATTTTACTTTGTATATATATGTATTATATTTGCTTTGTTTTGCTGTTACATGATATTTATTTCTGTGGCTCAGTGTTAAATGTACTTTATGATTTTTAGCCTTCAGAATGCATGATAGTTTACTGTATCTTTATTATGTTTTACAGGCAAACCACATAAAAGCTTCTGGTCACTCCCCTTTCTTGTCTTCCATTCCGGCTACGCGTGCCAGTAACAGTGCAACATTGGGCCCTTCAAAATTTACATATAGGTAAATGTTCTTGCCTTCATGTAAATTTCAGTCAAGTACTTGTTTACAGAACTAACTGGTGTACAATGATTGAAGGTCACTCTTAGCAGACATCATCCAACCACAGGACTTGAAGGAGCTTTGTTCAGTTTTGGTGGTGTTTTCAGCAGAAGCTGCTAAGACTCTAGCAGGTATGTGTGTATATTTATATAGGGAATTCAAATTATAATCTTAAATTAGTTGTGGTACCTGATTGAGCAATATTTTCTTTTTGTACACAAGCTTGTGCATTTGGGAACCCAGTGACCTGCATTTACATTCGCATGCCATTTTTCTGTGAATACAACTTCTAATTTTTCAAGGATTTTCTCCTTGCTCTGGTAGGATTGTTTGTGGTCATTTTCTATGGAGACAAAGCCAAGAATAAAATTGATGTAACCTGTAATTAAATTCTAGATCATTTTTTGTACAACACTGCTAGTTCTCTTTAGCAAATGTGTATAAATGAATTTTCCTTTTTTAAGCACAATGTACGGATGCCTTTTTAGGCAGTGGTACCAAACTTATAATTCAGCCTATGGCAACAGTCTTTAGATAGTTTTGATCCAAACATATTGGCATCTCTTAGTTGTTTTTATAACCTTACATAGTCTGCAGCTCTGTTTTCTGACTAAGTTTTTACATTGTGGTGCATGTGGAGGCAGAATTAGAACAGTAATGTGTTTGAGTTGTTGGTTGAGTGTGCATTGCTTGTGGTTTTGCTACTGAAAGTTTTTCTTCTCTTCAATTTCCCTACCAAATCCTTCTCATCAACCCTAAATCTTCAGGGGTTCATCATAGTGCCCATATTAATACTTGTGTGTATTTATAATGTACCCTTTGCCACTAACTCTTCTATTTTAACTAGTTAATAATTATTCATCCAATCTGTAATCTTCCAAGTTTTAATGAGTAATGGAGCATTTATTAGTGTGATGCAGTCCATAAGAAAAGTAAATCTAAAGAAGCAGCTAAAATTAGAAGTTGGCATGTGTTCAAGGCGGGATCGGATTTGTCTTCCTAAACAAGTCCCATAAATAAAGACTTAATTACATAACTAGAGACATGACACTCCATGGGCATCCCTTACAACCTGGGAGCTTCTATTTCCACACACCACATTATCTCAACCTAGGAAGTACAGATACTACACGATATGGATACGGCGATACAACAAAAACTAAAAAAAATAGAATATGGGTACAGGTTGGATACGTTTGTAAAAGAATATTTTTTAAAATTATTAGTAGTGAGTTGCACATAAGCTCAAGAATGTTGAGAAGTCACACTGTAATTTTATAATGCAAAATATTAATCATTAAGAATTAAGTATTAATTTAAGCCAGTAACTATTTTACTTTTTAATTTTCAATAGGTCTTTCAAATATTTCATTTCAATATCAAGTCTAATACATTTATATTACAATATCATAACAATCCACAATTTGTCCATGTGCTTTTTCCTTTTGCACTAGTCAAAAATATTGTATACAAGTTTACTTCCTTATTTATTTATTGATATTTAATTTTACTGTTATTATATTTTCTTTTTCAATCCTTACTTTCTATGTAGTTATAGGGGACATGCATTATACAATAAAGATATACGTCAATTTGACGAATTCTATTACTTTAACTAACTATGTTCTTCTTATCAAAGAACTAAACAAAGTATTAGAAAAGAATTATTGTATTTATTCTCGCAATTATATTATATTATAATGTTTTGCAAGAAATTCTACAATTTTAATTTCGTAAAAGTAGTAATGCATGACTTGGAGTATCTAATACTTCAGAATTAATGAAAAATTAATTAAGAAGTGACCGATACGTATCCGCGAGTATTCAAGGAGTATTGGTATCCGATACAGATACTTCTTCCTTTTAAAAGTATTCGTGCTTCATAGATCTCTCACACACTTATTTTTCGAATGTTTGGTGCAAAAGTTGACTTCTAAACCAAATATTTTTGCTCAGAATTTAACTTCCAAATCAAATATACAACCAAATCAAATAATTTGTCCGGGAGTTTATTTCCGAACAAAAAAGATGTGTGTATTGAGAGAAAACCATGTGTGGAAATAAAAGCTCCCTTGCAACCCATGTCCACAAAATCTGAATTTACCAAAATACTCATAACCATCAAAACACTATGAAACATATGGGAAATGGACCATTTTAGAATCTTACTTAAATAACCATAAAATAAGATGATACTAAGACTAGAAACATGACTGTGTAGTTCCTATAGGTCCCCCTTGAAAATATGCCAACTTCCAATTTTAGGTCCACAAGATGGGGAAGAAAAAAAAGTAAATTTGAGGAAGTAGCAAAAATTAGAAGCTGGAATGTTTCAAGGGGTTCCTATAGGAACCACATATAAACAAGTTGGACTTTGTCCTACTCAAAAAAAGGATAGAGAAAAAATAAATTTAAGCAGCAAAAATAGGAAGTTGGCATTTCTCAAGGGGTGATCCATATTATTGTGGTATGTTTCATAGGTTAGGAGTATTTTGGTAATTAGATTTTTTGGACATGAATAGTAGGGGTAGCCCATGGGTCATCATCATATGGGGTCAAGTTATTTAATTCTTTTATGGGTAAATTACATAGCCTTCCCTTCAGGTATAGAGAAAATATAGCAAGCTCCACAGTTTTGGCATAATTAAATTGAACTCCCTTAGGGTTTTAATTCATAGAAAAAAAACCATTTTCACCAATAATTTGTTTGTTACGTGGATGGAAAAATATTGTTGTCATCTCTTTTACATTGAAATGTATATTTTTTCTTCTTTATCATCGTGTCTTCAAACCATCTGCATTAGTTTCGGTTGACCTTACTAAAAGGGAGCTTGGTGTAATTATTGCAAAACTATGGAGCTTCATGTATTTTCTCAAAACCTCAAGTGAGGTCAGTGTAATTTACCCATATTTTATTTATGTGTTATTTAGGTTTAGATAGATTTCGGAAGTCAAAAGAAATAATTTCTAAATAAGAAGTTAAATCCTATTGGTAGTAGTTATCTAATGTTTATGCAAAGCCACGTAATACTTCTAATTCAAAGGAGTAATATTTCAGAGACTTTCAAGGATTGTAAATTTCTTTCAGATTGTGTAATGCCATCAAAGCCTATGAGTGATGCCAACGGGTTTTAGGTGATGCCTATACTATATTTTTTATTCTTCCCCACAAATTTTTGTGAGTTTAATAATATAAAAACCTAGATCCGGATCTGAACTACTTTCCTTTTACCTTTAACTTTCCATTATTCACACCCAAGGTTTTAAGGTTGATACGGCTGTGGGGTGTAACCGCTATAGCATAATGGTAGCGGCAACCGAAACTGTGAATTTTTTAGTTCTTTGCACAATTTTAGGAAAATATGCCGATACACATGCATTTATTTTAGAATCACATTTAGTGAGATTCAAAATGATTTTTGTTATTTTTGTTTAGTTTTAAAATTTTTCTATTAGTTTTAAGTCGCTATGGAGAATTTTTTTATTGTTGGATTTATTTAATTTTATTTGCTTTACTAATTATACTTATGGATAACTTCCAATTTGTTAAGAAAAAAAATGAAGTATGTTTAATATTAAAAATAATAGTCTCATAAACATAAGTTCAAAATACAAAATGCCAATATAGTAAAGTAAAAGTACATAGCATGAAATCTAAATTTTCTTCAATAAATTTAATATAAGAGATATAGAAATAACTTATAAGTTAATATTCAAATATAATTAAGTGAAAAAGTAATGAAATCTCGTAGAACTTGAAAATTGGACATTCAAAATATATAGGGCGAATTACACTAACAGTCTCTATAATTTGGGGCTTGTGTCACTTTGATCCCTGACTTTTTAATTGTGACACATTTGATCTTGAATTTTGAATCTTGTTCCAAATAAGGACAATGGAAGATACCATTGCTCAATTTCAAGGGCAAAGTCGTCAATTTGATAAAATATAAACTAATTTGACAAAAATAAATGTCAAAAAAATATTTTTGAATTTTTAAAAATTATTTCTACCCATCAAAGATAAAATTATGTAAAATTGATAATTTTTTTACACATTTATTTATTTTTTTATCAAATTAATTTTTATTATATGTTTAGATGATGATCCTGTAATGGGTAGTTGCTAGGCTTTTAATGTGTAATCAATATATTTAATATATGAAATGTTTTTAGTTTTTAGTTTTGGATTTTTTGATTTAATGGATTAGTTTAATACTAATATCAAAGTTGTTACGATATTTGACTTTTGGAAAAAAATAGAAACTAATTTAATGAAAATAAAACAACCACCCATAATGAAAATAGAAACTAATTTTTTTTTATCATCATCCAAACACATAATAAAAATTAATTTGGTAAAAATAAATAAATAAATAAATAAATGTGTAAAAGATTTGTCAATTTTATATAATTTTATCATTGGTGGGTAGAAATAATTTTTAAAAATTTAAATATATTTTTTGACATTTGTTTTTGTCAAATTAGTTCATATTTGCCCTTGAAATTAAGCAATGGTATATTCAATTATCTTTATTTGGAACAAGATTCAAAATTCAGGGTCAAATGTGTCACAATTGAAAAGTTAGGGACCAAAGTGACATAAGCCCCAAACTATATAATTAGTGTAATTCACCCAATATATATAGATAAGATTTTTACTTAAGTTTTATATAATTAGAAAATCAAAAGAGAAAATAGGATCATATACTAAATTTGTAAAAATAAAATTAAAAAAAAAAGAAGCGTAATAGCCGTAATGGCTAGAACGGTGTTGTAGCGGCAATGTAACGGCCGTCACGGCCTTTACGTAACGGTAGTGGCTGTTACGGTTGTGAATTTTTGTTATATTGCTATAGCAGCCATAACAAGTGGCGATAACCATCACAACCGTGGTGATAGTTGCTTTTTAAAACCTTGATCACACCTAAACTCTCATCATCCATCCCATAATAAAATAATACCCCTATAAAAAATCCCATCTCTTATGCTCAAGTTATAAGACAATTTTTATCATCATATGTGGACTGTGAATCGTCTAAAAAGGCCCTACATTTTTGCTGTAACAGAAACGACAATAATGTCAAAAATAGTATTTATTATTACATTCATAGTTCTGGAACATGAATTTATCATCCATCACATCACGAGTCTTGTATAAAACCAGAGCTTCAAAAACTATAGTTTTATAATCTGAACAGAAACTGAAACAATAGAATGAAATGGAATCTACATGAAAAATATTTAAAATTAAAAGTTACATGAAAATATTTTAAGTAAGGGACATTTAACAAAAATATATATGGCCTGTCTCTATGTTGCTTTGTTTTCTCCTTTTTCTTGGTTTATGAATCATAACCTTACCAAAACAAAAGCAGACAAAAATACTTGGTGAATACTTGGGAAGGGGAGGGGTTTATATATCTGATTAATACCTTGACAAGTACATTCTAATATTATTACATGGCGAACTTTGTCACTACAGTATCCTGAGTCATCAAAAAACCATTTTTTTCAGCCATAGATCCCTAGCGAGAAACTGGTCCTGAGTAGTATAAAATCAACTGTAGTTGGACAAACAAAGCTGTTGAAATTTCTGCCTAATTTTTTTTTTCCCCCCATCTTTGATTAATGCTACCTTTCAGTGAATTCAACAAAATGCATCCTTCAACCAATTGCTTCTTTTAATATTGTATTATAATTCTTCCAGACCAAAAAAATGCAATGGAGAGGCAGCCAGAAGATCGGATGGAAAGTTCTCTTGCTTCATCTTCATCGGACCGGTTACGAAGCCAGAAAGAATCTGAAGTTGAAAAAGCAGTAGCTGATGATTGCTCAAGTGCAAACCAAGCTGAGAAGACTAGCCCCAATGAGTCCAGTTCAGATGGAGTGGATGTATCAAAAGGAAGGCCAATGTCTCCTGGAACCCTAGCATTGATGTGTGATGAACAGGATACAATGTTCATGGCTGCTGCTTCCCCTAAGGGGTTAATGGGCCATGGCTATAACACATCCTCACAGTTGCCTCATGGGCAAGGAATGACTGAAGTTTATGCAGAGCAAGAAAGGATAGTTTTGACAAAGTTTCGAGATTGTCTCAACAGGCTTATTACTGTAGGAGAAATAAAAGGTAAGTATCTACCTCCACTCTTTTAAATTCTAAATTTTGGAACATTATTTTTGAACTAATGAAGATGAAAGAGTTATATACCATCTGTACGGGCAAGAAATATTAGACACGTCCGTACTCCTTGTGTCCAAGCTAGTGTTGTGAAAGGCGTGCCTAGGTGCAAGGCACAACGAGGCGCAAGTAGTGCACCTGAAGGGACCCAAGGCGAGGCGCGTTTAATACGTTGCGTGCCTTGGCCGCGACTTGGCCAAGCGTTGAAAGGCGCAAGGCGCAAGCCTAAGAGGGCTTTTTTTGTGTGTTTATGATTCTAATCTAACGGCTCTGATTTGTGTTCGAAATGCTCCAACCACATAGGATTACAACTCATACAATGCAACTCAACCCAAATCAGTCGACTCAAATCCCTAACCTATCGAAGAAATCTGTGTTGTCTCTTCCTCTTGGCTCGTCTCTCTCGACTTCGACTTTGATTGAGGTAAGTTCTTTTTCTTCATCTTCTTCTCCTTCTCTTCTTCTTCGCTGGTTGCTGGGTATTCGATTCGACCTTTTTTTTTTTTTCTTTCCCCCTTTCTTCTTCGTCTTCCTTTGTTGGTTGCTTGGTATTTTTTTTCTCCTTCCCCTTCTTCGAGTTGCTATATATATATATATATTTTTCTTCTTCGTCCTCTTCGCTGGTTACTCTATTTTTTTTTTTTGCTTCTTCGACTTCGACTCTCTTTTCCTCTTCTTCTTCTTCTTTGCTCGCTATTTTTTTCTTTTCTTGCTTCTTCAACTCAGTTTCTTGCTCTCTGTTTGTTTTTTCCCTGCTTCTTCTTCTTTGCTCTCTGTTCTTCTTCTTCTTCTTCTTCTTCTTCTCCTCTATTACATGGAATAATGCAAATATGAGAATAGCAACAGTCTTCTTTTTCTTCTTCTCCTCCTCCTCTGTTATTTTTGGCTTCTCTTCCATGCTTGTCTCCGTTTTTTTTTTTTTTGTTGCAATTATATGACTTTGTTTATTATTATTATTATTTTGAAAAATTGTCTTAGTACTAGTATGAATCATTAGTCTATGTTAATTTATCTGTTTTTTACTAAGACTGTGCGCCTTGCTTCAATAAAGCCCGCGTCTCGCCTTGCGCCTTGCACCTAGGCCCAAGAGACCTTCAGCTCCTTGGTGTGCCTTGAGCCTTTAAAAACACTGGTCCAAACTTTGTATTGCTCCAAACGGCATCTTGCTTCCTGAAACACAATGAAGGTGAGTTACCCAGCGGGTGTTTTGCCGAAAAACCCCTCCGACGGTCAAGTTAGCACCCTTAAGAGATAGACAGTAGAGAGAGTGAATAGTGTAAGTTTGCTTACCTTTTCTTGAGTGAAGTTTTACGCCTTATCTAGGTCGTTGCCTTTCTTTCCATGGTTGTGCGTGCACTACTTCTGTTGTCCTTTGCTGGACGCACGGTTGTACTGTCCTCTCTTTTCCTTACATGTGTGTGCGTCAATACTGCCAAACAGCATGGCTAAACTGCCAAACGGCATGGCTAAACCGCCAAACGTTATTGACGTGGACTTAATTGCTCTCCTTACTCCATTGGGACATGTGGAATGCTCTGACTGAGCCATCACTACTAACACAATTTCACTTTCCCTATCCTCAATTGTAATAACTCTAATCGTTCTTATGCCGAGCTAACCTAGGTCGGTCTCTCCAACTTATTTCATAGCTCAACCGAGCCCTTCAAGGCTCTCCTCGCTCAGGCCGGTTCGTGGCTGTTCTTTCACAGCTCAGTCAACCCTTGGGCACAGCGCAGCACATGGCCCAAACTTACAAGATAGCTTGGTCCAATTCTTTGGCCTACACAATAGTCCGGTCGTTCAGTTGAGAGCGAGGGCCCGCGCTGGCTTTATGCCGGCCCATTGTTCGGCACAAATTCTCCTCTCAATTGCCCCTTAATTCTGTCTGCTTTAGCATGACCGGAATTACCTGACAACATATCACGTCTGGGACACGTGGTGCCCCCTCGTTGGTTCTGTGCAACTCTCCAGCCGTCGCGCATGAATTCCAAAAATTCGAATTATGGCACCTTTTCACCTCTCAATATATATAAGTGATACATACACCAAGCCCTTCATTGTTCATGCTTGAGTACCCTGTCAAACCAAGTGCACTAGAGCCACGATTTCCTTCTTTCCAACCATGTCGTCCAATTCCATTTGCCATTCGCAGATTGCCGTCGCCATTGGAGCATTTCTACCTAACTGATTGGTATCTAGATCTTCACCACATACGGTAAGCATCTTGAATCTTTTTCTAATTTCCACTGTTGTTCTTCGTGTTCTTCATTTTCCTCTTGTTTTTCATGCACTTTCCCCATCATAAATTGGGATTTTCAACCCCTATCCACTGCTTATGACCTTACAACACCCAAAGTTTTAAAAGGCTTTATTGAGGCTCTCCTTGCCTCAAGGCTCGGGTAAAATGCATCAAGGCTTTGATTTTTAGGCTTTACTCCCAAAGGCTAGCACATAACAGTTTGAGACATGCGCCTTAGGTGTGTCTTGTTTGCCTTTTGCGCATAAGCATATGAGAAGTACGCATATGAAGAGGTTTCCTTCGGCTTTTGTTAAACTTAGTCTAGCATATTGTTTAAACCCCCAAAAAAAAATGCTCATTTTGTAACTATATTATAAAGGAAAAATTAAGTAAATGGCCAATCAAGAAAAAACATAATTAATTCTCAAGTGAGAAGCTCAATAACTAAAACTAAGGATATTAATTTCACTATCAGTGAAGGAAAACTTCATTTTTTGCATTGAAATGTTCAATACCTTAAGGAAGAAAGTATTTACACCTTTGTATTTATTTATTTTTACTGTTTTAAAATATTTTATTTATTCACTAAATATTAAAATTTGAAATTCAAAATGCTTACGCCTCGACGTCTTACGGCTTATGCCTCACCTCATGAGGGGTAAAATGTCTCGAGTTACGCATTCGTCTTTAAAAACTTTGACAATGCCCATTAGAGTGGTCAAATGAGTGTTTAGACTCATTTTAGGCGTAAAATCGAACTCGAAGAGCCTTTTGCCTAGATTCTGATATGAACTTCAAGAAGCCTAGGCAAGACCGTGCTAAAACCCTAATTTTGATCTTAAAGGGGAAATGTAGCCAAAACTCCTCCATTAAACCCTTGTTTGGTGAAAAGGACAACCTAATTTATTTTGCTTTATAAACTCGCTAAGGAGAAAACACATAATTGAGCAAAGGCAAAGTAAAATATCTTCTTTTTTTTTTCTTGGACAATATTGCCAGAGTAACATGCTACTGTCAAACAGAGTAGTATGTTACTGTTACTGTTTACATTAATTTTGACGATAATAATATTTTTTTTTAAAAAATTTCATAGTCAACATGGATCTTATTTGATAGATCTTGATGAGAGAATTTTGAAAATATTAATTTTATTAAAAACCGACATCTACTTCAAAAGTTATATTATTTTAAATTTTATATTTTGATAATAATGGTATGTGTTAGGCTTTTTAAGGAAAATTTTTTGTGCTTTTCCTTAATGCATTAAAGTTTTATTATGAGTGGGTTTTGACTAAATCCCCCATCTTAAAATCCATTAACACCAAGCAAAAACCACTCTCTGAGCCTCAAATTTGGGTCTGTCCAATAATCAGGCTAGAGGGCAAGCCCTTGCTCTAAAACCTAGCTGAAGTGGCCTTGCCCTTGAAATTTAGCGAAAACTTTTACCTTGGGACCAGGCTAGGATCCCTTGCCCCTATTCCAAACTAAGCTATAACCTAGGACCATGGCCTAAGCTCAATTGTCGAACTAGAAACCAGGCTTAAGATCAATGACCAAGCGAAGGGCCAGCCTAAAGGCAGAGTTGAATTCCACGTTGTTTTAAGACCGAGCAAAGTTAGGAGGTCCCAATGCACCTCTATTGCTGTGTTAAAGCTTGAATATAGTACACTTCATTTTTTAACCTTGCAGACTGGACTAGGACTGACCAGGCACACTCCCAACATCGCCATCTAGTGACGCCCGAAGACCAAGCAGCCGAGCAAACACATCTTCGATAAGTTAGGCGCTAAATAAAACCGAGCTCCATGGGCAAATGCCGTTACTGGGTGAGCTCGCCAGGGGCCATTGTTGACTTTCGTGAAGAATTCAAAATTCCAAATGACGTTCATTTTGAACTGGTCGAGGAAGGAATAATGCCTTGGAGCCAACATGAATCTTGCCCCTTCGCCTTAGTGTGGATAATATAAGGGGGGGACTTCGCTTTTCAGTCCAATCCCTGATATGTGAATTTGTTAGGCAGACTAGGTTGTGGCCCACACAAGTTTCTACCAACACATACAAAATAATAAACAGTGTAATCGTGCTAAACCGCCTATTAGGCTTAAATTTAGGGTTGGTCGAAATTTTTCACCAATACTCACTTACCAAAAATAAAGATGGTTTAAAGAAGGGCCAAGCAAAACTGATCGATGGGATGCCGGACAAAGACTTAAACGACGATGACTTCTTGTGGGTCTTTGGTAACTATGAGGATACCGAGGCACTTATACCGGGTTGGTACATAAATAAAAATAAAGGAAATGTTGGTAAGTAGAGTAGCTCAGTTGCCTTTTTTTTTTTTTTTTTTGATGAAGTGTTTTGCTGTGCTAACAGTTGTCTTTGTTTGCAGATTACAATCATTTGGCGGCCAACTATTCTTATGCTAACCAAGACGTTATTAGAGCCGCATTGAGACATCCAAGTCGTCTTCGCCACGTCTTGTTGGGCTACGAGCCAACCTACCAATATAACGCACTGCGCAAAAAGGAAGTATCCAATTTTCTACACAAACTATCCCTAGAATCGGATCCCAATCTTCCAGAAGTCGTTTGGCCAAGCAAAGGGCTATAAAATCAGTAATCACTGGGCCGAGCTCCTCTTCCGTGCAAGGCACACAAGGTGACGGCCAAACAATCGCGCGTAACGCTGACACGGTTTTGGCCTTGGCCTTGGCCTCAACAGTGGCACCCTCAACTTCATCTCGGCCAAAAAAAAGGTCTAGGGTTGCGACTACAAAACAAACCCTTGTTGATGAGGATATAACTGAGCTCCTTCCGACCGAGCAACCGAAAGCCACTGAGCAAGATGAAACTGGAGTAGCTGATGACCCTTCTCATTTCCCCCAGCATGGACTCCCCCTTTGAAATACAAAGGTCGTGCTGTCAATGCTACTGACTCTGTCTACACAGACAAGGATAACTAGCTCGATTTCAACTTGGCCAAGGCTTTGTGTTTTGCCGGCAGACATGGAGAGGCATCAGTAGCTGACCGACTTGAAGGCCATTAGGTCAGCCACCAAGTCCATAGTTTTGGTAAGCTCCTTTTCATTCTAGCTTCAATTGTTTGCTCGGCTATCTGATTTCATTTGCTATTTCAGGCCGCACAGAAAAATCAAGTCACATATAAGTTCGTGTTGGAGTTGAGGAAAAGGCTCAGAGCAACCATTGCTAACAATGAAGATAAGAAGACCAAGCTGGCAACTCTCAAGGCTTTTTTTGCGGAAATTATTACTGAGAGAGATCAACTGGCCGAGAAGTTGCACAAGGTAGATGCAGACAAGGCCAAGGCGGTGGAGGCCAAGAAAACAAGATATTTAGCTGAGCTAAAAAAGATCAGGGATCAACACAAAGCCGAGCTGAAGACTAAAATTGAAGAGGCAGAAAACAAAGGCTCTGAGGACGAGGAGAATACTTATGGTTGTTAAGTGGAGGCGACCAAAGACATCTTTCAATGCGGTTGGAAGGTGGCGGCTGCAAGACTAGCCGAAGATATTGATATCTTCTAGAATCCTCCCTTTCACTTAATTCCACCTTGTATGAAGGCCTATGCCAATGCCGTGCAATAGAAACTAATTGAAGTTGCCAAGGCGGATAGCGTAGCGCATCAGTCGTCGGCCTAGGGAGATAGCACAGTTCAGACGCCGACTACCCAAGTTGAAAATGCACGCACCTCGCTACCTGGCACTGTTGTAGAAAAGGGTATCACCATTCTAACTCTCGATGTGGATCCCGTGGCTGAGGAAGAAACTAATGATCTTACTGCTTTATTTTTTTTAACCAGACTACATGCCTCTCCTTTTGTAACAGTTCTAAGACTTAATGAAAGCCTCATACTTTTTGCAAGCGTCTCTTTAACTTTTCTTGGTATTGACATTGCCTTTGCCCCTTAAACTATTGTTTTTAAAGGCTCAAGGCGCACCAAAGCGCTGAAGGTCTCTTGGGGATTAGGCGCAAGGCGATGTGCGCACTTTATTGAAGCAAAGGCGCACAATCTTAGTAAAAAATAGATAAATTAACATAGACTAATGATTCATAATGTAATGTGTGATGTCATGAATTAATTATTTGTATTTTTTTTTCTAATAGAGACTCAAAACAAAGATAATGACATAATTGCAAAAGAAAAAAAAACACACACACACACACAAGCATGGAAGAGAAGCCAAAAAAAAAAAAAAAAGGAGAAGAAGAAGAAAAAGAAAAAGAAAAAGAAGACATTTGCTTGCTTATACAAATTGTTGCTATTCTCATTTTTGCATTATTCCATGTATGAAGCAAAACAGAAAACATAGAAGCAAGAAAAAAAAAAAAAAAAAAAGACAGGGAAAGAAACCCAGGCCAACAGTAGACAACAAAGAAGAAAAAGAAGAAAAAAAAACTCTACTGACAAAAAGAAGAGTCGAAGAAGCAGGAAAAAAAATAGGGAGCAAAGAAGAAGGAGAAGAGAGAGTCGAGACTTGAAGTCGAAGAAAAAAAAACAGAGAGCAAAGTTGAAGAAGAAGAAGAGAACTCACCTGGTCCCAAACGAGCCGAAGCGGAGAGAGAGAGAGAGAGAGAGAGAGAGAGAGAGAATAAGCTTTCGACCAAATACGAATGGAGATTAGGGCATTTCGATCGATTTGGGGCTGGGTAATCTCGCATTAGCTTAGAGTTGTAATCCTCTGTAATTCAAGCCTTTAAAAGCACCATTTGAGCTGTTAGATTAATTCAGAGATCCAAAAACAAAAGTCGCGCCTAGGCGTGCGACTTGCACCTTTTCTCGCCTCGACAAGTCACGCATAAGGCACACACTTCTTTTAAGTTGCCTTGCCTTGGGTACCTGTAGGCACAACTGTTGCGTCTCGCTGCGCCTTGTGCCTTTCACAACACTGCCTTGAACCAAGAAAAACTAGCCCGGCAAGGGACACCTTGGTTACTACTTTCAACTAAAATCTTTGACAAAACTTCTCACCGAGCAAAAAGTTGGACAAGACATCAACGTTTATCTTGCCGAGCAAAATAAGCTTGGCAAGGAATTTTGAAGTTGGACAAAACACCAGCTTTCATCTTATCGAGCAAACTCAACTCGACAAAGAAGTTCAAAGTTGGACAAAATACCAATTTTCATCTCACTGAGCGAAATCAGCTTGGCCAGGAAGTTCAAAATTGGACAAATCACCAACTTTTGGTTGCCCCTGAGACCATGCTGAATTTGCTCGATGGGACTTGGAAGTGCAGTAAACCGAAAAGAAAGTTGTGAAAATACTACAATTTCCAAGAAGGCAATCTACTCGTTTCTTTGCACATAAAGTAGGAAGGACTTGAACAAAAACAAGAAGGATTACACCAAAAGTGGGAAGGACTATACTAAAAGCAAAGAGGATTACTTTTAAAAGTAGAACAACTTCAGATTGGCCGCGTTCCATGGTTTGGGAATGACCTTGCCGTCTAAATCTTCTAAGTGATATGCTTCATTTCCAGCTAGATTGGTAATTTTGTACAATCCTTCCCAATTTCCCTTCACCTGACACGAGAGTATTGCCCTTCACTTTACACAAAACCCAATCTCCAATTTTGAGCAATCGTGGGTGCACGGTCCTGTTATTTTTCTTTGTCAGCTATTGTTGGTAAGCCACGATATGAATCAGTGCTTTCTCCCTTCTTTCTTCAATAAGGTCCAACTCCATGGCAATGGCTTCACCGTTCAAATCTGGCTCAAAATTTTTGGTTCCGATGGTTGGCATGCCAATTTCGAGTGGAATGATTGCCTCCATGCCATAGGCCAAGGGGAAAGGCATTTCCCCGGATGACCACCTTGGAGTAGTTTGGTACGCCTAGAGCACATTAGGGAGTTACTCGGCCCATCTCCCTTTGGCTTTCTCCAGCTTCTTTTTCAGCCCGTCAAGAATCATCTTGTTCGAAGCTTCGACTTGTTCGTTTGACAGGGGATAGGCCGGTGTAGAATTATAGAACTCTATTTTTAACTCCTCACAAAATCCCCCGAAGAGTTTTCCATCAAACTGCATGCCATTGTTTGAGATTAAAGCCTTCGAGATTCCAAATCGAGTTATTACATTTTGCCAAACGAATTTCTTCACGTAATCTTTAACAGATGCCAAGGGTTCAGCTTCCATCTATTTGGTGAAGTAATATGTCGCCGCAATGAAGAACTTGTGGTTGTCTGGCGCGGTTGGAAGTGGTCTAACAATGTCCAGCCCCTAGAGAGCAAACGACCAAGGGATTGTCAAAGGTAGGAGTTCTCTGGCCGGTTGATGGATTTGGTGCGCAAATTTTTAGCATTTCTTGTGCTTCCGTACATACTTTTGGGCGTTTGCTTGTATGCACGGCTACCAATACCCTTGAGATATAACTCAGTAGGCCAATGATCTCCCCCCAATATGACTTCCACACATGCCCTCATGAATTTCAAAGAGGAAGGCCTCTATCTGGCTAGGGTGAATGCATTTTAAGTATGGCCTGGTGAAAGACTTATTATACAATGCTCCGGATGGGGAGAGCCAAAATCTCTCAGACTTAGTCTGGATTTTGTTCGTCTCTTTCTTCTTGGTTGGCAAGGTTCTGTTCTTAAGGAAGGTGATAATGGGGTCCATCCAGGATGGTCCCAGCTCGATGCAGCACACCTCTACTACCTTTGGCTCTTCAATGCTCGATTTTGGCAAGAATTCGATCAACACGGGGTTAGTTGTGGGGTTTGCCATAGACGCTAGACCTGCTAATTCATATGCCTTGCTATTTTCTTCTCGGTCGATTTGCTCTACTCCTATGGCTTGGAACTTCTTGATCTCTCCCTTACCAAAGCTTGATGCTTTTCCATTCTGTCATCTCTGGCTTCATATTCCCCTGACACTTGGTTCACCACTAGTTTTGAATCACTATAAACCATCAGATCGGTTGTACTCATACGCGAGGCGCTTTTCATGCCGGCCAGCAATGTTTCATACTCAGCTTCATTGTTTGATGCAGGGAACCCCAGTATGATGGCGTGCTCAATCATAAGATTGTCTGGAGAGATTAAAACAACTCCTAACCTGACTCAATGTCGGTTTGATGCCCTTTCGACGAAAAGCTTCCACATTTCGCCAACGAATAACTTCCAACAGTTTTTCAAATCTTGAGAGTTCTTTAATTCTGGAGTTGAGAAGATTTCCTCGCGCAGCTTCTTTGAATGTATTTCGAACTCACTGGTCGGCCGCCCAACCGTTTCCTCTTCAAGCTCCTCTTTGCTACTTTGCCACTCTACTACTTGTAATATTGCCTCACTCCCTGACAGTGCGGCGTTGGGTACAACGAATTGCACTATTGACCTAAAGGCGCATTATTAGGCTGAGCAAATGATGGCAAAGGTTCATTTTGGTGCAAAATGGCTGTTGGCCGCACTGTCTCCACGTTGATCGATCTCTCTTGTTCGGTTGCTTGAGTCAGGTCGATCGGGAAAACTGAGTGAGTTCTAGGGGAGAATTCAGCCACAAAATCTTCTAAAGCATGTGCCTTAATTGCGGTCCTAGGCTAGAACTTAATTTTGTATTTCCCTAGTTCTACCGTCCATTTCAAGATAAGGCCCGAAAAGTCTGCCTTCTCAAACAACACTTTCAGTGGGAATTCTGTTAGCACCATTATTGTATGAGCGTGAAAATAGTGTGCTAACTTTCTGGATGCCATCATACGTGCCAAAGCGAGTTTCTCTAGGGGTAGGTACCTCGATTCTATAGGGAGCAAAGTTTTGCTCATATAAAAAATAGGTAGATGTTGTATGCCTTTAGTCCGGATGAATACCATGCTGACCTCATGTTGAGAAACGGCTAGGTAAAAGAAAAGCTCTTCGCCGGGCTTCAGTGTCGCCAAGAGTAGAGTGGAAGGTAAGTATGCCTTCAAATCTGCCAAAGGTTGGCCGCATTCTTCGTCCCAAAAGAACTTGGTGTTGGAAAATTGATAGAGAAAGGGAGAGAGACTAAATATGTATATTTTGATTAATATTAATTTGTTTACAAGAGTTCTCTTTTATAGAGAGAAATGGGGGATACAATAGAGAGAAATGGAGCATTATACCATAATGGTAATGGAGCATTAACTATGGTGCACTAACTATAGTGGAGTAGGTATAATGGTAATGGAGCACTAACTATGGTGCACTAACTATAGTGGAGTAGGTGTAGGATTTGTTACATTCAACAGCCCCCCTCAAACTCAAGGGGGTTAGGAACTAACCAACTTGAGTTTGGAGAGAGTAACAAAACAGGAAAAATAATCTGACAAATAAAAGTAGATAGGAGACACTGTATGGTCGTGTCAGACCGTTGTAGAAGACAGTTTATGGGGTCATGTCGGACCGTTGTAGAAGATAGTTTATGGGGTCATATCGGACTGATGTAGAAAACAGTTTATGGGGTCATGTCAGACCGTTGTAAAAAACAGTTTACGGGGTCATGTCGGACCGTTGTAGAAAACAGTTTACTGGGTCATGTCGGACCGTTGTAGAAGACACTATATGGCTGTGTCGAACCGTTGTAGCTGAGAACCGAAATCAATGTCGGAACAGTTTACCGAGTCTTGTCGGACCCACATAGGAGCTAACCGGAATCAATGTCAGGACAGGTTCTGAGTCTTATCGGACCCATATAAAGCTAACCGGAATCAAAGTCGGGCGATTTCTGAGTCTTGTGGGACCCATATAGAAGCTAACGGGAACCAAAGTGGGGACAGTTTACCGAGACTTGTCGGACCCTTATAAAGCTAACGGAATCAAAGTCGGACGATTCTGAGAGTCTTGTCGGACCCATATAGAAGCTAACCGGAATCAATGTCGGGACAGTTTACAGAGTCTTGTCGAACCCATATAGCAGCTAACCGGAATCAAAGTCGGGACAGTTTACAGAGTCTTGTCGGACCCTTAAAAGGCGTGCCCAATCTTATCAAAAGGCGTGCCATCAAAAAGATGTGCCCAACAGCCATCAAAAAGTGAGCCATCAAAAGGTACGCCGATTTGTCGTCTGGCGCCGAGAGGCGCCTGAGCCGCGGGTCTGCCTTGCCTATTTAAACCAAATTCTCCATATAAAGGGGTAGTGCAGCATCACATGCAAGGCAGTTTCATCCTCATACTCACAAAAAAACACAAGAGATGTTGGTGGTCTGATCCAAAACTCCCACTCTTTGAAGAAAAACAGATGTTTTTAGCCTATTTTTCCAAGCTAGCCATCCAAGAAATTGGGCCTTATAGGGGGCAATATTCTTCCAGATAATAGGATGAACCTTATTGATGGCACCATTTTGCAGTTCAAACCACTTAAAAACAGAGTTAACTGAGAACTGACCTGATGAGTGGTCATTCCAAAGCAACCTGTTATTGACATCAAATCTTAACACAGGTGACTGATCCAGCAGATCAGAAAGCAGAGCAAATTGATCCAATTCCCATGATATCAGTTCCCTCCTAAAGGCCAGGTCCCACCTAGCTGAAGAAGGAGAACTTCTGAGATAAAAATCAAACACACTTCCATTCTTATCCAATGAAAGCTGGTACAATCTGGAAAAGAGGTTCTTGAAGCAGTCTTCCCCAAACCAATTAGCAGACCAAAACAAGCTTCTGAGGCCATTGCCAATATGAATTCTGATGTTGCCTTTTAGAAAATGAATCAGATCTGGAGTAGATGAAGCAACTGACAGAATGTCCAGCCAAACTCTAGAACCCCTGAGATGGTCACTTAGAGGAGGCAGCCAATTGCTACCCAAGTACTGATATTTGCTGCAGATGACCTCTTTCCGTAGGGCTTTGTCCAACTGTGAGGTTCTTAGTACCAAAACCAAGGACCTCAAGTGCGTGGTTGGTAATGGTGTGAAAAGCTTGAATTGAATTATGAAAGGTGATGATGATTCATCCCCATGTGAAATGGCATCCGTTTGGTGAACCACTCTCCAAGACCCAATACTGATGGCCCAAACCATGATGACATGAACACGCCGACCAAGAAGATGGATAACACAACTGGTGTTGCTGCAAGTGCTGTTTGGCTTCATGTGGGAGAATATTTTCTCATAATTATCAGCCTGTGCTGTATCAGAAATCAAGAGCAGCACCAAAGTGCTGTTTGGCTTCATGTGGGAGAATATTTTCTCATAATTATCAGCCTGTGCTGTATCAGAAATCAAGAGCAGCACCAAATCACTGCCAGATATTGTCTCCCATATGTCACCGAGGGTTCCATTCTCTTCACTAAAACCAGCAGCTCGTGCCTCAGCAAAGGAACGAGAACCCTTCCTAAGGCCAATCTTGACCACAATGTCTGATTTTGCTTCTGCAAGAGAATCCCTCAGATTCTGAGCTGGAGCAGGGCCCTGTGAACCCCAACCAATGACACCAATTTGCTTAATGCCCTTTAAGGCATTAGGTAGCAAAGGAAACAGATCCTCCCTCCTCTCACAATATACTCGTCATGACCAGCGAGAGTAATTTCCTCCTTTTTGAAGACTGAACTGTCGAAATCCAGCGAAGTCAAGGGCTTCATCGCGGGCGTAGAGACCATGCGAGCTCCGAGAGCTGAGCCCAACCCTATTTCTAGGTAAAAATTGAGCTGCTTTGAGAGATTTCAAAGCTGTCTTCGAAGACGAAGATGAGAGAAACCCAAGATTGAGAGGTAGGGTTTTGGAAACTGGCTTTAGGGTTTTGGAGGACGAAGATGCAGAACCACCACTAGCAGCCACAGAGGCAGAGAAGAAATCTGCAAAATGTGGATTCCAACGATGCATCAGCAGAAGCAGCAAAAAAAAAAATTCTTCGAAGATTGAACAAAGAGGAAACTCGTGAGTTGGCCACATTAATTTTGTTGACCAAATTTCTAACACTCAGTGAATACAATCTGGAGCTTAAACTGGATGCTACACCAGTAGTTTGCAAATCAGTGGAATAGAAGCTGGGGTGATGATGGACCAGAATGTAATGGAGTTGATGGAGGTTTCAATTGGTTGAGGTCCGGCGGGCGGTCAAGGCATGATTGCCGCCCGCCGGAAGGCGAAGATTACCAAGAGCTTAACCTATAGCTCTGATACCATGTTGGAAAATTGATAGAGAAAGGGAGAGAGACTAAATATGTATATTTTGATCAATATTAATTTGTTTACAAGAGTTCTCTTTTATAGAGAGAAATGGGGGATACAATAGAGAGAAATGGAGCATTATACCATAATGGTAATGGAGCATTAACTATGGTGCACTAACTATAGTGGAGTAGGTATAATAGTAATGGAGCACTAACTATGGTGCACTAACTATGGTGGAGTAGGTGTAGGATTTGTTACATTCAACACTTGGATTTTAGAGATTGGAAGAAAGGCTTGCAATGATCTGATGACCGGCTAATAAATCTATTAAGCACGGCTGCCATCCCAGGAAGATGTGGCACGTCCTTTGTTGAATTTTGCCGTTCTAACTCTTGTATTGCTTTTATTTGGGAGGGGTTTGTTTCTATTCCTTAGTTTATCACCAAAAATCCTAAAAATTTCCCTAACCCCATGCCGAACGTGCATTTGGATGAATTCAAGCACAGCTTGTGACACTTAAGGATTTCAAACATTTCGGCCAGGTCACCCAGGTGATTAGATTCAACCTTGCTTTTGACCACCTTGTTGTCAATATAGGCCTCCATTGTTCGGCCAATTAAAGTAGCGAACATCTTGATGATCATTCTTTGGAAGGTTGCCCGCGCGTTCTTCAATACCGAAAAGCATGACCTTGTAGCAATACAACCCTTTTGGGATCGTAAAGGAAGTGACCTTTTGATCTGGTTCGTACATGGCTATCTGGTGATAGTCGCGGTATATGTCCAAGAAGCTGAACCTCTTATGCCTGGTGGTAAAGTCCACCAACTGGTCGATTCTAAGTAGTGGAAAGTAGTCTTTGGGGAAAGCTTTGTTGACCATCTTGTAATTGACGCAAACTCGCTACTTTCCATTCTTTTTTAGTACCACCACCGTGTTGGAAATCCATTTGGGTTAGTGTACCTCTTGAATTGCCCTTGCTTCCAACAAGTTTTTGACCTCATCTGCAACCACCTCGGCATGGTGGAAGGCTGATCACCGAGTTCGTTGTATGACCGGTTGAGTGTTCAGAAGATGTTGAGTTGATGACAAATGAAGCTTGGATCAATGCTAAGCATATCGTAAGGCGTTTAAGCAAACACTTCCATGTGAGAAATCAACAAGTTCACAATTTCCAACCGTTCTTTGCTAGACAAGGACGATTCTAGCAGAAAGAACTTGCTCGGATCATTTTCATCAATGCGGACCTCCACCAAGTCCTCCACAGCCTTCTCTTTGGCTTTCCTACCAACGTCATCCAAGACTTCTTTATCCTCCGGTCCTTCAATCATCTAGACAAAACCTTTAGCAGCTCGGTTGTCGTTCACCTCCACAAAGCATTGCTTCGACATGACTTGGTCTCCCCAGACTAACTCTATCACCCCGACTGTTGAAGGGAAGCGCATCACTTGATAGTAAGTTGATGCCACTGCTTGCACAGCGTGCAACAATCCTCGCCTAAGGATTAGGTTGTAGATGGAAAGCACCTTCAGCATCCAAAACTCAACTTGCTTGGTGACCGAGCCAACTTTGACCGGCAATATGATTTTGCCCAACGGCCATTCCGGTTGCGAATTAAAATCGACCAAAGGAGAAGTTGTTGGTGCCAAGTCTTTATCCTCCAACTTCGGCTGCTTGAAGGCATTAGAGTGTATTATCTCGACCGAACTACCTTAGTCAATCAAAATCCTTTTGATGTTGAAGTCTTTGACGTGCAAGATGACAACTAGCGCGTTGTTGTGAGGATTCTGGATCCTCTCTAAGTCTTTGCTTGAAAAAGTCATCACATCTTTTACCTCAGTTCTTCCTTTCTTGATGGTCGGTTGGACGGACAACACCTCCCTCATGTGTCCCGCTTTTTTAATCATCCCCATGAGTTCGCATACCCGTGTTGGCTCAATGATCCCATGGATCACATTGATAATTCCTTAGGGGGAGTATCTAGGATAGCCAGGCCATTAGGCTCGGCCTACACTTGCGGCACCGCCCTTATGCCGCCATCGATGTATTGATCTAAGTGTCTTGCTGCCACTAATTCTTCCAAGTGCTATTTCAAAGGCACGCAAACTTTTGTACGGTGCCCCCTCTCATTGTGGTAAGTGCAGCGGTATCTCGGATTGAACCCCCTCTGAGCATCCTCCAGCTTGGCTGGCCATCTAACGTATACCTCGTCACATATTTCACTAAGGATGCGATAGATCGGTATGTTGAAAACCGTGGTGATGCTGGTTCGCGCTTTGAAATTTTTTTTTGGCATTGTCCTCATCATTGAGGGGATTGCTAGCCCGATCATTGTTACAATTAGGGGTGCTCGCGGTTTGATTTTGAACGATTCAGTTTGCAGTTTGGATCTGCCTGCATACATTGTAGTGCAGGTTGCGGTTTGTGCTGATAGGGTTCGCGGATGTGTGGGAGGTTACGGGCAATTTGCGGATTGGACTTTTAAAAAAAATATATATTTTTGAGCCTTTTTTTTTCCCGTTTTATAAATATTTATTTTGGGCCTTTTCCCTCAATTTTCTAAAATGCTCAACATTAATAATTAATGAATTAAAACTTATAAAATTAAAAACACAACATAATCAATTCCTAATACAAGCAAATCATTCAAAATCCTAAACTTTTAAATAAAATCATAAACTAACACGAGCACATCTTTCAAAATCCTAAATTAAATCATCAAAATCATTTACTACACAACAATAAAATTAAAGTAAAATCATTCAAAATCCAAAAATATCTAGGATAGGGTGAATGAAATCAATGGTCTTGTGGGTGCGGGTCAAACCCGCAACCCACCCGCAATCTGAAATAATGCCATATTCTAAACTACATCCGTCCACAATGTGTTTTTGAAACCACTCATTTGTATGCGGATCAGTTCGGGTTAGATGGTTCGGATAACCCTATGCCCAGCCCTAGTTACAATTCTTGTTGCAGTTTGCACTACGGCTCTGCTCTCTTCCGTGGTTGTCCAGACGATTATCCTCCTATCCGACTGCATGAACTTTCCCAGCCACCCTTTTGTCTGCCACTACCAGATTTGCCTTCACGGCATGGTTTTGAAAATTGGATAGGACCGGCCGATTCGACCGGTTGAATTGTCAACCGGTCGAGGTTCCTGTCCGAATATACCCCCTAAACCGTTCCAACCTAAAAACCGGTCTACTTAGAGAGAACCGAAAAAATTGATAGTTGGACCACCGAACCGGGTGACCCGAGGAGGGGTTAAGCGAACCGGCCGGGTTGAATAAATTAAAAAATTTGAATTTTTTTTGATATTTTCTAATTATTTTTTTATTCTTTCTTTCTTTTCTTTCTTTCTTATTTTATATGTATATATATATAATATATAAGAAAAATTTAATTATAAACTCTCTTTCAAGGGTCTCCTCTTGTGAGGAATCCCATTGAGAGCTTGAAATTATTGTGAAAGTCTCTACTTATTTATAAGAAAAAAATTCTTCCAAAAAAACTCAAAATTTATGTGGGATTCAATCAAATTTATAAGAGGGAGACTTGAAATTTTGATATCTCTCCAAATTTTTGATCTTCTTTCAATCAAATTATTTAAATTAAAATCATATGGAGGGAATATTAAATATTTGGTTTCCTCTTTCAAAATTAAAATTAATAATATTTTAAAATATATTATTATATTTTTTAGTAAAAAAATATTAGGAAAAATATTTAAGATAATTTAATATATATTTTTTTAATTTATAATTTTATTACTTATATTTTTATTTGAATATAATTTTAATATATTTATGCCGTCACAGTTCGATTCTATTTCAACCCGACGGTTGAACCGATGACCCGTCCACCCGATTACTTTTCCGGTTCGCTCACCGATCTGGTTTTTAAAACATTGCTTCACAGGAGTTGTGGTCGCGTCATCTTCAACTCTTATGTGTTCGTTGATTCTTTGCATTAACACCTTCATCGTTGTGAGCTGATTCATTGTAAACGAGTCCCTCAGTCTTTATCTGACTGGTAGACCACACTTGTATTGGGTGATTGCTAGGTTTTTAGGTTACTTATGGATCTCGTTGAAGGTTTCCCAATATCGGGCATTGTTTGTCTTTAGCAAATTGCCTTGCTCCATCTTTACTCCCAAAAGGTGGCCAACTTCCTTTGGTGTTTTCGTGTTTGTCTTAAATCTGGTGACAAACACTTCCGTTAGCTGTTGTCAACTCTTGATGCTTTCCTCCGACAACCTCTCCAACCATTTCAGGCCCAACTCGCACAGACTTGATAGGAAAATAAGGCACATCAAGGCATCATTCCGTCTGTGCCCAACCATGACTTGGCGATAGTGGTTGACGTGCACGTACGGATTAGTCTTTCCGTCATAGAGTTTGAACTTTGGCTGGTAGAAGCGGGCGGGAAGGGGCATGTTCTCAATCTTAGGGAAAAAGGGGTGGCGATTAGTCTCGCCAAGTCTCTGTTTGCAAGCACGTGCACCATAACACGTGGTGGTGGCATTACGACCTTTTCGCTGCCAAGAGATCGAAGGGCCAATCTCTGCAACGCCGGCACCCTTTGGGCTTCCCTCCGGTGTGCCTTCTCCGCCTAGACATTCCTCAAGTCCTTCGAACAAGCGGAGTATGAATGTTTGGACGTCGTCGACGGGCGTGAGGGGAGGTAATTGCTGTCTTGAGTATAAGACTTCTCTACCCTTGACATAGAGCCGCCGGTTCTGTAGCTCCTACTTACAAAGAGTGTAGGCGTCACTCGCCTCCTTTGGTCGCCGAGCAACAAGATCAGGCGCCCTTACTGTGGTTTTCCATTCTAGCGACGCCCTTTCCTTTTTGTTGTGGCTTGATGGCATCTATCTCCCCCGCCATCCTTTGGATAATGGCGTCCTGGTTCCTCAATCTACTCTCCAGGAGTTGAACATGTGACCCTCTTTGTCGCCTACACCCTTTAGGGCTCTGTGAATGCTCTAGGCTCCTTGTGCATTTTTCTTGCACATCTTTGGGCAGCCCAAGTGTGGAAGTCTCCAGACCTGCCATGGACAGGATAGAGGGCAAGTCTTCGTGCCTCTTAACGGACTCAGGTGATACTCCATCGATTGTGGACATCAGAAGGTCATCGTTGTTTGCCATTGAAGTTGATCAGAAAAGTTTGGATGACAACGTTTTGTTTGTCGGTTTCCCATTGACGGCGCCAATTGTACGGGCAAGAAATATTTGACACGTCTGTACTCCTTGCGCCCAAGCTTCAGATTGCTCCGAACGGCATCTTGCTTCTTGAAACACAATGAAGGTGAGCTACTCGGCGGGTGTTTTGCCGGAAAACTCCTCCGACGGTCAAACTAGCTCCTTCAGATATAGAGAGTAGTGAGAGTGAATAGTGCAAGTTTGCTTAACCCTTTCCTGAGTGAAGTCGTGCGCCTTATCTAGGCCGCTGCCTTTGTTTTCAAGGTTGTGCGTGCACTACTTTTGTTGTCCTTTGCTGGATGCGTGGTTGTATTGCCCTTTCTTTTCCTAACATGTGTGTACGGGTGAGAAATATTCGACACGTCCGTACTCCTTGCGTCCAAGCTTCTTATTGCTCTGAACGTCGTCTCGCTTCCTAAAACACAATGAAGGTGAGCTAACTGGCAGGTGTTTTGCCGGAAAATCCCTCTGACGGTCAAGTTAGCACCCTTGAGAGATAAGAGTAGAGAGAGTGAATAGTGCAAGTTTGCTTACCCTTTCCTGAGTGAAGTCCTGCACTTTATCTAGGCCGCTGCCTTTCTTTCCATGGTTGTGCACGCAATACTTTTGCTGTCCTTTGCTGGATGTGTGGCTGTACGGACATCTCTTTTCCTTACATGTGTGCACATCAATACTACCAAACAGCATTGGCCAAACCGCCAAACGGTATGGACGCATACTTTGAGCGGATTGCTCTCCTTACTCCATTGGGCCACTTGGAGTGGTCTTACCGAGCCATCACTTCTAGCACAATTTCACTTCTGCTATCCTCAACCATAATAACTCTGACCGTTCTTATACCGAGCTAACCTAGGTCAGTCTCTCTAGCTGATTTCACAACTCAGTTGAGCCCTTCAGGGCTTTCCGTTCTCAGGTCGATTTGTGGTTGTTCTTTCATAGCTCGGTCAACCCTTTTGCTCGTCATCCTAGCAGCCTTCCGCATGTTAGCTTGGCCAATATCTTCAGCTCAGTCCTAGATAGCGAACTCAATCTTGACTTAGTCCGGGCCATTACCGAAGCGTGGGCACAACCCAGCACATGGCCCAAACTTACAAGATAGCTCAGTCCAATTCTTTGGCCTACACAATAGTCTGGTCGTTTGGTCGAGCGCGAGGGCCCGCGTTGCATTTAGGTCGGCCCATTGTTTTTTGCACAAATTCCCCTCTCACCATCTCTTGAACAGAAAAAAAATTATCATTTGTTATCAAGAATATTTTATCGATATATCTGTTAGAGAAAACATGCCCGAAATGTATATAATTTTAGATTTGACATTTTAATTTTCCCTTGAAACCATCGTCTGTCAAATATTTTTGGCTGTTTGAACGGGGGAGATAGGTCAGACTTAGAATGTTAGGATCACTCAATTTGATTTATTACTGAAGTTTATGTTTTATATGATTGTTCCCCTATTAGCAGTCACGTCTTCTATAATAGTACTTGGTACATGACTGGCAATGGCTTCTCTGCAATTGGAAAGTTTCTATTGCTCCAAGATGTCACTACCACATCACCTAAGTACAAAAGTAATATGCATTATATAAGCATGAGGCCACTCTCATTTTAACAATTAGCTTTGGAGTTGAGTTTTATCCAAAACTGTGTCACATGGTATCAGAGCCAAAGTAGCAGGAATGGGTAGGGTGTGTGTCCCTAACTCGCACGCTGCAGGTGTTGCCAAGTGAACACACTGTGTGACGGAGGTGCAGTGAAGTTCCACATCACCTAGGCACAGAAGTAATATACAGTTTATAAGTGTGAGGACACCTTCACCTTAATAGCTAGCTTTGGTGTTGAGTTCTACCCATGACTGTGTAACTATCTACAACCACCATGAAAATTTGGACATGATTGTGTATGGGGAAAGGCACTTCAATGTTGCCTGCACGATTTCTTCAGTGATATGATTATCAGTTTGTAACATGATGTGGCATGCTTCATTTAGATACACGATCGGTTTGAGACTTTCTGATTGTAGAGGAGCTGAATCCAGTTACTTGTCACATTATTAGTTCTTTTGTATATTCCAATGACTAAAAAATGATCATCCTTCGCACATTACAGAAACAAAGTGTTCTTCATTGGCCAGAGCCGAGTCGGGAGGTGTAAAAGATCCAATAAACGTTGGTGCCGTAAATGCCAGAACAGAAACCAGGAATCAACAGGAACCCTTTAGCAATGGTGTTGCAAAATCTTCTGTTCCTTCAACTACTGCTTCAAATAATGACCTGCTTTCAAAGATTCCATCCGCAGAAAACGGGGATGTAAAATCAAAGACTGAGAAAGAGACATAGAAAGATTTAGTAAGGAAGATTCATCCACAGGTATGTTACTGCTTCTCTGTAACATTAGGCCATTGTTGGCTTGCCTTCGATGCAGCAGCAAGATTATATTGAGCCTGCTCATTAGAACTGACCAGGGTCTGATCCATTTCTTACATAAGTTTTTAACATATATTTTTATCAATTTTCCGGCCTCAAGTACAGTTCTTTTTAACAGTTTGTGTAGAATGTGGAGTCATAAAAATGCTCAAAATATTGTTAGATGTCAATGAGTTAATGATCATTTTAGCTTGTATCGCTGAATTCTAGGTCGACCATTTATCTATTTACATTATTGAGAAATAAAGAGCAATTTTCTAGAATTCCTTGCAAGAGTAATTTGGAGTGGTCTCTATTTTATTATTATTTTTTGTTTTTATGCTTTTGTTTGGATGCTGATCATTTCTCTTAGATGAGATGTTACACACCCTTTTATATCTCAGAACACTTATTTGTTTGCTTTCCTTTGGATACTGATCAATTCTCTGTAAACAAAATGTTCTATACCCTTCTTTATATACTGGTGAGAAATTTGTGTTCTTGTCATTCATAATTTCATACTTATAGGGCATGTTTGATTAATAGAATTATAGCATAGGATTGGGATTGTAAGTTCATGAACTCATAATCCCATATTAGATTACATGTATGGCGGACATTCAATCAGATAAAATTAGCAAATTTTTACTATTGGTTGAGGATCATAATTTATTTTTCATATTGAACTGATTTGCGAGTTCCATTTGACAGCTGTAGGAAAAGAACAACTACAAATAAATTGTCAGTATAGCCATGATTTTATGTTGTAAAATGTCATTTATTTTTACAAAGAACATAGTGATAACTTAATCGAATTCATTTTATAGCAAAGAAAACTTTCAATTTGACAAATCTACGGTGAACATTTTCTCTATTCATAAATGCATTGAATTAAACATTGTTGATTAATGTTTGAAATCTTGAGACAATGGTGGCTGCTAAATTCTTCAGGTTACATGGGAAGTAAGTATTGACAAAAAGTTTAGGATCGCTTGCATCGGGCACCAATCTTGTGTTTTGCTTTGTTTGATTTGTTAAAATCATAATTCTGTTGTCATTAAGGTTGTAAGCAAATTGCTTGGTTTCATTTATTGAAAGAATTATTTTGAGAGGTAGGTGTTTCATATTCTCCGTTGTTTCAACAAAAAAAATTTACATTTTTTTTTTTTTTTCAAAAATTGTTTTGTATATGTATCCTTGAAACTAATGTCCTAGTTATTGTATTAGTGGTGGTTAACGGCAGAGTCAAGAAATTAAGATAGAAGGGACACTTATAATTTAAATTTTTATTTTATTTTAATGATCAACAATAAAATAATAATAAAAAATTTAAGTATAAAAATTTAATTATTCATTATTAATAGTAACTAATCAAAATTCTATAATAATGTAGAATAATTTGGCACGCAATAGTAATATAAGTATGCAATTTTAGCATAAAAAATTATGAATTAATTTTTTTTTTTAATTTTAAAAAATAGAAACAAATCATTTACAGCACAAATCATTATAAAATTTCTTTAATTTTTATTTGATAGAAAAATATTAGAGAGATAGTATTGATTATAAAGATGTGTTTTGAATAGAAATTATTAGATAATCTCAGAATATTATGTAGTGTTGATGACGTGGTGCTTCCGATATAAGAAATCGCAACTCACACTAAGTATGATTCACCTATTGTTTTCCAACTATCTAACAATAATGAGTTATTATGATTCGTTTATAAAATTTCATATCATATTATTGTTTTAGACCACCACATGGTTGCTCAAAGAGTACCAAATAACTATCTATTGTGGACAATGAAAAAAAAAAAAAACCTCGCCAAAGAGCACAAGTGAGAGGATACATTTTATATATGAAAAGAAAAAGTTCAAAATTGAGGGGGGAGGAACGCCGACGGAATGGAGGTGGTGGTGGGGCATTGGTCAGAGTAGTGGCGGTGGCAGTGGTAATGTTTGTAATAGGGTGGTGGTGGTAGCAATGGAATAGTTTTCGAAAGTTTTATATTTGACTCTCACATGATGACATAATGGGCTAATTAGAGTTTTCTGTTATGAAAAAATAAAGAATAAAAATTGGGAAAAAATGAATTGAGCAGTGTGATGAAGTTTATTATTAATTACAGTTCATAAACTAAATGTGGCGGGAAAAGAAGAGAAATAAAGGGTATAAATCCAAAAAAGTTGCAAGTTATACTCTCTTTTTTGGGGGTACATCCTAGTTATGCTATCAAATCAACAAATTGCAAGTTTTCATCCTTACAAAATGAATGAGAGAATGTCCAACTATTAAGTTCTAAATTTGTTATACAGTTTTGTCACTGTCACAAATTAATTTATCAAATACTCGCATTCGTGGAACCTATAGCTTCCAATCCACCTCCACTCTCACCCTATCAACTTTGCATGTTGTCCTTTCTGGCCGATTCCTAGTTTCAGTTACCTTTTTTTGTCATTCCCTAGCACCTTTCCATCGTAACTTGCCCCTCTCTAGCCCATCCCCATTACCATTCATTCATTTTTAACCTCTTTCCAACACTTGTCGCTACCACCCCGGTCTATTACTAGCCTCTTAAGAGGGGGAGATCACAAGGGAAAGTTGGAGAGGAGGAGATGGTTGAATCCAAAAGAAGGGAGAGAGAGTAGATCATGATGAAATTTGGGAGAGGATACACTAGGTTGTGCACTAAAGCTGAGGGAGGCTGGGGAGGTTAGTTGCCAGAAGTAAGTAGGAGATGATAAGAGTCCAAAGAATTGAGGGAATATAGTTGAGATTTTTGTGTGTGAAAAAAACAAAAAACAACAAAAACAAAAAGCAAAGAGGAATAATTTAGTGGGTGAAAATCCAAAGTAATGAGAGATCGAACGAAAAGTAAGACTATTTAACGACACTCAAAATAATTGTGCCACTTTTGGACAATGAAAGGGATTTCCATGTAACAAGACTCAAATTCTCTTTCTAAAAATTTAAATAAAAAAAATCAAATTCTTAACTTCTTATATTCTATTTGATTTACTAAAATAAAATGAAATAGAATAATTGTTTTATTATAATTTTTATTCTAGCTAGCTCACTAAAAAATTATAGGATAAATTATAAATACATTGTTTGAGGTTTGCTTAAAATATAAATTGTCCCTTGTGATTTAGAAAATTACAAATATTCTCTTGTCAGAATTTTTTATTTAACAAAATTAATTAAAAAAAATTCATAATTTCTCTCTTATACAATAATAAAATTATTTAAATTATTAATTGAAACATGTTTTATTAAAAATTATTAATTAACTTGATAATTTATTAATAAAATGAGTGATTTGTTTTGAAATTAAAAATCTCAAGGAACGGAATGTAATTTTCAAAACCACTGGAACGATTCTTACTTCAATTAAAGCTAAGAAGGTATATTTATAATTTACCCAAAATTATATAAATATATATATATATATATTACAAACAGAACAGAACCATCATATTCTGTAAGAGTAGTCATTTCGTTTCACTCGATTTCATTTTAGTCAAGCAAACATTCGTGAGTTGCATAAATTCCAGCCAACTGATGTAACCTCAATTGGTTGACAAAAGGATTATATAATTATTAATATACCACATATAACTTTCTTTTAGACCATACACTAACACTGTGTTTGGTTGGAAGATTTGAGGAGAGAATTCAAAAGAAAAAGAAAAAAGTTAAGTAAAATGTGAATAAAATATACTGACATTTCACTTAGTTTCACACACCTTTTTTCTTTTCCTTTCTAAATCTCTCCCCAAATCTCCCAACCAAACACAGTATAAAAAAATCACATAACTTGAATATCTTCCAATTATTGAAGATATATTATTCGAAAATCAACTTTTGAACTAAAGATAGAGCCGAACCACAAAGTTTGGTTTGAAAGTCCATTTCCGACTCTCATAATTTCGTTAAAATTGAAATTGAAACTAAAAAATATATATTAACTGAAAGAAAATAATGTGTGAAAATAGAACACGCTAGTAATTCAGACATTTGCCAAAGTAGCAACAACATACTCATTTAAAATACTTCGTAGAATCCTAGCTCCTTGTAACTATATAATTGAATTGGAGTAGTAAACTAACTTACACAAATGACTCTCAACTCAATTGAAGGTCTAACTCAGTCATCAATAATAACAGGTTACAGAGGATAGAATAGCCAAGGATGGGAACTACACATTTTGTGAAAGTTATTCATTTAAAATTTTATGAAATACCAAGCCAGCAAATTATTAGCACAATCAAGCTATAAATATTCTTAACAAAAAACACTATGCTTGAGGTCTTGACAGGCCTAGAATTATTGCCTAAAGCCGTGACCTTGAAGCTGGAGATGCTGAAGCAGGTGCACTCTGCAGAAAATGGTTGCTTGTCATAACTCAGAACATAGATTTATATATATGTAAAAATGGAGAGAGAGAGAGAGAGATGTTTCGGTGCTCTAAAATGTAAATTATGAGAACCAGTTAGAAATAACAGTGTTTATATAACCCACGTGTTTTTTGGACTTGTATGCCTGGGTTAGGAGAGGTTCTATTCGTCCACTACAAAAATTCTCAGCTCTTCACACCATTTTGCCGTTTAGATATTAATTTCCAAACAAAAATGAATTGCTCAGATATATCCAAACAACTGATTATTGTTCTGAAGTTGATATCTGTGGAAGTTGATATCTGTGGCCCAAATTGTGTGAAGTGAGACAAAAAGTGGTGTGCAAATAGAAGCTCACTTGTGGTAGGACTAATTTTGAGATGATAAAATTATGCTAAAGCCCTTTTTCCATTTTTTTTTTTCTCATTTTCTTCACACCCATTTTTTTCAGCAACCCATCGCCACCTTACAACAGCCACCACCACCATTACCACATGCACTGCCACAGCAGTGCCAACACCCTTCTTCATTAACTCTACATATATTGCAAACAATCCCATCATAGTCCCACAATCTCTCTGAAAGACCCCAACCCACCACCACCACCATTAACTGACAACACCACCATCACCACCAACAATTCTCTCTCTCTCTCATCTTCATCTTTGCAATACAAACAAAACACCAATGAGTTAGTGGGCGGGTGGGTGGGTGTAATTGACATTGCCAAGGCAAGAAATTTGACACTCAGGTCAGCCAACCATGAAGAAGTCAAGTTTGTTTCTAAAAGATCTACAGGTAAACTAGAAAAAGAAACCCTAATTTGTCAAACTACAATAGAAAATGACATAAGCAGGAGAAACGAAATAGGTATCTCACCAGTGGTATGCCTTTCGTTGCTCTTTCTTCCAAAAACCTCGAAGGTTTATAGAATTTTCCATATAGTTCTGACCACTTCTTGAGACTTGTGTATATATGGTTAGGACCGACAGTATCAGCCCAAAATATGATGCCACCCCTGCCAACAAAAGAAACATTTATTTGACAACATTTGTATGCTAATATTTAAGCTGAACTGGATGTGTACACAATATTAACAGCCTACAAAACAAAAAACAAAGTAGTGAAACTTTGTATTATGAAAGACTATAATTTTGCTAATTTTAAAATAAGTCCATAGATGAATCTAACTGTTTTCAACTCAAATTTGACTATCAAATAAATTCATATCTTTTTTCAACTCAAATTTGACTGTCAAATAAATTCATATATTTTTTCACTACTGCATCCCATGTTAACTTAGGTCTTTCTCTTGCCCTAGCATCTCCATGAAACCTTCACCAAAAGGAGTGATGAATAAAAAGAAACACAGGAAAGTAAAAATCTGGCACAGTTAGAGATAGTTTTCTCAAAGCACTCACCGATAAGAAGGGAAACTCATTCCAAGAACAGATGCAATGTCGAGGTCTGATGCTCGAACTACAACTCCTTCATCCATGACACGACAAGCCTCATTCACCACTGGAAAGAGTACCATCTCCACGATTTCTTGATCAGTAACAGATATAGGCTGCCAGTCATATTTCAGTAGACTTGTCAGATACTCTTGAACCAAATGTAACTTGTACATTTTTGCGTTTTGTTTCATTTTGAGCAAAGTTAAAGGATCACTTGCAGATGTGAGCTAAGTATTGAAGATCATTTCATGCAATAGAAAATTTATTTTACATTGCACAGAAGAGGTACCTTTCCACCAGGCAAAATATTGGTAATCCTTCTACACTCCTCAATAATTGGAAGCACCGAAGGATCTGGTTTTGGTTTGCTTCCCTTTTCGTACAAGTAGTACCCTTTTCCGTTGTTTTTACCTAAAATGCAAGTGTCATATGAAGCCTGAAGCAATGCCCCAAAATATAAGCAGAAAAAAACAATTTCTGTTATTACCATTTCGACCGTTGTTCACTAGAAGTTGAACCAAAGGAGAACGGAATGTGCGATCAGGAAATGCATCAGCAAATTCTTTCCCAACAGCAAGGGCTACGCCATATCCAGCTAAGTCCTGAAGCCTGTAAGCATAATTCAAACAGAACAAATTTTATAGTTATCCATCTAAAACCCTCCATAATAGCTGAGATGCAAGGATCCATTGCGAAAGAAATTGAGAGTTGGACATCAGAGTCATGATCATCTAAAAGATTTTGAGTTTCCACATCGAGCTAAATCCTGAGTTTAACAAATATGACAACTAATGATCACTTAATCATTCATGTAGAATCCTCTCTAAAATTCAGATACGCATGCATGCATTAAAGAAGTCTAAAATTGATGTATTGAGCTTTGAATAGAGTGATCATTCTATGAGGCTTTTGAGCTTCCTTTAAGGGCATAACCATGAAGATCAAGAATTTGGTACTGACACACGTGTGAGGCACCCCCATAAACATGCTCCTAACACCTTGATTAAATGTGAAATGTACTATTGAACTAAGATTGACTTTGTATTCTCTTCATGACTCTTGGTTCCGACGTCATAGAATCGTGTCGCAAATGTGTCAAAAATGGTCATTGTCATAGCAAAGCAGTGCAAAATGCAAAATAACATCATAACATATGCGCCCACCCCCAAACCCATCGTTCTCTCACTCCCTTCTTTTTGGTGGTGTTCTTGAAAAGAAAGATCTTCACAGTAGAAACAGCATGCTTTGTCAAATGAACATTAAGACATCAGCCATGCCGATGGATACAACAATGATAAGGGAAGAAGATTACTGGAATGGGCCCATAGGTAAACCAAAACTGGAGATCAGCCTGTCAATTCTGAACACATCCACACCTAGATTGACCAAAAGCTGTGCGCCTTGTGTGTAGGGGAAGAAGGTTCGATTGACAGCAAAGCCAGTGCAGTTTCCCACCACAACAGGAACTTTCTTTATGATTTTCCCAACTGTCATGAGATCAACAATTGTTTGGGCAGAAGTCTTCTCCGTCCTTACAATCTCCAGGAGAGGCATCACATGAGCAGGACTGTCATTAAAAAACCAAGTTATGAATAAAGACAAAATTCCTTGCTAATAATTTTCCAGTATCAGGTACATTATATTGATTTCACAAAACAAAATATGGACATAACATTCCATGAGCGAGGAAAGGAAATAACAATTAAGAATTTAAAGTTTCAATCGAGACTTTCGTCATTATAACCGGACTTTTCCCAACTAAAAGCTCATACTACTAATTTTCATTTTCTTTCGTCCTGATGCTCTTACCCCCTTGCAATTTCTCTCAACTTCCATTATTCATTTTCACGGTCACAGATACAAGGCTAGGTTGGAGATACAGACCAGACTACTAGACAGACCAGCTCAGCCAACTGATTCTGAACAACAGGTATTTGGTTACACAGTTTTCAAAATCAGATTTTAAGTTTTCAATTCGTATTTTTAAATTTTTAATGAATTTTTTAAAATATTTTGGTCAATTTTTTTTTTTCCCCTTTTTTAGATGCATCTAATCTAGATGTACTCAAAAAGTAAAATATTTGTGAAAAAATCTTTAAAAAATTCAATAAACACAACCAAAAAAAAATACGATTTTTTTTGTGGGTATTTTGTAGTATTTATTGAAATTTTTTAAAGATTTCTTTCACAAATATTTTAATTTTTTAGTACATCTAGATTAGATGCATCTAAGGGAGAAAAAAAAAATTGACCAAAATATTAAAATATTTCACTAAAAAAAATTACGAATTGAAAACTCGAAATCTGATTTTGAAAATTGGATAACCAAACACATCATTTTCAAAGGATAAAATAATTAAATTTTCCTTACTTCCCAAAGGCGAACAAACAAACTTTACGGTTCACAAATATGTTTTGAAGGTGAAGGATTATGAGGTGTAGAACCTGAAAAAATGTGCCCCAATAATGCGATCTTGAGAGCTGGTCTTTTCTCCAACTACGTTGAGGTCAATAGTAGAAGTATTTGTGGCCAAAATGCAATGGGGAGGGCAGGCCTTCTCAATTTCACTGAATATTTTTTGTTTCAGTGGAACTTTTTCGATGACAGCCTGCAATGAGGAGATAGCAGAATCAAACATGTAAAACTCCTGATGAGCAAAATGTATTAATCATTGGCATCATCAATATAAAAGGGAATGACAGCTAAAGAACAAACGAGAAAACTGAAGCAGCCAAAGTTATCAAACTTCTTGAGAAGACAGAAATTTAAAAATTTTGAAGGTAACTTTCTCCTTAAGAAATCGAAACTTGATAGAGCACACCTCTATAACCATATCCACATCTCTAAATTCTGAGTAGTCCAATACACCTTTGAGCATTGAAATGGCTTTATCTGCTTTATCCTGTGCCAACTTTTTTCTTGTTACCAAGCCCCTGACATTTGCTGTAACATAATTTATGTTAGTCATAACTTTCTCATGCAAAATATTCAATGGTGATATGTGGAAAACAAATGAATATGAAAGAATTCCATCTAACACCATGTATGGTGGTTTCTTTTGGTTTGGTATTTGGATTTGTAATAATATGTATCAGTACCTTTTTTTCCCAACAAGCAAAAGCATATATTCCCTTCATCCTATTTTATGTGGCATGGTTAACCACGCACACAGAGGAAAGAATTTTTGAATAATAGGTTTATAAAAATTCCATTCACCTTATTTGAATAATTTTTTGGGGAATTGGGATTTTATCAAATATAAATTTAAAGAGGGTAATATGGTAAAGTGAAGATTGAACTTTTTGAATTTTAACAATTGGACATAAAACACAGGAAAGGGGCCATTGGTTAGTGGTTAAAACTCAGTCTATGGGTAATTTGTTTTCTTAAATGCATACTTTTTAAAAAACAGAAAGAAATTTTTTTTTTTATGTGGTTGGTACTTGAAATGATGGCCCATCAACAAAATGAAAGGCATATTACACAAATATTCAATAACTGCTAGATAAATATTCAACACTAGATCAAATATGCCACATGGAGAGGCCATAAACAAGTTTTTATTTTTTATTTATTTATTTTTTTGCATAACGCAATAGATTTTTTTTTTTTCTTTCTTCAGCTGATTTTTTTTTTTTTTTTTTTTTTTTTGCATACCGCAATATATTTCTTTTCTTTTCTTTTCTTTTCTTCAGCCAATGTTCCACCAACAGAATGTCACACAAACCACAGAAAATAACACTGTTCTGAGAGAGAGAGAGAGAGAGAGAGAGAAGTAACTACCTTCTACCATTTTTATTCCCCTCTGAAGATATTCAGAATTAACTTCCTTGAGAACAACATATATGTTGCTCAGGATTAGAGCTGTGGTTATGCCAGAGCCCATTAAACCCCCACCAATTACAGCAACTTTCTTTACAGCCCTTGGTTTGAGCCCTATATCAGTAACATTTGGTACCTGTCAAGAGTTGGACTTCAGAGATCATCATTTAGGAAGAAGATAAAGGAGCTATTGTGTGTCAAGGAAGAACAATAAACATCAAGATCCAGGGCAATGACAGAAGAGCAAGAAGGTTTGCAAAAACAAACGATAGCGATAATGAGATGTCAGTATAAGTCCTTAATTTGACACCTTGAAATATCTCTTAAGTCACATTAAAGATTACTCAACCACAATTAATTCACCCATCCAACATTTTGTTCGAGGAAGAGAAAAGAAAAGGTAGAGTTGTAAATTTCATATTAGAACAAATTTGTCAGCAAACTAACATATAAAACAGCTTATACAAGTGATTAATATTTGAAAGGGAAACCAAATATAGCTCACAGAAAAAGATGGCAGAGAGAGAGAGAGAATGTAAAGCATGAGGCATCATAGTTCCATGTTACAAGATTTACCTGCCATAATCAGGATACTTGGAAATAAATAAAGCATTATCAAGTTTTACAGGATATATGCTTGTATTGTACTTTAAAAGGAAATTTAAAGTACAGAACAATCAGAAAAAATTAAAGAATTTAGCATCATGCTTAGACCAGGTATACCATGAAGACCTATGGCTGCAACTCAGGCGGGTTTGGTCATGCTAGGGGCCTGTCCAAATCCCAACCCAAAGTAATTTTCCCAGGCCCAATCTCAAGTCAGAGTTGTCTAGACCAAGTCCCACTTAAGCTTAACTCAATGAGTTCAGATTAGGCTCGAGCTGCCCAAACCAACACCAAAAATTTCCTTGTAACATACATTGACCCAAACAGTTACTGTAGTTGTGATTGATTTCTCTTTAATTTGATGCAAGTTTTTAGGCACCAAACAAGAAATTAACTGTAGTGATGATTGATTTCTCTCTTTTGCCTATTTTGCAATGCCCACACATACATATGTAAAACACCTACCTAGTGGATTGTTTGGGTTATTTAACAACAGCTGCGACATAATATTTATGCATCTTACCAGAGACAGACAAGAAACAGATGTCAATTGATTCTGGTGCCCACCGAAACCACATAGTAAACCAAGTATTTGAACCATAACAACAAATGTAGCTGAAACAAAGTAACAAGGAGCCAGACCAATTCTAACCTAAGTTAGGCGAGGTTGGTCAAGCAAAAGATTGCCACCAAAAGCAAAAACTAGTAGGTCAATAATTTGTGCATCTTAAAGCTCCTGGCATCTGTGCTTTTGCAAAATAAACAAGAGAGAAGCTCAAGCAATGTTTTATGTTCTACTTCTAACCCAATGAATCTAGTAAATTAATTACAATTTTTCATTCGAGGCAATTAAAGGACATGGTTTCTGGTGGTACAGAATAGAAAACTGTTGGATAGCTTGATATATACTTTGTTCGGCCCATTTCCTAACAGTTCAAGCTTTTGTGACAGTTGGTGACTGAAGAAAAACTAATCACAATAAACATAGCAAAACTCATGCAGATCCTACAATAGATCTGCAAACAAGCATATCATGAGTGCAAAAATAGAGAATTCACCAAATCCAATAGTGCAACACTCTTGGACAGTCCTGAATAAACCAAGGGATTGTTTTTCTTATTCTCATTTATTTACATTGTTTTTGGGTTTCTTTCTTTTTTTCTTTTTTTATTACTATTATTATTTTATAATAATAATGAATACATCCATCAAGAATAGGCAGTGCATCTATTGCATCAACTATTTACCTTTGACGTTGCACGTTGAGCAAAAAAAACATTAACAAGGCCCCTTGAAGTATCAGATAAGACTAGCTCTTTAAAAACTTTGGCCTCCTGCAAAAAGCATTTTGTAGCATATTAGATTGTACATGTTCAATAAGTAACTGTTGAGAAACAAACTAAAAAGCCACTTCTAATAAAAACAAAGCATGGTTCCTCACATATGACGCATTGGAAGTCCCTAAAGAAAAAAAAAAAGTTTACTAAATGGTGTACAACAATTAATTAACATTGAACTCCAATATGAAGAAATCCACAAACTCTATACTATAAGATAGCACCATTAATATTCTTTCTACAAGGAAAACAATTTACACATGAAAACAAGATTACCTTCAAAACCCCATTATACCCTCCATGAACAATGCCTTCCTCAATCACATCAATGCATGCCTGGTGCTGAGGCATATTTGGAGCAGTCTGTTTGGCTTGTTGTCTTGCGACTTTCAATATCTCACGTGATTCAGACAAGGAACTAAGCTTGTCTGTCCTGTGAAGGGAACGCATCCAAGGTTTGCGTCTCTCCGCAATATCTAGAGCCCACAGCCGAGATACTCTCAACAACTCTTCAGCAGACACCAAGGCATCAATAAGACCTAGCTTCTTCCCTTCTTCAGATGTAATTGATTTAGATAACTGCAAGATTATTTGTAATGGTGGAATGACATTAGTCCCAACAAAACTGGCTCACTTATAAACTAAAGTTGATAGGGGAAAATATAGCCCAAAATCAAAGGTTTTACCTATCAAAATATATACATACTGAACAAGCAAATGGTTTCAAATTTCCAACAGCATATTTTGCAAGTTAGATTGTAATCTTTCCATTTTTTTTTTTTTTTTTTTTAAAGATTTAGAGAATAATGGAATCTTCTGGTGGATAATTCAACTAGAAGTTGTAATTGAAGACCAAATGTGTATTTGATCCCATCCATTTCAAAATTGAATTACAAATTATATCCTACTGTGCACAAGCAAAAAGTTCACAAACAATTTAAACACACTATCCAGGAAATCAAATCCATGCAACAAAAATTTGAACAAATACAGTGAATCAATTTAAAAATGGTCATTCCTTTTGAATTTGTACAATCAATAAGCAAACCCTTCAAATACGTTGAATGAAAACATTTTCTACTCTATAAAGAATCTTTATGCATAAATGCACACAGATAAGAACTTAGATAAACTGGCATAAGATGTAAGTTATGGGTTCTGTAAAATTTCTTTTTTAAAATGTAATTTTCAAAGTTATGATACAAAATTTACAACATAGAAAAATCTTCAACTAAGTTTTACCTGAGAAACGAAGGAAGCTGCAGTAGAGGAAATCAATTGTCAAGCACAATGCTAAACACACATGGAAAAATGTTGCATGATTGTGGTACCAAATAATGCCTGATAGATCCATGGGTAATATATGATAGAAAGCAAGTGAATTGGGCATACAACCCACTGAATCTACTCAACTTGAATGTTGATTACACAAAACTTCATGTCAACTGAGAGTTGACATGTTAAATTTTGAAGACTTGTAATTTCCCTGAAGCATGAGTACAAAATCGTAGACAATGTCATATTATGAGTGTGTATAACAATATATAATTCGCTACAAACAATAACACATCATTTTACTGATTTATCTCTAATTCTTTTAACCAAGTCGCAATGAAGAAGAAGAAGAAGAAGAATGTAATGTTCATGGAAGAGAATGTATGCATGAATACAAACATGGACTTCCATCTACGATATTTGTAGGACTTTTAACATCCAAACCAAGTCAAATGGAAGGTATGCAAATAGAATGCATGGTGTTTAACAGATTCATCATGAAGTGATACAAATCCAATCCTCATGGAAAAGAATGCATACATAATTACATACATGGAGCTTCATCTAAGATATTTGTAGGAATTTTAACATCCTTACCAAGTTGAATGAGATGGAAAGCTTACCAGCATCATTTCAACAGCCTTTGACAACCCTACAAGCCTTGGAAGACGCTGTGTTCCTTATAAAGGAGCCATGACATTGTTAAACAGTCAACTTTCTAATCATTTCAATCCAACTAAATGGAGTCACAGAAACAAAATCAAATAGCAGATATACCTCCAAACCCAGGCAGAACACCAAGTGTCAGCTCTGGCAAGCCAAGTTGAGCTTTTGGTGCAGCAATACGTGCATGGCATCCCTGCATAAAGTTAATGACAAGACACATCAAGCAAAGAAAAGTAGGGAAAATGCTTGACCTCGACAGAAACCACAAACCATTGTCAACTCTAAGCCACCTCCAAGTGCAAGTCCTTCTATGGCAGCAACCGCAGGCTTCTTGGCATCTGAGATCATGAAGGTGAAAATATGAAAGAAGTCAAAGTATGATTGGCGCTAAGAGAGTACAAGAAAAAAAATTAGGAACTCAAGAAGAAAATAATAATAATAATAATAAGAAACGTTTTTCTCTGATAAACTTTCAAAGATTTGAATTCAAACTTCAAAACTTAAGATGTTGTACGGACCTTCAATTGTGTTAACCACAAGATCAATAGATACATCCGGTAGAATAGAGATATCCCCTGTCAAACCGAACAAAAGAGTTCATTCTCAGTTTTCAAGTCCAGAATTAAAAATTTCTGCCAGCTCAACTGCATAAAGTAAAGTCAATTAAACCATACCAGTCTTGTGAACGTTTTGGAAAACATTGATGTCGAAGCCACCAGAAAATTTCCCAGCATTGCCTTGAAATTAAGTTAAAGAGAAATAAATTCAGTGAGAGTCTACAAGCAACAGCCATGAAATCACTCTCTTTAAACATGAATACGCAAACAAACATACTGGTAGATTCAAATATTCATACAATACTAGGGAGGAACCAAAGATCATCACCACAAATACCATGAATTCAAATAATAAACACTTTCTGACACAGACACGGATACAGATATGGTGATTTGAAAAAAATGAGGACACGGACACATTGGGGACACAAAAGTAAAAAAAATAAAAGAAATAAATATTGTTATATATATTTTTTTATTTGCTATCTAGATTAATATACGTCCACAAACAAACAAAATTAACAAAAACTTACACTGATACAATATTTGAAAACACAACAGATTTAAATAATTAATAGATGTATCCCGGCATGTCCTCTGTGTCCCTGGTGTGACCTCAAAAAACAAACTAATTAAATAAAGAGACATGTCAGCTGGCATGTCCAGTACGTGTCTGTCGTATTTCCACCATATCTGACACTGCTGCGGCACCTGTTTTGGAATGTCCATGCTTCATAGATAGGCTGGATTTTATTTTTTATTTTTTTCGGGGTATACTATAATAGTTGTATATGAATAATGAAAGCACAATTAAGTTAATGATTTCTACAAAAAAAATTACACTGTTGGGTCACAAAGTTACAGACAACATAGATATAGTTACAGGAAAGCAGACAAACTAGCACAGCAGCACAAGTCTTCATGTCAATTACATTAATGCTCTTCGTTTAAGTTGAACCAACCAATGTGGATATCACATGCTCATCCAAAAAATAAAAAAAAAACCTGGTTGAATAGGTGATGACAAACCCTAGCCACCTTTTGAATCCAAAATTTAGAAAATCAAAACCCAGTCTGAAATATCAATAAAATGAATTTATGCTACCAATCTGAGTAAAGATCCAGACTATAACAAACATTTTCTTAACTCTGTTTATAAGAAAACTCACTGCAGAATACTTATGCAAGCATAAGGAATAGTGATAAACAACATAAATGGGATTGTTAGGGGGAGGGATAAACCTAAACTGATATGGAATGCACAAAATGATATGAGCATACAGCCACTGTTGACGGAGCAGAATAGCCAAAAAAAAAAAAAAAAAGAAGAAGAAGAAAGGGGGCAAATAACAGTGCAGTGGGGTCAGAAAAATTATTTACAAAAAAGTGATAAATATTATAAATATATTATTAATAATTAAAATCATATATTTTTCATTAATGTATAATAATTTTTAAAAACTACCACTGACTGATAATTCCCCCCCCCCCCCCCCAAAAAAAAATACAACGGGGAATTTCATATATCAGTGTAAAATTTGAAAAACAATTACAAATTAGTGGTGAACTTTATCAATATTAATAATTAAAATTAGAAACTTTTCCTCACATATGTAATAATTTTTTCATAAATTTCCTCAAAAAAAAAAAATTAAAAAATCATATGGTGGACCCCGCTTGATTGGGACACAGGATTGGTTTGGTTTGGATTCCAATCACATCAATTTTTTGTTGGAAGTACAAACTTATTTCTAATTGCTTCATCAGCATGCCTTCAAAAAAAAAAGAAAAAAAAACAAGACACCTTCAAATTTAATTTCTTGAAAGGGCTTGATCGAAGTAGGTTATGTCTTAGTTATTTTTCAAAAAAAAAAAAAATCCATGGAAACAATCAAGTATCAGTTGAGATGGCCTTAATCCAAGTGATCGATCAGGACCATTTATTACACATCACAAACCAAAAACAAATCCAATCAAAATGCACAGAACAGAAGAACATCAAAACTCACTCCAAAACAGCTCAAATTCAAAACATACCAGTCAAGACAATAGCTTTAACATCATCTCTCCTCATCGCCTCCTCAAATTTCTCTTTCAACCCAGCGATAACTGCAACACAAAAACAAACAATTACAATAAATAAATAAATATAAATATAAATAAAAACCTAGATTGAAGATGTTAGATGGACTTACTTGGGATGGCTAAAGAATTGACAGGGGGATTACAGATGGTGATGATAGCAACGCCATCTATTCCGACCTCCATGGTCACTCGAACCCCTGCCATGGACATCCTTTCAAGCGATGCAACAACAGACCTAAGCTAGGGTTTTCTAAGGAGAAGAAGACCAAGATTGGATTCAAATTCAGAACAAAAATGACAGATTAGTAAGGATGAAGAGAAAAGAAGATAGATTCATAAAAGATACACATGTAATTAGACATATATATATCCACACATAAAACAACCATGATACAGGACCCATTATCCCCCAACCCCACTATCCCCCCACACACTCGAAAATTTGAGCATAGATCCTCTATAGTTTTTTTTTTTTTTTTTTTTAAAGTTTTTTTTTAGAGTAGTGTATTGTGTTATTGAAACTTAATGACAAGTTACATTAATTTTTTAACATTAAATCTCAACCATACAATAAACTACTATAAGAAATTTTAAAACAAAAACACTCTAAAAAAATCTTTGGTGCAAAAATTTGACCAATACGGGGGTGCTGGATCCCAAGCATTATTCCACGTAAAATCATCACTGCATTCAAAAAAATAAAATAAAATAAAATAAAAATCAAACTATCACGTCAGTGTGATTCACGTTATTAGTGATCTATTAATGATATTAAGCATTTTTATAGTAAGGTTAAGTTTGGAAAGACTAAATAAGTGTATTTTTTAATTTTTTTTGTATTATGTTTAAAAAAAATAGAGAGAAAATATTGATTGATATGACCTAAAAAAGATAAAAAAATAAAATAAGTGCACTTTTTTAGTTTAGTCAAACTTGACCTAAAACTTAGGAAATCTATAAATAGGTGAGAGAAGGAAAAAAAAATTTTAAAAATATTAGAGATTTTAAAATTTTCATCAAATATCTTATATGGATGTTGACTCACATTATATGGATATCATATTAGATATTTAGGCCCCGTTTGGGGAGTTGCTAAATTAGCCAATTAGCTAAAAAGTTATCTTTTTAGTCAAAAAACCAACAACTCATACCAAAAAGTCAAAGATTCTCTTTTCTCTCTACTTTTTGCACAGCTTTTCGTAATTAGCCAAAAAGTCATCCCAAACATACAAGTTTTTTTTACCTACCTTTTTAGCCAATTAGTCAAAAAATTACTAAATTAGCCTGTTCCCAAACGAGGCCTTAATAAAAAATTTACGTCTCTAACATTACTCAAGGGTACAAGTGATACTTATACATTCATAGCCTTTCATTTATATCCATCACAGACATAATTACACCTCGTATATATTTGTAATTTTTTTCCCCTTTCCTACCGGCATGTAATTTCCCTTAAATCTTAGAGCTTTTTTTTTTAATATTCTAAAACAAGAAACTATTTAGAAAATTGACTTGCTTTTTAAACTATTTAGGAAACTAACTTGCTTTTGAAATTGTATGTTGAAAATACGATTTCAATTGAAAGCGCATGTTGAACATGCAATTTCACCATGTCATCATTTTCAACTTACGATTTTAAAGTAAAATTGCATATTGAAGATGTAATTTCAATTTCAAAATCGCATTTTAAAAATGTGATTTTCAAAAGTAGGTTAATTTCCTAAATAGTTTAAAAAGTGGATCAATTTTCTAATTTATTTATTTTTTTTGGAATATTAAAAAAAAAAAAAACTCTCAAAACTTAAGTCCTGAGTTCAAATTTTATAATTTAATAATTTTTTATATAAAAATTTGTCATGTGATATGAGATTTTTTTTTTTAAAAAATGCTATAGACTCCAAATAATATATCAAATTTTTTTACCAAACTCTCACATAGTATGGGATTACACAAACTCACATGTGTGTGGGTTTCACACTCATGTAAAAAGTTTGATAGAAAATTTGATATTCCCTCTATCTCAAAATATTAGTCATTTATTTCATTTTTTATTGTTCCAAATATTAGTCCATTTTCAAAAATCAAGGACTAAAATAATATAAGTTTTCTATTTTGCTATTCTTTTAAATTCATTAACAATATAAAAAGTACAATTATAACCATTGATATTTCTAAAAAAATTTACTATTAAAAGATAATTTTGAAAAATTAATTTTTTTAAAGTGCAATAATTATAATACTAAAAAAAGTTAAATTCTCTAAAATAAACCATTATTTTAAAACGAAGAGTAGATTATTTGGGATTTCTAGCCTAATTTTTTTTTTTTATTTTATATATAGGGCCTGTTTGGTAGAGCTATGGGAAAGTACTTATACCTTATGTCTAAACAGCTTATAGCTGATAACTATGAACATAAGCTGATTTCTGACTTATAAATTAAGCATCTCCTGCCCCACTCAAAGAATAAGCTGATTTCTGACTTCCAAAAAGCTATAAGCTATAAGCTAAACCAAACACATCAAAATAGCTTAAATTAAGTTAAAAGCTAAAATAAGCAGCTTTTAAGCTGCACCAAACAAGGCTATAAATATTAATAACAAAAATATTTTTAAAATTTTTAAAATATAGTATATAAATGTGTCAACGCGACCACCAGCAGTAGTTAAGAAATGAGGGTGTGAAATGGAGACTGCACTCGGACTCGGCGACTGCGGTGGTGAGTGTGGTTGTTGGTTCCGAATTGTGTTTCTCGTGTGCGTCACACTTGCTTGGACCGGATCGGAGGTGAGAAAACGAATATGTAACACCTGTATATGGATAGATACGTAATATGTAAAAATATTTTGGCCTCTTTAAGATTGAAATTTTCAATTTAATTTTTTTTATATATTTTTTTAATTTTATATCATTTAAAATACACATGTCATTTTGTAATTAGTTTAAAATCTAATTTTTATAAATTAAGTTAATTTTTATATCATTTTAATCATTGTCATTATTATTACCTTAAATTTGTGATTTTAAAACATGCAATGACATTATTACTATTTCAATTTCAATGGTTATGGTATAAAATTTATATCTATATTTATATTTCTATCTATACTATTATATAGGTAAAAATGTTGTTGGGTCAATAAATTTAAAACTTATGATCTAAATTTTTTATAATTTTAAATTAATAAAATATAAAAATACACGTGTCACAAAATCGTTGATCATTTCACTTTAATTAATAACAATGAAATATTATTATTTTTCTTTTTTCTTTTTTTACGATAATAGTAAAAGATTGATCCATGCAATACATATTGATGATGACCTACCAACGTTAATTTTCAAATTTTATTAAGCAAAGTTTTATTTGTTTGGTTCAAAGTTTACATTTAATTCTTTTTTTAAATTCTCCTATAATTTTTTTTTTTAAAGCCAAGAAATATATTTAGCATAAAATTGTTGGCACATCTAGCCATATATCTAATTTGAAATTTTGAAAATCTTTTAAATGAAAAATCCAAAATAGAATCTTATTCATTATTAAACCCCATCTTATTTGAAATTTTGGAATATTAAAAAAATAAAATATAAAATTTAGTAATGCTATAGTAACCATATTTGATAATATTTGATGTGGCACTTCAAAAATAATAATTAAATGTGTCATGTGACGTCTACCAAATAATGTGATTAGTGTCATGTAATGTGTTACAATATATGGTACTAAGATCTAATATCAAAGTATGATCACATAATATTACCCATTTTAAAAATCTATATAAAAAAATATTATTTGAAGTCTGAGTTATGCATAATTTATTAAAATACAAATATTTGCCTTCGTTTGGCAACTTGGGTTGGATTGGGTTGGGTTGGGTTGGGTTAAGAGCTATTTTAGTCATAAAAAGATAAAATAAGATTTTTAGCTTAATAAGACAAAATGTCACATCTAACCCATAATCATTACATTCTTTCTCTCACAAAAAGTTAAAAAAATAAAAAAGTTTATCTCAAACGAAGCTTTTTAGCCCCAGGTTAAAATAACTGAAAAGCCAACCCACTTTCCAAATGAACTCATAAATTTTAGATAGATTACCAAACTATTCTTAACATAAATCATAATAAACTTCATCCTCTAATGGTGACCATAGTCAAATAGCCTATAGAGTTTAAATAGTTTGGTCCCCAAAAAAATCAAGCCTAGCCTTCAGTTTTTATCAGTAAGTTAAGTATTTTTTTTATCAGTGAAAAAAAACTTTGTTGATGAAAATTAATATATAAAGATTACTGAGACAAATATCAATAAAAGAATAATGAGTGCACAAAGCTTCAAATCAAAACCAAATAACTCTAATTAGGTTGGCACTAAAAAAACAGTCCCATCATCTACACTAATAAGTTATGCTTTAAACACTAAAATGGTTCAATAAGAAAATGAGCCAAAAAAATAAGTTTGGAAACTATCTCAAAATTATTTTATTTATTTATTTAATAGATTAATTTTAATAGTGACATATAATTCAAACAATGATAATTGATTTGTTAGGTCTAGACCAAACAATGATAATTGATTTGTTAGGTCTAGACCAAGAAAAGTTATTTTGAGAGATAAGTTGATATTGGTAAATAGTTTAATATTCTTTTTAATATGAAAATTTTAAAAATATATATATATATATATATTAATTTTAAAATTATGAAAACATTGGCATGGTGAAGTCAGACCAAAAGAATGGCTTTGGATTGGATTAAATGCTAGACTGACCTACTGCAAGTTTGAACTTTAATTTTTTCTTTCGATGGTTAATTTTATTGTAATTGAACTATTTGAGGGGGCAACTTGCAACTGTACTTAATAAGGGTAAGGGGAAGATTAATTTGAGAGTAACAGAAAAAGGGTCTACTCCCTTTGTTCTCTTTCTATTTTATTAACAATTTTATGGAGTTTTACAAGAAAGATAAAGGTTAAAAATTAATTGGTACATGTGATTGATTACACAATCGGATCAACTTTAATATAAGATGAATTATAATTATTAGATTCCAATGGCATAATTTATTTATGTTTTACCGTAAGTATAATTTTTATAATCTATTCTATTTTTTTCTCTTTATTTTTTACTAATTATATTATAACACATATTTTTATATGTAGTACATAAAAACACCATTGATGGCAAGACCATAAAAAAAGACCTTAATTGTAATTGTCATGAAAATAATTAAAATTTATTTTAGTTCTAAATCTCTTTTCCTCTTCATTTAAAAATATTTTTGACTATTATTTAATATTAATATTATTATTTAATTATTTGTGTGATATTGTGCATAACACGGGTGTAATGCTAGTTTGAACATATAGATAAATAGCTAAACTTTGAATATATAGATGTCATTTTAGATAAATAACTAGTAGTTGATCTGTACAATGCACAAGTTAATTTTTTTCCTTTTTAAATAATGTTTTATAAAATTAAATTAAATTGTTTACATATGTCTATATATAAATTATTTTTAGAAATATGTTGCAATGTATGCATTACAAAAGAAGAATATTAATTTTATCATGATATAAAATATAACATAAATAAATATAGAGGAAATTGTTGAAAAGTCCAAACTAAGGAGGGTATAAGACATTAGGTCCTATAGACATTTTATGTTGGTGAGAGGTCCATCATTTGTGAAATAGTTTAATGAGAAGTCCATGTGAGTTTCTATTTGCACCCTAAAAAGTATGTTGGGCACTCTAATTTAATAATATTTTTTTATTACTATTGAGTTCCAAAAAAGTACTTGACTTTGGAAAATGTGTAAGTAAAAGTTTATTGGACACCCCATTCATCATCCCCGCTCCAATATTCATTTTCTCTCTTCTTTTCCTACTTTCACCACTTTGCATCTTCATAACCAACCCATTTGCTTTAATCCATCATTTTGCATTATATTTCATATTGAAATCAACAATGGACAATAAAAAAGACGTTTCCAATCAATTTTCTATAGAGAGAGTAAATTTTTAATTGTTGTTCATCATTTTTCGTAGGTTGATTTTCCGAATTGATTTAGCACTGAATATCCAAACAAACTTCATATGTTTGAAATTACATATCCCGACAAATATATTTTGGTCGGCACAAAGTATCTATATGAAACAACTTGAACCAATTTTCTATGGTTTGGGCCTGAGTATCCGAACAAACTTTACATATTTGGAATTAAGTATCTAGACAAATATATTTTATTCAGTACTGAGCATCCATATGAAACAATTGGAAACAATTTTCTATGGTTCGGACCTGAGTATCCGAACAAACTTCACATGTTTAGGATTAAGTATCTGGATAAATATATTTTGTTCAGCACTGAGCATCCATATGAAACAACTGGAATCAATTTTTTTGTATTCGGAACTGAGTATCTGAACAAATTCACACGTTTAGAATTAAGTATCCAGACAAATATATTTTATTCAATATTGAGTATCCATATGATATGACTAGAACCATCAACATGCCATGATCAATAAGTAAAATCCAAATATTGTTTTGATAAACTAATGAAAATCACAAAATATGAGGAAAAAAAAAAGAAAAACACAACAAAACAAACAAACATAATGATATAAACCATGAATTCAATATACATGTTAATGGATTATATTGTTCAAATCACAAATTCTCTTGATGAACAAAACAACTCGGATGAACGGGTTGTGTAGAGGAGCAAAGACCTCCTTTGTTTTGGAATCCTTCTTTGTCTCTAATGAACTAAGAATCTCTTTTCGTCACTTGGAATTCCAAAGACCCCAAATCTGATTTTTGTTTCTCTATTTATTAGTAATGGAGTGTACAAAGTATATTTGTGTAGGATTTTAGGATTTTTAGGATTAGGATAAGTATTATTTGGGGTGTCCAAACAAATAAAAAAAAAAATTCAAATTTATTAATGGGGTGCTCAAAGTAATGAGGTGCCGAACCTACTTTTTGGGGTACAAATAGAAGCTCCTGAAATCCTTCTATTAGTTTTGAAGGACATTTTATTTTCAATTTTACCCCTAAATTTATCCTTTTTTTTAATTTGTTGACTTTTTTTGACTATCTATTCAAATTTATATCTATCTGTTTAAATTTTTTGACTATCTGTTCAATTTTATCCCCTTATCTATTTAAAATTTTTCTATATGTTAAATTTTTACACCTCTTCTGTCTTTCTTTCTCTCTCTCTCTTACTCTTTATCTATTGAAATTCTCATTTTTAACTTATCTATTCAAATTCTCATTTTGAACAGATCATATCCATTGTTCAAAAAATTATCTGTTCAAATTTTTTCTATTTGTTAAAAATATTTGTTCATAAATCCACTATCTATTGGAATCCTTTTCTCTTTCCCTTCTGTTGCAATATGTTTCATCATCATCATCATTATCATCAACAACAACAACATCAACAACAATCATGTCTATTTAAAACAACAACACAATAACAAAAACAAATAAAAAAAATATCATCAATCTAGAGAGAGGAAGTAGAGAGAGAGAGAGAGAGAAAGTAGATATGCAAAGTAATGTTGTCCAATCTGCAAAAAATGGCTTATTTGATTCTATCAGTCTTCTTTCGATCATTACCTTCCTTAAAACCTATCTCAGATCATCATGATAGACAAAAGAGAGTATGGGAATGAGGTGTTACATGATTGGCAATTTGGGTTGGACCCTGATCAACTCATCGACTCGAATATGAGCCTATCAATTCGTCTACTTTTTCTCTCTAATCATTCACAAATCTAGAGAGATTCTTACATATTCGAAGAGAGACCAAACTAGATGGAGAAATGGAGGGTTTGGTTTCGAGGTGAGACGGTAGTGGCGTCGCTACCATTAATGCCACCGCTCTAAGAAAGAGGGGCCTCTGCCATGCTTAGATCCAAGGTGAACTCATTGATGCTAGTCGACGAAGCCACCATCCACGGAGGAAAGAGAGAGAGAGAGAGAGAGAGAGAGAGAGAGAGAAAAAAAAAAAAAACAAAATAGAAGAGATGAGGGAGATAAACAAGATCTTAGAGAGAGAGAGAGAGATAAGAGAGAGAGGGTTTGGTTTAGGGTTTGGTTCCGAGGTGAGGCAGCAATGGCGGTGCCACCGTTAATGCCATCGCCTTGAGGATATGGGGCCTCCGTCATGCTTAGATACAAGATGAACTCAATGATGCTAGTCGACGGAGTCACCGTCGACAGAGAGAGAGAGAGAGAAAGAAGGGTTGTGATAGAGAATGCTAGAGTTTGGTTTGGGTATCGAACATCTATATACATGGGGGTATTTTGGTTAGTTTATCTAAGTTTGTCCTTATGAACGAAGTATTTGAGGGGAAATTCTATTTCCACACACCTAGTTACCTCAATGCACACACTTAATGAAATATTATTTTAATGGCAATTATATCCTAAACTAAAATGACCATAATGGATATTCACCAACACCTATAATATTATGTGAAAATATTCTCAGTACACATCTTTAAAAAAAAAAAAAAAATCTCAATGTACATCTTTTGAGTTTAAAAAAAAAAAAAAAAAAAAACTAAACCCTAGTTTTCCATTGTTGTCACTTTGCTTACTGCACACTTTATACTCCTCTATTTCTTGCAAAGCAATACTATCATACCAACTCTCGTATTGCTTTAATCTCTAGGTTTATATTCTATTAGTGATGAAAATGTTAGTTTTTTCGTGCATAACTTCTTCTTCTTTTTTTTTTTTTTTTTTTTTTTTTCCCTTTTTGCAGTTTTCAATTGGACAACCAGTGCTGAATTATTACATTATATTCGAACATCAACTGCCGAATTATTTCATTATATTTGGACATCTACTGCCGAAAGTTTTTTTATTTTTTTGGGAACAAATTTGTCGAACCAATCACTTTTATTCGAAGGTTAAGTTTCGAATTAAATGTATAATTTCGAAAAATTAGTGCCGAAATCCCCAAACTGAAAAAGATAAAAACAATAAATAAATAAAAATAAAAAAACCTAGGGTTTTATGGCAATGGAGTGCATAGAGATTTGGAAATGGTAAATGTAATAGCAAAATGGAAAGATGCCTCATCTTTAACAATGTTTTGGAGAGTTTTCAATAGTTTTTTTTTAATGGAGGTTCAATGGGGTCTTCAATGGAGGTCTTCAATTGAGGATTTTGTCTTCACTTTACACTATGGTCTTTAATGGTCTTCACATGGGTCTACAAATGGAAACATGGTCATTCAGCAAGTGTGTGGAAAGGAGGGTTAAGTAATGTGTGTACAATAGTTATTACTAAAGGATATAATTATAACTTTTTGTATGTGGATTGAGAAAATTAATTGATAATCAAATTAATAAGTGTGTGTAATGCCCCCCTTCCCAAAAAAAAAAAAAAAAAATCCAATAACTACGTCAACCCCAAATCTCCAACATTTGCATACATAGTCATAAGAGATTTACAAAAGTTTCACATGCAAATATACATTCAACGACCTTAGTACATGAAGCTATAGCATCTAAAATAACCAGTCAAAAGTAAATAATTTCCCTCAAGGGGCTACAAAGTCCAAAGCTTAAGCCTGATTACACAAAATGGTTGTTCAAACACACACAAATATAGCCATTAGCTTGCAAAATATAATCACAACAAAACAAGAGCCTTGTGCTCTCAACATGCACTCCACGTCCTTAGTTTGGTGGGATCACCACATCTTTTCCTACACAAAATCCCATAGAGTGAGCATAAAGCTCAGTAGGAAATTTTTAACAAAGTATATACATTTTATACAATTCTTATGAGATGAAATACATATATCATGCTATGCTTTTGAAAGAAAGTTGCATCCTCCTCTTTTTGAAAACCATCATGCACAATGAAATCTTGAAAATTTAACAATTCAATAATTTTAAATTAAGTTCAAGGGGCGGTAAATAAGACTCAGGTAATCTCTAAGTTGGTGTCTACAAATAGGCATAACTAGCAGTATCAAATCCCCACTTTATCGGTAGCTAACCAGAAAACACGTGGTACCTCTTCCACGCATGTTTTGGGTATTTCACCCTGGACACTCAGGCCAACTTAATCAATTCCATCTATATCCCCTATCCGGACTTACCAATGTATTTACCCCAAAAACAAATCAATGAGATCTTATTTCACAAATATTTCCTTTCTCAATGCAAAAGTTTTCAAATCCCAATTCAAAATTCATAGCAACTAAATGAATTAAAATGCCAATGCAACATATATCATTGCGTTATAATATTCTTCCACTTTCAATTCTTCCACACAATTTTTCCATTTGTGATCACAATTCCCATTTCTCTTTTCAATGCAATCTCACAAGATAAACATATATTCATTTATATCTATCGAAGAGTAGCAACATTTCCACATTTCATGCATTCTTAACAATGAGTCATTTCATGACTATATCCACATTTTGGACAATAAACTTCAAAACCAACTATTTCTCATATTCCATGGAATTTCTCATTTATATACAATATGAAATTTCCAATCATTCATTCATTTTAACACTTTAACGAGTAAAAACTCATAAATTTTCAACATCTCTCCAAAAATCCCAAATTTCTAGGTTTTCACCAAAAAATTAGACATTTTCCCATTTTGAATCTCTCCAACACAACCACCATTCTTACAATGTAGTTCAAACTCTCAAGAACCTTTTTGAAAACAAAGTGTGACACCATTATTAAACTCAACAACACTCTTGAAAACCAAAATCAAATTCCAACACCACAAAAAGAGTTCCATAATCAACATGACCTTGCAAAAATATAGATATAAGTCTAAGAAATCCATATCTCAAGTTTTGGAGAAGAAAAGATGAGACACCTCCAAATTTGACAGTGTGGAAATCCAATTTCCACCGCACAAAATGAAGCCCTTGGTTAGCTCTCCAAAATTAATGAAGAATGTTGGGTCAAAACTCTAATGGATTGGAAGACATCAAGAGTTTATGGTGTTTGGTGGAGGTTTTTAGATAGAAGGGAGAGGAAAAGATATTTTTAGAGAGGGAGAGATGTGTAAAAAGTGAGATGCCCAAGAAGAAAGAAAAAGGCAGATTTTCAGACTCAGCTTTCTTCCGCACGTGCGGTACACCCTTCCGCACGTGCAACACTTACCCCCGCACGTACAGTTCATCCCCCCACACCTGAACTCCGCTTGTGCAATAAAAGAAATCTTGTACCATCGACACTCCCTCCTCACTGCACGTGCAGCCTCACCTCCCGTACGTGCTACCCAAGCCCCTGCACGTGTGATTCTACATTCTAGCTAGAAATGTCACTAGCTTGACCCGTGACACCCCGGATCCAACCTTGCACCTTCTGAAACAAGCGAAACTCGACTCAATAACAAAATAAGGATGAGAATTTTGAAAAAGGTTCCAAAAATGGTAAACCCAAACGGTTGACAAGGTCTCAAGTTAAACCTAACACTTTAACATGAGTAATCCCAACACAAATCAAAAAAGAACAAGACGGGTTACGTACCTGGTTATCACAGTATGTGTACTGAGAGAAGATGTGCACTGAGGTAATTAAGTGTATGAAAATACAATTTCACGTATTTGAGCGTCTGAACCTTTGGCCAAACAAAATCCAAAATTAGGTTTATGGACCAAGTGCCCATAAATATATAACAATTTTAGTCAAATTATTATGTACATATCTATCTGTACATATATTTATATATATAGAACTATTTAAAAAATATATTACAAAATATGCAATGCAATTTTCGTTCCATTTAACGGTGAAAGTGTATTTTAAATAAATAAATATATGATACTTTTGTACTTAATTTCAATATAATAAAATAAATATTCATTTTAATATTAAAAATAACGATTAAATTGGAGAAAAAGTCATTTAAAATTAAAGAATAATTCTAATTATTTATTTTGATAATCTTAACCTTATCATTCTATAAAAGTGTTATTTAAACAAATATACATAACAATAATCTTAGCCCTATTGTGCTATAAAAGTGAAACTAAAATAAATATATAATGATTTTATATGATATTAAATTATAACATAGTAAAATAAACACTCAATTTCATATTAATAATAATAGTTAAATTGGAAAGAAAAATACTAACATACAATTAGAAGCGATTCTAATTATTTAATTTTTCTTATTCATTTGGAAATAAAAATAAGTAGGAATGGAAGTTATAACAAAATTTATTTTAAAAAATTAAACATAAATATGTTGTGGTTGGATAAAAAAAAAATAGATAGATTAATTATGTTGAGCATTGATTTTTATTTAATATCTATTTTAAATTTTTTTACACATATTATATATAATTATATATATATATATGTACATAAAGTTTAAATTAAATATAAATCTTTTCTAATAAATAACTTCATGTTAAATAGGAAAATCTATATAAATTAATAATAAAATATAAATAAGGTATAAAAAAAAATAAGAAATATATTTAATTTTAATATAAAAATTGAATACTCGAATAAAAGTGAAAGAAGTAGAAGAAAATTGATTTACAAAGTATTTTTTAGTACATATAATTATTAAAAAAAATAACATCCAAATAGTACACATTAGTACATATAATTATATGAAATTTTATTTATGGTGCCTCGTGTTCTCTTAAAGCAATTAAGTATATTAATTTGAAATTTTTGTCTCCTTTAATTATCTTTGTTACCGTTAAACTCTTTGAATTTTGTATCGTTACCTATTATTTTCCTTGTGGTTGTTCATATACATCCTAGTGTGTTCTGAGGTGTCAAATTGCATCTTTAGGTGTTAGAGTGAATCTGAGAATAATGGGAGTGCTCTAAGGTTGTTTGTCTCACTTCTAACTTGAGACTACTCGAGCAGTACTTTGGCCGCTCGAGCAGTCATGTCATTCTTCCAATTCTTGAGTTTGAAATCTAAAATACTGGAAGTGTGCCTTAACTGCTCGTGTCACGTCCCAAACTCGCCCCTAGAAGTTTGGTAACGAGACCGGCCAGTAATCCTAGATTACCACAGGCCTTTCTATACATAACATAAATAAAAAGGGGCTCGCGAAAGCACATGCAAAAAAAACTATAGTCCAAGAGCTGTGCATTTATATGAACAAGTGTATATACATGCCCAAAAATGGTAAATACCCACTATTTTACATAACAAGATCCATAACATCACATAAGTACAAGCTACAATAACAAAAAGACAAAACTCTCTCACGGCCTTCCAGGCCTAGCCCCAGCTCGGAGGCACGCAAAACTCCTGGTTAGGCTTCAAAACGGCGGCTCAACTCGAGACACCGCCTAGGCTTGGCTACCTGGATGCTCACCTATGATACATAAATACAAACAATGAGCTAAAGCTCAGCAAGTAACATTAAAGTAAAGGGTTAGTGAACGAATTCCAACATTTCATATTTACAGTCATAAACAGTCAACAGTCATTAATGGCATAATCCACAGAACCTTTCATAACCTTTCATAACAGTCTATCAATTAAGCATCTAACGGTCACGAGATCTCGTGGATCGCCATGGCCTTCATCTTCATGCCCTAACCCATACGATCACATCATGGGCCTGCATGTTCATGTCGCACCCATGACCTAACTATCTATGGATGCCATACTAGATTTGCAAATTAGGACATTCGTTCACAGTTTAAAATCACCTTTCAGAACATATCATATCATAACATATCACTTTTAAACATAGTTCATAATAACATAACTTTACAGAAATGTTACTCACAGTGGGTTTCCAATACCGGTTGCACGGTCTTCGAGGTTTGTCCTGCAATTAACATTATAAAACATTCCTTAACATTCATTACCATCATACATTAAATCATTCTTGCTTCTCTTTCTTTCCTTTACTTTAATTCATGCCATAACATTCATTCTTTACTTCATTTCATGCTCATAAGATGCTAAGTAATGCAATTAACGTGATAAAATCAAGTATACAACTTCTCCTCAAAGTTCCTGAAATAAGCCTTCCTGCTCAAGCGCCACTTTGTCCGCTCGATCGGACTGTACACTTTTCAAAAAAGCTATTTGAAGGTCGATTTTCCTTTCGGCGGGCTTCCTCCTTCGAGTGGACCATGCGAAATTCTGAAATTCTGGTTCTTCTTCTAAACTTCATCATTTCTTTGAAACTTCCCCTCTTATGAAATCAAAACTCAAAACATTTGAAACCACATAATTTCAACATCAAAGCTTCAAATCAAACCCACATGAACCATAAACAAGATCAAACCCATAAATCAAGGTGGAAATCCATGATCATATACATACAAGCTCCCTATCTCTATATCCATGGAGGTTCTACCTCAAATTGGCCAAACATGTAAAGAAACCATGATTTAAAACATAATTATGCCAAGAATCAACAATCAATTTGAGAGAGACTAGCTTGATTTCCCCTTTTTCCTTCTTCTTTCCCTTGCTTCCTTCTCTCTCTCTCTCTCTCTCTCTCTCTCTCTCTCTCTCTCTCTCTTTTCTAGATTTTTCTTTTCTCTTTTGTTGAGTCAACAAGAATCAAAGCTCATCCTTATCTATATATCATATAAACATATTTGTGCCAAAGCCAAACAAGGCCCTTGTTCCCATAGCATATCTAAACACTTATGCCAATAACTTAGCCAAACAAGCCTTAGCGATTCAGACGGAATTCAGTCTTCAATTAAATTCCTCAGATGGTTCTAAAAATTCTCGGTATCACTTAGACATATTCAATTTCATTTCCTGAACCCATTACGGTCTTCAATTTCAATCCCGAAGTCACGGTCTTAACAGATAATTTTCTAAATCAAACAGGTATTCTTCAATTAAATTATACTAACACATCATTAATTACCAATAATTAAATCATACAGTTCCGGGTCATTACACTCTCCCCAACTTAAAAAGTTTGGTCCTCCAAACTTAACTCCAAATCAGATATGTCAAGCATACATTAGCAATCTTTCTACAGAGATGTTCAACTCAAAGCATAAATATAACCATTCCTTAATCAAATAATAGCAAGGGGAATAGCATAGGTAAATTGAGTCCGGCATAGTCATATATTCTATATTTCCATCGCATAGGTCACATGGCTAATTTATAATAGATAACATAAGTCATACCTGTCTTCGCTTTTCCAGTGTTCTATGTCTTATCTGCTACTAAAGTGAAAACTCTTGCTTGCCTTAACGTGTTCCCCTCGGGAGTAGCTGTTGTAGTTGTCATTGGTGTCATTGTTGAATTACTTCCACTGGTAACGGGTCTTTCATTCCTTGGATAACCTTGTGGGCAAGTCTTGGCCATATGTCCTCTCTGTCCACATTTGTAACAAGTTCCTGTTCCAAGGCGGCAAATGCCCCAATGCTGTTTCCCACATTCCTGACAAGTAGGTTTGCCAACACTTCCACTGCTTCCTCTTTGTGTATTATAACTCAAACTTGACTTCAAATTCTCATTCACGGAAGTCACTGATTCACTAACTGAGTCCGCTTTCTGTTTCTTGAATTTTCTACCTTCAGCTTCAGTCATTGGTGTTGAGTTGGACGTTTTTAAACTAGCAATATTTGTTTCGGACATTAGGGCCCTGTCAAGTACATCAACATATTTTTCTAATTTCAGAACGTTTACCCGATCAAGCACTTCAACATGTAACCCACCTTCAAACTTCCGTGCCTTCTTGTATTCTGTATCAACCATGTGAGAAGCATACCGAGCTAATTCAGTAAATTTACTCTCATACTCTGCTACTGACATAGTACCCTGCTTCAACTGTTCAAATTCAGATATTTTCCTGTCTCGCATGCACTGTGAGAAATATTTTTCATAGAACATCTCTTTGAATCGGTCCCAAGCCAAATCCCTATTTGCATCTCGAACTAGCATCCACCATCTTCTCGCTTCTTCTTTCAGAGTAAACATTGCCAATAGCACTTTGTAAGCATCAGTACATGGAAATACTTCAAAAATTTTCTCAGTCTCAAGTACCCATACCTCTGCTGTTAATGACTCAATACCTCCTGCAAATTCTGGTGGTTTCAATTTCTTATACTTCTGTGTAAGGGTGATAATATCATCATTAGGGATCGGTTCCATTTGCACAGGTGGTGGAGGAGGAGGTAGAAAAGGTTGTCTCGGTTGTGGCTGTTGGTTTTGCTCTAATTGTTGTCTAACCAATCCAGTTAAAGCCTCTACCATTCTTTCTAGTCGACCTATTCTGGCATCCGAAGATTCTGTTTCGTCTACATTTCTTGCATTTGCATCTTCCATTGGTCTCTAGAACCCATATCAAATACAACATTTCATTCTTAACATCAGCTTTCCTCTGTTGCTTTATCATTCCCAGTTCTCATATCCATAACACACACACACACACGCACATGTATTTATGCCATGCCCTATTCCTTTTCTAAGGCACCTAACAGCTCAGTTAGACACGTGTGTGGGTAAATTAACTCATGCGCTCTGATACCATTCTGTCACGTCCCAAACTCGCCCCTAGAAGTTTGGTAACGAGACCGGCCAGTAATCCTAGATTACCACAGGCCTTTCTATACATAACATAAATAAAAAGGGGCTCGCGGAAGCACATGCAAAAAAAACTATAGTCCAAGAGCTGTGCATTTATATGAACAAGTGTATATACATGCCCAAAAATGGTAAATACCCACTATGTTACATAACAAGATCCATAACATCACATAAGTACAAGCTACAATAACAAAAAGACAAAACTCTCTCACGGCCTTCCAGGCCTAGCCCCAGCTCGAAGGCACGCAAAACTCCTGGTTAGGCTTCAAAACGGCGGCTCAGCTCGAGACACCGCCTAGGCTTGGCTACCTGGATGCTCACCTATGATACATAAATACAAACAATGAGCTAAAGCTCAGCAAGTAACATTAAAGTAAAGGGTTAGTGAACGAATTCCAACATTTCATATTTACAGTCATAAACAGTCAACAGTCATTAATGGCATAATCCACAGAACCTTTCATAACCTTTCATAACAGTCTATCAATTAAACAGTCTAACAGTCTACGAGATCTCGTGACTAGCCATGGGCCTTCATCTTCATGCCCTAACCCATGACTGATCACATCATGGGCCTGCATGTTCATGTCGCACCCATGACCTAACTATCTATGGATGCCATACTAGATTTGCAAATTAGGACATTCATTCACAGTTTAAAATCACCTTTCAGAACATATCATATCATAACATATCACTTTTAAACATAGTTCATAATAACATAACTTTACAGAAATGTTACTCACAGTGGGTTTCCAATACCGGTTGCACGGTCTTCGAGGTTTGTCCTGCAATTAACATTATAAAACATTCCTTAACATTCATTACCATCATACATTAAATCATTCTTGCTTCTCTTTCTTTCCTTTACTTTAATTCATGCCATAACATTCATTCTTTACTTCATTTCATGCTCATAAGATGCTAAGTAATGCAATTAACGTGATAAAATCAAGTATACAACTTCTCCTCAAAGTTCCTGAAATAAGCCTTCCTGCTCGAGCGCCACTTTGTCCGCTTGAGGCTCGAGCGGACTGTACACTTTTCAAAAAACTGCTGAAAGGCTGATTTTCCCGCTCGAGCGGGCTTCCCTCCGCTCGAGTGGACCATGCGAAATTCTGAAATTCTAGTTCTTCTTCTAAACTTCATCATTTCTTTGAAACTTCCCCTCTTATGAAATCAAAACTCAAAACATTTGAAACCACATAATTTCAACATCAAAGCTTCAAATCAAACCCACATGAACCATAAACAAGATCAAACCCATGAATCAAGGTGGAAATCCATGATCATATACATACAAGCTCCCTATCTCTATATCCATGGAGGTTCTACCTCAAATTGGCCAAACATGTAAAGAAACCATGATTTAAAACATAATTATGCCAAGAATCAACAATCAATTTCAAGATAAATCTTACCTTAGATCATTAATTTTAGAGAGACTAGCTTGATTTCCCCTTTTTCCTTCTTCTTTCCCTTGCTTCCTTCTCTTTCCTGAACTCTCTCTCTCTCTCTCTCTCTCTTCTCTTTTCCAGATTTTTCTTTTCTCTTTTGTTGAGTCAACAAGAATCAAAGCTTATCCTTATCTATATATCATATAAACATATTTGTGCCAAAGCCAAACAAGGCCCTTGTTTCCATAGCATATCTAAACACTTATGCCAATAACTTAGCCAAACAAGCCTTAGCGATTCAGACGGAATTCAGTCTTCAATTAAATTCCTCAGATGGTTCTAAAAATTCTCGGTATCACTTAGACATATTCAATTTCATTTCCTGAACCCATTACGGTCTTCAATTTCAATCCCGAAGTCACGGTCTTAACAGATAATTTTCTAAATCAAACAGGTATTCTTCAATTAAATTATACTAACACATCATTAATTACCAATAATTAAATCATACAGTTCCGGGTCATTACAGCTCGAGCGAAGATTTCATCGCTAAAGCGACCTGTTTATAAAGGAGAGAGATTCTGAGAATTTGAATTTACCGCTCGAGCGGTTTGTCCATAGTTTGCTCCGAAAAATGTGTCCAATCACTTAAAAGTTGAACCATTTGTCGTCTCCTCTTTACTTTTCACTTCACACTCTCTCTCTACATTTCATTTCTCTCTTTTCTCTCATCTCTTTCTAGAAAAACACTCACCAATTTTCATTAATTTCTTGATTCCCTTAAATCCATTGGAGATTTAGTTATAGTTCCTTAATTAATATTAGAGAACTCGTCGAGGGTTACGTTGTATGCGATTGAGATCAGATTTTGACACCATCAACATTGAAGCTTCTCATCTTCTTTCCTAAAATTTGAAGTAGGGAGTTTCTTTGAGTTATATATATGGCTTTAGCAAGTCTTTATGTATTTGTTCATGATTGTTGGATAGAGGGTTTGGAAAAATGGGAGATGGAGTTAGAAGATGTTGGAAAGTGATTTTCTTATGAATTTCTCTAAATCAAATTGTTTTGTTAAACTTATGTGGTTCTTGAGAGTGCTTGGAGGAAAAAATATCTTTGAACATGGGAAAGACCCTCTTTGGAAATAAAACCCTAGATTTGGGGATTTGGAAAAAAGTGAATTTATGGGGAGATTTATAAAATTGTTAAAAATATCTTTAAGAAAATGAAGAAATTTTGTTTGTTGTTGTTTTGATTGAGATATCCATGGGATAAACAAACTTTGTGTTGTTATGATAGCATGATTTTGTATATACTTGGACTATGAAATAAAAGTGAACATTGATTGTGAATATGAAATGGTATCAAATATCACATGGATATGGATTTTGGTTATGATTTGAGCAAATGTTGAGAATTGTAGAATGTTACGATGAAACTTTATAATTGCATCTCATTTCATTTATTTTGCATAACTTTGAATATTATTTATTATGGCTATGCCTTGAGAATTGATTTATTGTTTTGAGAAAATAATTGGAAATCTTGAAATGTTTTGGGGTAAATACGTTTGGTAAGTCTGGATAGGAGGTGTAGATGTTATTGTTTAAGTTGGCCTAACTGTCTAGGGTGAAAGATCGAAGGAGCCAGTAAAGTGGGGGGATTGGTAGCGCTTGTTATGCCTACTTGCAAACACTAGCCTAGGGATTACCTGAGTCGTATTTATCACCCCGTATTTAAATTTTAGAATTTATTGAGATAATGAATTATCTTTAAAAGATCATTGCATATGATTTTCAAAAGGAATAAAACTTGTGATTTTGGAGCATGACATGGTGTTGTATTCATGTGAATATAACTGCTTAAACATACATACTTTATTAAGATCTTCCTACTAGACTTTGTGCTCATCCCTAGTAGATTTGTGCAGGAAATGATGTGGTGGTCCCGCTTAGCTAAAGGTGGGAAAATATGTTTTAAGAGCACAAGGCTCTTTTATAGTTTGTTGTATATTTTGACAAGCCAAGGGCCTTAATTGTATGGGTTTTGGGGTAACTCGATTCAACTTGCGATAATCTATACACAATCGCAATGACACGTTCTTCTTCTTGCCAAAGAGAGTCGGCACTCTCTAAGGTGATGTACTAGGGCGAATAAAACCCTTATCTAAAAGTTATTGGAGTTGGATCATCAGTTCATGTAACTCGGCGGGTGCAAATCTATATGGTGCCATGGAATTTGTCAGGACCCAAACCCGCCCCTATAAGTTTAGCATCATGATCGGCCAGTAATCGCGGATTATCTATGGCCTTTATACAAATATCCAACCAATATTAAATACGGGGCTTAACAGAAGCAAGGTAAATATAGAAGAAGTCCATCGAGCTGTGCATAAATGAAAAGAGTTTACAATAGTGCTGTTCAACCATTCCAAAGGTAGGTACTTATACATTACAAAAGCTTCCAAAAGAAGAAGGAAAATAAAACAAACAGAGGTTCAGTCACAATTCAACTAGACAAAAGACATATACAAAAACCCCTATACCAAAATTGAACTAGGAGTTCATAACAAAAGGGGGGTTTAGGCTTACTTGGCTCGTCATGAGTCCAAGTGGCTCCATCTCAGGAGCTCCATAAAAGGCTGACCATAGGGTGACTCCGAGGTAATCTTTATCCTTGATGTTCAACATGCTCATCTACATATATATAAAACTAAATAGTGAGCTAATGCCCAATGAGTAATAACAGGATAAAGAAGTTATATGAATGAAGTTCCATAACAATACTAATATTCATTAAATTAGCCATCATGCCAGTCCTTCGCAATAAATAGAACCATTGATCGATAGCATATTCAATACAATTCCGATTTCAATTAAATTCTCAATGATCCGTGTTATTCCAATAACAATTCTCATCCAATGACAAATTATGTGGTACATCCAATAGAGTAACAATGTGTCAGTAGCAATGGGACCTCGATGGTTAATCAATATATCATATTCAATTATCCAATGGGCTACAATATTGTTTTCCCCGGGCGAAGGCCAATGGGCCATGGTATTATATCCCCCAGGCAAGGGCCTATTAAACAATGGGCAACGGTATTGTTTTTCCCGGGCGAGGGCCAATGGGCCATGGTATTATATCTCCCAGGCACGGGTCTATTAAACAATGGGCCATGGTATTAATTTCCCCCAGGCAAGGGCCTATTTAACAATGGGCCACAGTATTGTTTTTCCCGGGCGAGGGCCTATTAAACAATGGGCCACGGTATTGTTTCCTCTAGGCGAGGGCCTCACTAAAAGATGCCACAAGTTTACTTTCAAAAATTAACTTCATTCATTAGTAACAATTAGTACTTCAATAAACCCAATCAATCAATCATTTATCTATTTCGATAACAACAACATTTTTGAAAATAAATCACTTGAACATATCTTTATAAAGCTATTACTCACAGTGGTTTGTGTTGTCACTAAGCCTCGGACGTCCACCTAAACAAAATAAATGACAGAAATACAATTGAGGCACCAACTCATTTCAACTCTCTTTATGTGTTGCTAGCTTGTTCTATGATTATAGGAGTCCAAATGGTGCCTAAGAATGCTTGGAGTGACATGAGGATGCAATTATGCACTTAGAAGAGTTTCTTAAAATTTGCTGAAAACAGAGTCCATGCTCAAGTGCAACTTCCCACGCTCGAGCGCAGGATTAAAACAAAGGTGGTCACTCGAGCATGACTTTCTTCACTCGAGCGGTCTGCAAAAGTACTGGTTACATGAAATTCCTACCCAACAGTCGCTTGAACGGATACTAAGTAGAAAAGGTTCCTCGCTCGAGCGCCATTTTGGTCGCTCGAGTGACCTGTAAAATTTCAAAAAACTTATGGGAGCTCGATTTTCACGCTCGAGCAACGCTTTCCTCACTCGAGCAAACACGACGAATTCTAGGATTTCCAAAACTGCGTTTGAGCTTCAAAGTTGTTGTTCAAAGGTTCCAAACTCATATTTTAGGCACAAAGACATGGAGAAAACCTTATAAAACATGGAAATATAGTAAATTTGGAACCAATTGCTCAAAATCAAGAACCAAATTCCCAAAATCCATCTTGAACTATGAAGTTGAAACCATACATGAGACCCACTTTTTAATCTCTTTGCAAAACTTGACCAAATGGTATGAAAAATGTAAGAACATGAAAATCTCTTTAAATGAATGTGTGAGGGTTTCATGCATGTAAAGGATTTCATGGAATTCAAACTCAAATTGGAGATTCATGCATGCATGTATGCAATCATGCTCAATTCTTTCATAACCAAGATGATCCTAGCATATACTTTCTAAATTCATGCAATTGACCACATAACTAGGTGAATTCATTTCTTATATGAATTATCTACAAGAATTGAGTGTGGTTTCCATACCTAGAGTTAAATTCAAGTGCAATTTTAGCTAAAACCTTTAAATCTTCCACAATTCTCTACAAATCTCCTTGTTCTCTCTCTAAAAGTTGAGCTCTCCTCCCTTCTCTCTCTAATTCTCAGCTCAAAGATGTATTTTTGTCTATTTGAGCTTATGTAGCTCATATATATGTATATAATTAGCTTAAGTTAATTAAGCTTGATTAGGACTAATTAATCCCACTTCATTCTAATAAACTCAAATCAGTCATTCTAATTATTTTGATTCGAATCAAATTTTAATTAAAGTTGTCATAAAATTCTAAATATTCTAATTAGCCTATTGGGCTAGTCAATTTTAGTTTTTGAGGCTATCTAGGCTTTTAATTTCTGACTCTAAGTTGTCAATTTGAACAGATAATCTATGTAACAACAAATAATCACAAATTAAACATGGAATCACACAATTAAACACACAATCATGCAATCAAACTTATTAAAATATTATAATATACTAGTTCGGAGGTCGGGGTCATCACAGTCTCTCCCCCTTCGAAAGTTTGGTCCTTCAAACTTAAGTTACCTTTGGATGGAAACAAATATGGATACCGTTGCCACATCTCTTCCTCCTTTTCCCAAGTAGCCTCCTTCCTATAGTGTTCTTTCCACTCGCCTTTCACCATAGGGATAGTTTTGTTTCTCAATTGTTTCACTTGTCGATCAATGATTTGCATGGGCCATTCTTCATACACCATATTTTTATCTAATACAATCCGGTGGTGATCAATCACATGGAACAGATCTCTAAGATACCCATGAAGCATGGATACATGGAAAACATTATGCACTTGTTCCATCCCCGAAGGTAAGGCAATACGGTAAACAACAGGACCTAACCTTTCAAGGATCTAAAATGGTCCAATATAACGAGGAGTCAGTTTCCCCTTTTTTGCCAAATCTCATCTGCCCTTTCATTGGTGTCACCTTGATAAATACATGATCTCCTGCCTCGTATTCTAAGTCCCTTCTTCACTGATCCGAATAACTTTTTTGTTGGCTCTATGAAGTTTTAAGCCTTTGCTGAATGATTTTAATCTATTCAGTTATCTCTTACACAAGTTCAGTCCCATAAATAGCTCTATCACTAACCTCTGTCCAACAAACTGGCGATCTATATTTTCTGCCGTGTAGTGCCTCATATGGTGCCATACTGATATTCGTGTGAAAACTGTTATTATAAGCAAATTCGGCCAATGGCAAATAAGTTTCCCAACTACCCTGAAAATCCAATGCACACATACGGAGCATGCCTTCTAATGTTTGAATAGTCCTTTCGGTTTGCCCATCGGTCTGTGGATGAAATGTTGTATAAATCTCAATTTTGTTCCCATTGCATCCTGCAGACTGTGCCAAAATCTAGAGACAAATTTAGGATCCCTATCTGATACAATAGACACTAGAACTCCATGCAGTTAAATAATCTCATCAATGTAGATAGTAGAAAGTCTATATGCAGTAAATGAAGTCTTTACAGCAAGAAAGTAGACAGATTTAGTCAATCTATCAACTATAACCCAAATAGAGTCCATATCTCTAGGTGTCCGAGGCAGGCCAACAACAAAGTCCATAGTGATATATTCCCATTTTCATTTCGAAATAGGGAGAGACTGAAGCAAACCTACTGATTTCTGATGCTTCGCTTTCACTTGTTGGCATTGTAAACATTTAGAGTTAAAGTCAGCAATCTCTCTTTTCATATTGGTCCACCAATACATTAGCTTCAAGTCTTGATACATTTTGGTGTTTCCTAGATGCATAGCAAACATCGACTTGTGAGCTTCCTCCAAAATCTTCCTTTTCAAATCTACATCATTCAGGACACACAATCTCCCCTAATATTTCAACACAAAGTTTTCAATTATAAATCCTGGTTTAGGCTTGGTGTCAAGTTCATCACAAATCTTCTTCAAGAACTCATCATTTATCTGTTTCTGCTTAATTTCCTCAATGATAAAAAGCTGGGCAAACATTGCGGCTATCAAGCTATCTTGTTCAAAAGGCACCACTTCAATTTCGAGTTTTTTGAACTCCAGTAGTAGCTCTCTTTAATATGTGAGCAAACAGGCAAGATTTCCCACACTCTTTCTGCTAAGTGCATCGGCCACAATATTGGCTTTGCCTGGGTGATAGTGAATCTGTAAATCATAATCTTTGATTAATTCAAGCCATCGCCTTTGACGCATGTTCAATTCCTTCTGAGTAAAAAGATATTTCAGGCTCTTATGATCCGTATATACTTCACATTTAGCCCCATACAAATAGTGACGCCATATCTTTAATGCAAATACAACTGCAGCAAGTTCCAAATCATGTGTAGGGTAGTTCTTTTCGTGTGGCCTCAATTGTCGAAAGGCATATGCAACCATCTTGCCATTCTGCATTAAGACACAACCCAAGCCCTTATAAGATGCATCACTAAAAATTACAAAGCCTTCAGTACCTGGGGAAATGGCAAGATTTAGAGCTGTAGTCAGTCTTATCTTTAACTCTTGAAAAACTACTTCTCTCTGATCCGTCCATTTAAATGGTTCCCCTTTCTGAATTAACTGAGTCAATGGCACAACAATTTTTGAAAAATCTCTAACAAATCTTCGGTAATACCCTGCCAATCCCATAAAACTACGAACTTTTGATACATTAGTAGGAGTAGGCTAATTAATGATTGCTTCAATTTTATGAGGATCAACAGATATACCATCTTTATTAATGATATGCCCCAAAAATGCAATTTCATCAAGCCAAAATTCACACTTTTTGAATTTCCCATACAACCGTTTTTCTCTAAGTCATTCTCAGGTGTTGTTCGTGATCATCTCTATTTTTCGACTATATGAGAATATCATCGATGAACACTACAATAAATTCATCCAAGAAGGGTTTGAAAATTCTATTCATCAAATCCATGAATGCTGCAGGCGCATTTGTAACTCCAACAGGCATGACTAAAAACTCATAATGTCTATACCTGGTTCAGAAGGCAGTCTTTTCAATATCTTCAGTCTTAACCTTCAGTTGATGATACCTCGATTTCAAGTCAATTTTTGAGAATATCTGTGCCCCCTGTAACTGATCAAACAGGTTATCAATACGTGGCAATGGATACTTATTCTTCACTGTTACCTTATTGAGTTCCTTGTAATCAATACATAGTTTGAGGGTCACATCTTTCTTCTTCACAAAAAGAACCGGCGCTCCCCATGGTGATGTACTCGGTCTTATAAACCACTTATTAAGCAATTCCTGCAACTGAGTTTTCAATTCTTTCATTTCAATAGTAGACATGCGGTAAGGAGTTTTAGAAATTGGTTGAGTTCCCGGTATTACATCAATTGTAGATTCAATCTCTCTATCAACAAGTTGGCCAAGTAATTCATTCGGAAACACATCAGGAAAATCTCTCACCACTGGTATGTTGTCAAGAGTAATGTCTATAGTTGGTTCAGTTATTAAACTACACAAATAGCCTTGACAACCCTTATTTATTAGTTTTCGGGCTTTCATGGAAGATATGAGGTACGGTGGTGGGACTACCCATTTTTCTTCAAAAAAAATTCATCTTGTCTGGGAGGTCAGAATATCACTCGTTTCAAGGCACAATCAATAGTTGCATAATATTTAGCTAGCCAATCCATACCAAAAACAATATAAAAATGTCTCATGTCTAAAGGTATTAAATCGACATACAAAGTAGCATTCCCGAGAAATACTTCACATGCAACAAATATAGTTAAACATAACATGGATCCCCTCGTAGGTGATGCAACACATAGTATATAGTTCAATGTTTCCATATGTCTATTCAAAGTTTTAGCAAAAGCCATAGAAATAAACGAATGTTTAGACCCGGAATCAATTAAAGTATAAGCAGGTTTACCACAAATGGAGATTGTACCTGACACTACTGTCTCAGTATTTTGAGTATCCCCCGAAATCAGTGTAAAAACCCTTCCTTGCCTTTGTTCATTCCTTGTGGCAGATGGTGTTATAGCTGGTCTTATTGTGGGAACTGATCCCATCGAGCTCGTGGCACCTCGGTTACTATTTTGATGCGACTGTGTGCAATCTTTCGCCATATGTCCCATCTTTCCACACTATAGCAAGCCCCCATAGTGTGATAGCAAACACGCCGGTGCTTCTTTCCACAAACGGTACAAGTAGGTACTGAGTTGCCACTTTGGGTTGACCTCGAATTGTTGGAATTCCCAAACTTCAACTTCTTATATATTGATGGTGTCCCCTTATTAAAACTTTATCTCCTGCCCTTCCATTTGAAGTTCTGTTTACGGTTGGTTAAATTTCTCTCTGCTATTAGTGCCCTATCAAGTACATCCACATATGTCGACAATTTGAGTAGATTGATTTTATCTAAAATTGGGTCACGCAAACCTCCCTCAAACTGTCTAGCCTTCTTGTAGTCCGTATCCACCATGTAGGGTGCGAAACGGGCTAATTCTATAAATTGAGCTTCATACTCAACAATCGATTTGTTTCCCTGCTTCAGTTCTATAAATTCAACTACTTTTCTATCTCGCACACATTGTGGAAAGTACTTTTCATAGAAGATTTCTAGAAAACGGGGTCCAAATAATATCCTTATTATCATCTCAAATGAACATCCACCAACGCCTTGCATCATTTTTCAATGTGAATGTAGCTAGTTGTACCTTTTGGGCTTCGGTTCATGGAAACACTTCAAACAATTTTTCAATTCCCAAAACCCAAGCTTCGGCCTTTAATGGTTCAATTCCACCATGAAACACTAATGGCTTCATCTTCTTAAATTCTCTAGTCAAAACAACAGTGCAGGTCTCTAGCTGACACCTTGGAACTGGAGGTGGTACAGGCATTGGAGGTAGGGGAGGTGGTTGTTGTTGTTGCTGCCATTGTTGTTATTGTCTTCTGGCCTCACCCATATCGTTCATCATTCGTTCCAGTTTGTCCAGTCTTGAAGAGGATGCTTCCTCTAGCTCATCACCCTTGTCCTCACCATTTTCTATATAAGACTTGTATTATGATAAACACAACAAATAAAATATGTCCACATACACAAATTCGAAACATATAATCATATAATTTATGTCACTCTAATATTTAACTACATATGAATGCAATCCTAAAGTCTTTTTCTAGATGCTCCATAGCTCAATAGACAAGTGAGTGAGATGTAACTCGTGCTCTGATACCACTCTGTCAGGACCCAAACCCGCCCCTACAAGTTTAGCATCATAACCGTCCAGTAATTGCGGATTACCTACGGCCTCTATACAAATATCCAACCAATATTAAATACGGGGCTTGGCAGAAACAAGGTAAATATAGAAGAAGTCCATTGAGCTGTGCATAAATGAAAAGAGTTTACAATAACGTTGTTCAACCATTCCAAAGGTAGGTACTTATACATTACAAAAGCTTCCAAAAGAAGAAGGAAAATAAAACAAACAGAGGATCAACCACAATTCAACTAGACAAAAGACATACACAAAGACCCCTATACCAAAATTGAACTAGGAGTTCATAACAAAAGGGGGGTTTAGGCTTGCTTGGCTCGTCATGAGTCCAAGTGGCTCCATCTCGGGAGCTCCATAAAAGGCTGACCATGGGGTGACTCCGAGGTAATCTCTATCCATGATGCTTAACATGCTCAGCTACATATATATAAACATAAATAGTGAGCTAATGCCCAATGAGTAATAACAAGATAAAGAGGTTATATTAATGATGTTCCATAACGGTACTAATATTAATCAAATTAGCCATCAAATCAATCCTTCGCAATAAACAAAACCATTGATCGATAGCATATTCAATACAATTTCGATTTCAATTAAATTCTCAATGATCTGTGTTATTCTAATAACAATTCTCATCTAGTGACAAATTACGTGGTACATCTAATAGAGTAACAATGTGTCAGTAGCAATGGGATCTCAAGGGTCAATCAATATATCATATTCAATTATACAATGGGCCATGGTATTGTTTCCCCCGGGCGAGGGCCAATGGGCCATGGTATTATATCCTCCAGGCAAGGGCCTATTAAACAATGGGTCACGGTATTGTTTCCCTCAGGCAAGGGCCAATGGGCCATGGTATTATATCCCCCAGGCAAGGGCCTATTAAACAATGGGCCACGGTATTGTTTCCCTTGGGTGAGGGCCAATGGGCCATGGTATTATATCTCCCAGGCAAGGGCCTATTAAACAATGGGCTATGGTATTAATTTCCCCTAGGCAAGGGCCTATTTGACAATGGGCCACGGTATTGTTTCCCCCGGGTGAGAGCCTATTAAACAATAGGCCACGATATTGTTTCCTTTGGGCGAGGGCCTCACTAAAGGATGCCACGAGTTTACTTTCAAAAATGAACTTCATTCATTAGTAACAATTAGTATTTCAATAAACCTAATCAATCAATCATGTATCGATTTCGATAACAATAACATTTTTGAAAATAAATATCACTTGAACATATCTTTCTAAAATTATTACTCACAGTGGTTTATGTTATGACTAAGCCTCAGACGTCCATCTAAACAAAACAAATGATAGAAATACAATTAAGGCACCAACTTATTTAAACTCTCTTTATGTGTTGCTAGCTTGTTCTATGATTATAGGAGTCCAAATGGTGCCTAAGAATGCTTGGAGTGACATGAGGATGCAATTATGCACTTAGAAGAGTTCCTCAAAATTTGCTGAAAACAGAGTCCACTCTTGAGTGCAACTTCCCACGCTCGAGCGCAGGATTAAAACAAAGGTGGTCGATCGAATGTGACTTCCTTCACTCGAGCGGTCTGTAAAAGTACTGGTTGCATGAAATTCCCGCCCGACGGTCGCTCGAGCGGATTCTAAGTAGACAATATTCCTCACTCGAGCGCCACTTTGGTCGCTTGAGCGACCTGTAAAATTTCAGAAAACTTCTGAGAGCTCAATTTTCATGCTCAAGCGACATTTTCCTCGCTCAAATGGACACGACAAATTCTGGGATTTCCAAAATTGCGTTTGAGCTTCAAAGTTGTTGTTCAAAGGTTCCAAACTCATATTTTAGGCACAAAGACATGGGGAAAACTTTATAAAACATGGAAATATAGTTAATTTGGAACCAATTGCTCAAAATCAAGAACCAAATTCCCAAAATCCATCTTGAACTATGAAGTTGAAACCATGCATGAGACCAACTTTTTAATCTCTTTGCAAAACTTGACCAAATGGTATGAAAAATATAAGAACATGAAAATCTCTTTAAATGAATGTGTGAGGGTTCCATGCATGTAAAGGATTTCATGGAATTCAAACTCAAATTGGAGATTCATGCATGCATGTATACAATCATGCTCAATTCTTTCATAACTAAGATGATCCTAGCATATATTTTCTCAATTCATGCGATTGGTCACATAGCTAGGTGAATTCATTTCTTATATGAATTATCTACAAGAATTGAGTGTGGTTTCCATACCTAGAGTTACATTTAAGTGCAATTTTAGCTCAAACCTTCAAATCTTCCACAATTCTCTACAAATCTCTTTGTTCTCTCTCTAAAAGTTGAGCTCTCCTCCCTTCTCTCTCTAATTCTCAGCTCAAAGATGTATTTTTGTCTATTTGAGCTTATATAGCTCATATATATGTATATAATTAGCTTAAGTTAATTAAGCTTGATTAGAACTAATTAATCTCACTTCATTCTAATAAACTCAAATCAATCATTCTAATTATTTTGATTCAAATCAAATTTTAATTAAAGTTACCATAAAATTCTAATATTTTATTAACCTATTGGGCTAGTCAATTTTAGTTTCTGAGGTTGTCTAGGCTTTCAATTTCTGACTCTAAGTTGTCAATTTGAACAGATAATCTATGTAACAACAGATAATCACAAATTAAACATGTAATCACACAATAAAACACACAATCATGCAATCAAACTTATTAAAATATTATAATATACTAGTTCGGAGGTCGGGGTCATCACAAAATTGGTGTCACGAGGCACTAAGTCAATGGAGAATTTAATGTCTCAGTAGGGTGGTAAGCCGGTGAGATCTTTAGGTAAAACATCCCAATAGTCACAAACTACTCTCGGCAAATCATCACAAATCCAACTATCCTCCTCCCTTATGTGGACATCTACTATCCTCCTCCCTTATGTGGCATCTACTGTCCTCTTCCCTTATGTGGACAAGCATTGGTCTTGTAACCCTGCTAGCCACATTTGAAATAAGTAAAACACTCTTCTCTAGGCCTGCACTCGGCAATGGAAAAGTAGATCTAGTCTGTTGTAAATGGGACTGAAATGGAGCGAAGCCCCTGTGCTTCTTACTAGGCCTGAAGTCCCTTAGTGACTCTTGCCCTCTAGACCATGAACCTTGGATCCTTTCCTCTTCAACCTACACTGTGATTTCCATGTGTACCGCTGCCTCCACTAAACGGTCATAGTTCTGGATCATATTCTTGGCAACCTTGAACAAAATTTTGGTCCTGATCCTCTTCTCAAATTCAATGCAACGGTGTTCCTCCGTCTCCACTAATTCCGACTCAAACCAGGACAAACTGGTAAAGGTCGTCTCAAACTCTGCCACTGACAAGTTCAAATGCTTAAGGTTTTGAAATTCTTGCCTCAGTCGCTCTCTAGCAGTAGGAGGTAGGTATTTGTCTTGGAAGGCAATGACAAACACCTCCCAAGTTGGTCTAACTCTACCTTTAGCGTACTTCCACCATTGGCATGTGTCCCCTTTTAGATTGTAACTTGCCAGAGTCACTCTCAGTTCACTATCATCGATGTAAAGTATCTCAAATGTCTTCACTGTTTGCTCCAATCACGAATCTGCCTTCTTGGGCTTCGGACCACCATAAAACTCGTCTAATTAGCCTACAAGAATCCTTAGGTAAGAAAACCCGCCATCGTCTCTACTGCGTTCTCTTAGGCTTGATTCTCTGCCCTCAACATGTTCATGGACTCTCTCAAAGCCTCCGCCATCTCTCTGGCTAAGGCACCCATAGTGGCTTGACCCACTTGCTCTCGGACTCCTACTTATCCTACTTGCTTGGCCACATTGGCTTAAACTATTGGTCAGCCACATTAGCTTGACCGAACCCTTTTTCTTGTATCGAGACTTCATGAACTGGCACCTCGTGAACACCTCGGCAAGGCCTACCCCGCCTCTGTCACTTCATGCCAGGCCTCATCATGACATCCTAATTTAAGAACAAAAGCGAACAATTTAGCACATAGTCACACATATGCTTGCAAATGAAACTATAACAATTCCGATTTAGACCCGACCCATTGTTATTTTTGGATTTGGTAACCCATGTATTTAACTGTTGTTCAGCTTATTGTCGTCTTATTGTTTGTTGGGTTTGGCTATTGGGAGTTTTGGTTGTTTTGAAACAGGTTGGGAAGTTAGTTTTTCAAAGCGTTGCCTAGAATTTTGCTTGTTTGCTCGAGTGACCATTCTTGCGCTCAAGCGGTCTTTTACAGTCTGTAAAACTACTAAGAGTTTGATATCTTTTCTCAAGTGGTCTTTCTTGCACTCAAGTGGTCTTTTATAGGTTTGTACTTCTGGGATGGGATCATTGTGTGCTCGAGTGGTGTCACTTATTGTGTCTGTCGCTCGAGCGGTGTTTTGGTCATTCAAGCGGTTTGTGCGTATATCAGTCTGAGAAAATGACTTTTTGGATCACATTTTCATCTCTCTCTCTCTCTCTCTAAACATTTCAAAACCCTAGATCTACTCTCTTTTTCTCTCTTTAGTTTTTGAACCTCAGCTCCAAATACTCTCAATCCGTGAGTTTTCTCACCCTAGTCCTTTGGAGAAAAACATTGAGCACATCGAGGGTTTCGTTTTAATCGGAGCATTTGGTGTTTTAGACTCCGTCAGTTCTACCCATCTTTTCTTTGTGTCTTCTACTTTGAGGTTGTGATCTCTTTGACTCTTTTTATGAATTTTAGCTTAGTTATTTGCCTTTTTAAAAGGGCTATTTGTTTGGAAATTTTTTGTAAAACCTAGGGTTTAGTTTGAAATCAAAAGAGGGGCTTTCCAAATTAATTCTTGAAAATGGTTGTAGGAGTATGATTATGAATAAGTTGTATGGAAATCTTTTTTTAAAATTGATTTTGAAAAAAAAAAAAAATAGAGAAGGATTTTTGCCTTAATTTTGGATATTTGGAATTTGAAAGAAAAAATGGAAAATGATGTTGGATACTGGAGAATTAGAATAATGGTTATGTTGATAATGATGGTGGACTTGTATATGCAATATCACTCTTATTGTAATTGATGAAAATGTATATTTTGATTGGATTATCTATTATACAGAAATATCTGTTTTGGGTTATCGGTGAAGGATAGTCTTGATTGTTGTAGACATTGCATGAGGATTAGGTTGAATTGAAACTGATTTCTCATCCATTGTGCATTGTGCATCATTATACATTGAACATTGTAAATGTATCGGTTTTTGAGAAAATTGGGTGAATACCTTAGTGAATCTGGTTAAGGGGTGTGATTGTGGTTATGATGTTGGCCTGTGTGTCCTTGGTGAAAATCCAGAAACCCGCGCAGTTAGGTATTGATCCTTCTGGTTAGTACCGGTAAAATAGCTTTGGTAGTGCTTGTATAGCCTACTGGCAGACACGTACCTAGAGATTTCCAGTATTTTGTATCCACTGCCTTGTTTAAAAAAAGTATTTTCATGAATTGATATATAATATGGCATTGCATTGTTTTGGAGATAAAAAACGAGAAATGTTTGAAAAATGGCATGCATGGTCATTCACCTTATGATTTTGCTAAGATTCATATATTGTATTAGAGTATCTCTACTGGATTTTGGTTCACCCTATGTGGAAAACAAATTTTTAGGTGCTGATTATATGCCTTCGCCAAGGACATAGCTTAGGAGGACTCAGAGCTTAAGGCTTCCTTATGATTTCTTGATATAAATGTTTTGTTTAAGTCTTGGGCTTTATTTGTCTTGAGTTTAAACTCATTTTGTTGTAATCAAGCACTATTTTTGAAAGTTATAGCCAATAGGGCATTTCCTTATTTGGTTTTATTTTCTTTTTTACTCTTGTATCCATGTCATATGTTATAGATTTAGAATCTAGGATTTGTGAATATATGTAACGCTGCAAAAATAAATGCAATAAACCAACCAAGACGATAAGTAAATGACATTGTAAATCAGAGAATGATGTCCTTTTATTACATAAGATTCGATTGTACAAAAGGGTGACACATGCGATATATATTCATAAATAGTACATCTTGAATCTACAGCATGTGCTACTAAGCAGTAATAATGTAATAAAAGCTAACAGATAATCATATACCCTAGAGGCTTACAACTTTCCAAGTCAAGACTTGGGTACATCAAAAGTGAGTTTAAAGCTCAATACAAGTAAAGCCCTAGGCTTGTACAAAAATAAATAAAAAATAAATAAACTGAGCCTTTAGCCCTATAGTCCTCCCAAGCTAAGTACTTGGTAGAGGCATATCACCAGTACCTAAAAAAGGTTTTTCCCAAATAGGGTGAGCCAAAGCCCAGTAGAAATAATCTAACACAATATATGAATCTTAACAAAAATATAAGAGTAATATGCATATACCAAGCCATTGATAAACCGTTTCTTAATCCTTTTGCAAACCATGTAGTACCAGGTATGTATATCAATCCATGAAATCAGTTCTATTTCATTCAGACAACCAAACTGAGAATACAACTTAATAGGTTTCCAACCAATACAACCATCATACAATCATTTCTATTTGCCATTTAACGGATATTTTGTCCACGAGAATCAGCACCCATGTATACTCATGATTTTCGAGACTTTCACCTTGGATACTCCGGCCAACTTAATTCGATGGAGTTTATCTCCTTTCTTCTCCCAAACATGGAGTACATCACATTTCTTCTCCCAAACGTCATACATTTACAATGTACTAAAGATGTGACAACACTCCATGCAAATGGATGAGAAAATTAGTTTTAATTCACCTAATTCTTATGCAATTTCTACAACAATCATAGCTATTCTCCATCGATAACTCAAAACAAATATTTCTAAATAAATATACAATCTCTAAGACAAATAAATTATCCAAAGCCTATAAGTGAGTGATAATACATATCCAACTCCACCATTTATATAAACATCCATCCAATTTCACATTTCCATCATCAATTTCATTTATTTATATAAAATGAATATTTGGGACATTTAGGGCAAAACATATTGTCTTCCAAAATTCAACCCAATGATTAAATCAACAACTTGTTCACAACTCAACCTCAATTCCACTCCCACAAACATTTTCCATACAACCACTAGAAAACCCTGTTTTTGATTTTAAACCAAAACCCTAGGTTTATTCCAAAATCCTCCAAAACCACAATATTATTTTTGAAAAACAAATAGTTAAGTTAAAATCATAAAAGAGTGTAGAAAATCCCTACCTCAGAGCTAGAAGGCGAGCAAGGCAAGGAAGAAACTCGAATGAAGAAGAAACCCAACTCTATTCGGATGAAAACGTAGCTCTTGAGATGCTCTACCTTTTTAACAAAGACACACGGGTAGAGAAACCACTAAATCTATGTGAAAATGTAGAGAGGGAGGGAGTTTTAAAGAGAAAAGCTCTTGATCTAGGGTTTTGAAATGTTTTAGAGAGAGAGAGTGATGGAAAAGTGAGGAGAAATGGTCTGATCATGAACTAATATACGCACAGTCCGCTCGAGCGCAAGAAGTGACGCTTGAGTGTCTAGACACAACAAGCTGTTCTATTTAAGCGCAAGAAGTGATGCTCGAATGCAGAATACATACTTCCAGTAATTTTATAGATAGTAGACCAACGCTTGAGCGTAAAAATGGCCACTCGAGTTTAGAATACACTCTCCAAGTAGTTTTACAAGCCTCAAAATTACTGAGATGCCCGCTCAAGTGCAAGAAATGACACTCGAGCGGAGAAACAAAATTCTGGGTAACAAAAGTTTGAAAACCAAGCTACTAACCTGTTTCAAATGCAAACGATACAACCCAATATCCAAACTCAAGGAAATATAAGGAACAGAAGACATGAACAACAATACGAAACCATGAAACCCGAGTCCAGAATATAAATTGGGTCGGGTCTAAACCAGAATCGTTATAATATATATTGCATATGTCATCTTTTGTGATCATCAAATATAAAATGAATAGAAGATATGAAAGTGTTGATCTATTGTAACATTACGTATAAGATGGGTTAATGTTAATTATTTCGGGCCGCTAAGAAACTCACGCATCCTATCACAATAATTAATAAACTTCTAATTTACACAAATACTTAGTTCCATTCCACGTAAGCACTTTGTCACATAAACACATACAGATTACTCTTTCAAGATAATGTTTTGTTCCACGAAATATCGAGAGTTCCCATTAGAATGAGCATTAATTAAGTGCCCTTCTAACAAGACTTCAAAGGATCTAATAGACGCAAACAACATCTGAAAAGTTCAATCTCATACCTATCTAGTCAAGTAAGCATATTATCACATAACAATTAAGACACAGAACATCTCGTAATCTAGCGAAATGAACCTAAAACCATTTCCTATGAGCCCCAAGTATTCAAACCCGGTAACTCTGATACCAAGGTATAATACCCCCAAATAATAAACATAAATTAAACATGATGAATCCAACCTTGATTTCCACATTGATTAATTAGTTTCCCTCAAATAGCATTTCATTTCGTATGAGAGGTATACACAAGTGTTCACATGCAATATATATTCAATCTCCTAAAAAGGTGAATCTATAGCATGTGCAACAATAACAAGTAAAAAAATAACTATAAAACATATGCCTAAATGCTACAATTTCCAAGGCTTAAGCCTGGTTACACAAAAGATTGTCAAACTCAAACATAGTAAACCCTTGGCTTGCCAAAGATTCACAAAATAAGAGCCTCTTGCCTTTTTCAAACACTCCACACATTCAACTAGGTGGGATCACCACCTTCTTTCCTACACAAATCCACTAGGGGTGAGCAAAAAGCTCAGTAGAGATATCTTAGCAAAGTATATATGTTTAAGCAGTCTCATATACATTAATGCAATGCCATGCCATGTTCAAATATCAAAGTTTTCTGTCTCTTTGAAAATAATGCAATGTCCCATTCAAATGTTCATTTTTTTCATGAATTCAAAATGTAGACAATGGGATGCTAAATATGACTTAGGTAATCCCTAGGTTAGTGTCTGCAAGTAAGTATAACAAACACTACCAATCCTCCACTTTACAGGCTCCTTACCGGAAAACATGTAGTACCTTCTTCGCGCTTGTTTTCGGTCTTTCACCCTAGACACTCAGTCCAACTTAAACAATTCTAATTACACCCTCTATCCGGACTTACCAAACATATTTACCCCAAAATGTTCCACTACAATAATTGTTTTCTCAAAACAATGAATTAGTTTCCAAGGCATAGCCATAATTGAACAATATTCAAAATGATGCAAATGCATGAAATGAGAGGTGATTATCCATAAGTATCTCATTTATACAATATCTCCATAATTCTTCACATTTATTCAAAGTAAACTTCCATTGTTCAATGATCCTCAAAATCATAACAAAATATAATTCATGTGACATTTATACATTTTTATGTTCACAATCACTATTTTCATTCATATTCCAATGTATACCATTTCAAGGCCCATAACATTTTCCAATGACAGCAATTATTCATTCCATGATATCTCAATTACACAATCAATATAAGGAATTTCTATCAATTTCTTGAGAAATTTAACACTAATTTCATAGATATTTTATAAAAAACCACTTTTCCCCAACTTCTTCAAAACTAGGAATTTACCCAAAAAGGTTTTTGTTTTGTTCTTTCATACATTCCATTCACAAAATGTTCTTAAGAGTTTCATAAAACATTTCTAATTTGGACATCCTCACAAGGAAAGTCATTTTCATCATCATTTACAACCCACATTACAAAATCCACACCACACTTCCAAGATCATAAAATGGAGGAAGAGGCATGCTAAAATCATATGTATAACTCAAAGAACTCCCTGCCTCAAGACTTTGAGAAGAAAATATGAAAAGCTTCAAAAATAATGGAGTCAAAATCTGATTCACCGCATACAACGTAGCCCTTGATGAGCTCTTCAAAATTAAAAAAGGCACTATAGTCAAAATCTCAATGGATAAGGAGAGATCAAGGAAGTAAATAAAGTGGGTGGAGGGTTTCTAAAGAGAGATGAAAGAAAGAGAGTGAGAGTTAATGTAGAGAGAGAGAGAGAGAGAGAGAGAGAGAGAGAGAGAGAGTGAGTGAAATGAAAAGTGAGAGAAAAGTGTGTAAGGCTCAACTTTTGAAGTGATTTGACACAATTTTCGAAGCAGATTGCGGACAGATCGCTCAAGCGACCAAACCAGTGCTCGAGCGCACAATTCAAATTTGAGAGACCGCTCAAGTAACCAAACCTCTGTTCGAGCGAAGAACACTTGGTCTCAGAAGTTCAAACTGCAAAACAAGATACTAAAGGTTGATTTCACTGCTCAAGCGGTCTCAACCTGAAGTGAGACAAAACATCCTCAAAACATAACCCACCTTCTCGGTTTCACTCAAACACCCAAAAGTACAAGAAGACATCTCGAAACTCACAAAAATATACCTATTGGAACAACCCCCAAAGAAAAATGGATGACCACACAAAACTCAAAAGGTTCAACGATGTCGAAGATAACAAGAGACAGAATTTACTGATTAATGCACTCGATTTGCTTTAAAAGGATTTGGGACATCACATGATTAGTTTTTTTATTTTTTAAATCTATTTAATTTAAATACATTTAAAAGTAAAAATATTTGTAAATATATATATATATATATATATAATTAATAATAAATATGAAGATTAACTGAATTTTTATATTTTATTTATTTTTTGTTGTATTTAACAATATTTTAAATATGTCTTCATAAATTTTGTACTTATTAAGTGTATATAGATTAAGTGAATTCTTAAGGTAAAAAAAAAATAATTCAAAAATTTAAAACTTTCACTAAAAATTAAAAAAAATACAAATTAAAGTTTTAAAATTTTACTTTTAAAAACTCCAAGCCAAAAAATAAAAATAAAAATTACAAGAATAAAAAATTAAAAAATAAAATTTTCTTGGGTATAGAAAAAAAAATTAAAATTTTATGGGATGGAATTCAACATTATTATTGGCTGATCATATCATATCACTTTTCAATAACACATTGTATTGTTGTTGATTATTTACTATAATATATTATTTATTATCGGATTTATTTCAGTCATTTGTATCAATTTTTTATTTGTTTTGATACCCCCCCAAAAAAAAAAAAAAAGAAGAGGGGTGCAAGTTTGGAAACTAGCTAAAATAGTTAAAAAGTTATTATCAAAAAATTAACTTTTCTCTCTACTTTTTTATACTTTTTTTTTGCAAAAAATTAAAAATTAATTAAAATAACTAGTTCTCAAAATCCTGAGATTAGCTTTTTTATAAGTCAAAGAGCTAATATGTTTGGAGAATTGTTAAAAATGTTATACTTTTGTGAGTAGGAAAAAAAAAAATTTGATCTGACATTTGACATTTTTAGCAACAACAAACTAAATTTTTTTGATTTTTTTTAACCTTTTGAGAAAATTATTACATATGTATGAAAAATTTTATAATTATTTTTCGAATTTTACAGTGATATAAAATTCTCCCATTTTTTTTTAATAGATCCTAAACTTCAAAACTTTTTGGCATTTAATTTCTTTTTGCGAAAAAGTTAGTTTTTATAGTGGATCAACTTTGATGAAAATACAGTAAGTCTTACAAATTTGGAATAATTACATTGGATTCCTTTAAAGTTTATTTTACATAATATTCAACTTTTTTTTAATTAGAAATTTAATAGTTATATGAATAAAAAATTGATTTGATCATCTATTTTACATTGTTTATATTTGTGTTTTCTCATTATCTACATTAGATTTGGTCCATTTAACCTTATTAAAAGTAAAATGGGTATAATTATATCAAAATTGTATAATTTATTATATATATATTTTTCCAAAACTTAAGAGAAAGTTAATGTAATTTACACATTCTATTTTTTGGATTCTATAATTTATTCAATTTGATGAATATATACTGTGGACATTTATTGCATGGGATCCATTGAAGGAAGTTAATGAAGTGATAAATAAAATATTTCTTAAAATTAGTATTATGCCAATTTGAAAGTTTTAGAGAAATAATTTAATGATATGACAACTCTTTATAGAAAAACATTAATATGTTTTGTTCAAAAAAAATACTATCTATCATTTATTTCATCTTAAATTATATATTTAGTTTTGTTTATGTCAACGTCTACTCACTATTGCCATTAATTGCAGTCGTTTTAATCATGTTAAAAATGAGGTTAATGTAATTATATCAAAATAGAAAACTAATTGTATTTTTTTTTCAAATCTCCAAAAAGTGAATGTAATTCACCCTAATATATAAATTATATTTGTTTTAGGATCTTGTTAACAATTGCCCTAGGGATACAAGAAAAAGATAAAATAAATATAGAACTCAACACACTTTTTATTGGATCTAGTGTCAACGGTGATTATTGTGCGGCCCGTGAGACTCATTTCAATCAGGGGTGGGCATACGTCAAGCCGGGCCAGGTTCGAGTCAGGTTGACACTACATAATAAGAGATTTTGTGTCTGCCTAAACCCGACCCTAACATCGAACCTCTACATCTGCCCAAGCCCAGTGTAAAAAATAATTATAAATCTCAAACACACCCATCGGGCTATATGTTAAATATTTTTTAAACATTTCATAATTAAATTCAATCACACATTATATTTCTTAAATGAATATATTGATATCATTATAAATTGAAAAATTATGTATAAATTGAGGAATTTCTTATATAAATTCAATCACACATCACCACAAATGTGAGTTTTAATAAAATAAGCAAAGATAAAGTCTAAATTTCAACAAAAAAAAATATAGTTTAGAGGAATTTTTTTTAAGGTCCCTAATAATAGGAATTTAGAAGATAAAGGACACTAAAACAAAACATAGTAGCTCAGGTCTCTAAAACACACATGCGTTTTACATCAAAATTTATTGGACCAAAATACCCTTGTTGGGATCTTCAATCATGGAGGAACAATGGCCAGTGATGGTGTCAAGGTCAGTGTCGAAATGGATGTGGCTGTTTTTATATATGAGAGAACAAGCAACAACCTGAGACTTGGCCTTTCTCATCGTTGAAAAATGAGCTCCGCCGCCGAAATTGCTAGTAGTGGTGGTGGTAGTGGTGTTGAAAGTAGACTGCTTCTTGTTATTGTTCAGATGAGACATAGAAAGCAATCAAAAAGCTCATTCTAGGAAGATAATTCCAAACGCGAAGAAGAAGAAAAAGAAGAAGAGAGAGAGAGAGAGAACTGGGTGTGGCTTGTTTGATTTTCATTGGAATTTCTCTGGGTATTTTCACTAGAATTTCTCTAGACACATCACAATCTTCTTAGAATTTCTCTGAGTGTGTTTGTGTTTATATTTGAAATTTCTCTAAGCATTTTCACTAGAATTTCTCTTGACACATCACAATCCCCTTAGAATTTCTCTAAGTGTATTTGTGTGTTCATGTTTGGAATTTCTATGGGCATTTTCACTGGAATTTCTCTGGACACATCGCAATCCCCTTAGAATTTCTCTGAGTATGTTTATGTGTTCATGTTTGGAATTTCTCTGGACACATCACAATCTCCTTGGAATTTCTTTGAGTGTGTTTGTGTGTTCATGTTTGCAATTTCTCTTGGCATTTTCATTAGAATTTCTCTAGACACATCACAATCCCATAGCATTTGAGAAAATTCACACAATGACCACAGCCAGAAAAAATTCACACAACCAGTGAAAATGCGCATGGTCAAAGAAAATTCACAAAATTACAAACAGTGACCACAATAAAAAAAAATTCACACAATCTAGAAAAATTCAATTTGATTTTCTCATTCAACTTTTAATCTAATCTGCTCACACATCACAATCCCCTTATCCAAATTTCGCTACATCGGTGAGTTTATTGTTGTCCATGATCACTCATTCTTTAATCTTCAACAGATAGATCAAGAACCTAGCCTCATGGTATCTGTAACAACCCTCGTACTGATTACCGATTAATTACTGATTATTACTGAATTAACCACTGATTACCGTTAACTGAGACTGATAATGACTGATAACCGGACTGAATAAAATACTGAACTGACTGACTGAAGTACTGAACTGATTGATTGACTGCAACTGTTTAAATGCATAATCTATCTGTTTGACTGCAAATTACCTGTTCTCGTCTTACGCATTAAACTACAAATTGAAGGCCTTATCGGCGGCCGAACCGGAAATGGATCAATGTTTTATGATCATTGAAATTTATGTAAATTAATGGTATATTTAATTGAAAACTGATTGGGTATGATCAAATTAGATAAAATAAGCTAAATCAAAGAATTGACCTTATTTACGAAATTGCCACTTAGTGGCCCACTTCATACCATATTTGAGCCTTGGTTTATACACTTGATCAAACATTTTCATCAGCTCTTTTCCTTGTCTTTGCTGACCTAGAGAGAGAGATTGGGAGAGAGTTTGGTTTCATCTTGAAATTGACTTGTGTACTTGAAGAAATTGAAGGATAATTGCTAAAATGAGCTTCTAGTCTTGGGATTGAGGATCTAAGGTAGAGTAATTACCTTCTTGTTTATGAATTGAACCACTCCTTGCATGGTTTAGAGGATTATTAAAGATTAGAGCCAAGATATGGCTTATAAGGTTGAATTGAAGCTCATCTCTTGCATGCATGCTTGTATTGAGGAATTTTAAGTTGTTTTCATGGCAAAAGGTTGCATGCATGTTCACATTTATGTATAAGTCCATGTTTTCATCTTGTTTTGAAAGGATTGCGCTCATTAGAGCAAGAATTGAAGCTTTGAAATGGTTTTGACCCATGCATGTCATGTTTGAAGATTGTTCTTGAAAATGGGTTTGAAAAATGGTTTCAATTGACTCACTCTTGGGCTTTGAATTCACAAATTGAGCTTTGAAACTTATTGTACATTGAATTTAGATGTGTTTTCCAGAATTTGGGCCCAAGAGGTCGAGTTTTGAGTGAAAGAATGCTTGGTTTGAGCTTAGGAGACAAATCTGGAAATTCCAGATTTGGCTTCTTCGCTCGAGCGAAGAATTCTTCGCTCGAGCGACCAACCTTTGTTCGAAGCTACGCTCGAGCGTAGGATTGGTGGCTCGAGCGTAAAATTCGAGCATCCAAGATTTTTATCAGATCATCGGACCGCTCGGCGAAGGATTTCTCGCCGGCGAAGCCTTTGATTTTGGAAGCTCGCTCGGCGAAGGAAGGCTTCGCCGGCGAGGGTCCTATTTTCAAAGAACTTTGCAAAATGTCTTCTAAGTGCATCTTTGCATCCTCATTCCATTCTAGGCATTCTTAGGCCTAGTTTAAGACATCTTAATGAGGATATAGATGTAGAACACCGAGGCAAATTAGGGAGTAAGTTATTGATCTTTCCTAATCTGTATAGCTTAGTGTGTGTTCATCCATCTCATCGTAGGGTTGGCATTCGAGGAGACGCTCTAGCTACCGATATAAGCCCAAACTCTGAGTAACAATTGTGTAAAGATATGTTCAAAAATGATTATCTTGAATTGTTTCTCGAATCGAATCGAACTGTTTACGAACCAATATCGTTAATCGAATGAATGTATGTCCTATATTACAGATTGTCTTTGTGGCATCCTTAGCATTCTTTATTCTTGTTGTCTCTTTATTACAGAGATCTCTCGGTTCCTTTTGGAACCACTCTTACTAGTTGATTGGCCATCAACGCATCGCTTTCGGTCTTTTAGACCCATCTTGTTTCTTATGCTTATGGATGTACCACATATGATTTCTTGATCTTGAACAACCGATAATTGATTTAAATGATTGTTTTCGATATCTTGAAAGGACATCCATTCTAACCCCTTTACGCATTATGTTATTCCGGGCTTTAGCTCACGCTTATATATATATGTAGGTGTCTGGGCGCATCGCTATGACTAGGAGCGTCAGGCAAGCTTTAGTTTTGTCAAGCCAACCACTGTGTCTCACTGCGAGGTTCCAAGTGTAATCAAGCTTAGACTGCTTTCGGGGTGTCTTAGCTTCATCCAACCGCTATTATATCAGAGTAGATCATTCGATCTTGTATGGATCGATAACAACATCTTGCACTGCATCGTAATGTTAATAGAGATTAGGTCCCTGTACTGAATGTTTGTAAATGTTATGCATACGGTCATGTACTGAAAGTACAAATGTATGAAAAATCTTTTGCATACAGACTGTCACAGCTCATTGGACATTGTTTATTTACTGTATTGGCTTCCGCCATGCCCAGACTAGACATCGTTTCTTCATAAGCGTGCCTTCGTAATCTCGGATTCATCGTGATTCTGATGCTAAACCCATAGGGGCGGGTTTGGGTCGTGACAGTATCGGACAAGCTAGATAGAGCGAGTGCAGCCGTGAAGATGGCAATGGGGGGTTTGGGACTTGGCGTTGAGACATGGACAAGGTCGACAACGATGAAATGACCGCCGGAGCGAAAGAAGGCCGAGGTGGCGGTGTCGAAGAATAATGACATAGTGGATTTGGGAAGAGAAGATTGTGAGGTAGTGGAGAGATCCAAATCTGTAGAGAGAGAAAATAAATGGAAAGACAAGGCGGGAGTGGAAGCTGGTAACAATGATAAAATGGTCGTCAGAGCGAAAGAAGGCGAAGGTGGTGGTATCAGAGAATGAAGAGATGATGGATTTGGGTTTTAGGATTTTGGAAGACAAAGATCAGAGAAATGGATGAGAGAGAGAAGAGAGACCCAAATATGTAGAAAGAGAGAGAAGAGAAAAGAGTGAGGGTAAAGTTGGGATTTTTTTTGAATAAAATAGAAGTAAAAGATGTGAGGGACCTTATCTAACAGAAAAAAAAAAATTTGTGGACCTTTCCTACTACCTAAAGTTTGATAGGGATGTTAGACTAATTTTTCCTATATTTTAATGTATTATAATTAATTAATTTAATAGCAGGTTTGACCGGGTTGGGCCGAATTGAAAGTATAAATACCAAGCACAGCTCATTAATATTTCGGGTGAAAAATGTTGGCTCAACCTAGCCCTATGGGCTAAAATAACGTTGTCAAACCCTAAAAAAATCGAGCTAGCTTGGCAGGCCAACATGCCGATGCACACCCCTAATTTTGAGTCCTATTTTGATGATCCAAACCGTTCAATTTTTAGAAAATATCAAGAAAAATATACCTGCAAAAAATCAAGTTGATTGGATATTAACAACCTGTTCATCAAATCGCATTTGTGTTCAATTTGATACATACATATTTATTTATTTTATATAAAAATGTGATTTGATGAATCAGTTATTGATATTTGATTATCTTGATTTTTTTAAGGTATATTGTTCTCGATATTTTTTAAAATTTGAATAATTTGGATCATCAAAATAAGACCCGAAATGAGTACCACGAGCCACACAACAGTCACCACTGTGTTGTACGTACAACAATGACACTGTTCCCTTTTCATTAGTTTTTATAGCACTTTTCACTCAATTTAATAGACTATGCATGGAGAGCATTTGTTAAATGATGTCATAGATAACTTAAATGATTGTTGTGTGATAAAAAAAAAATAAAAAATAAATTATGCAATTCACTTTTGTTTTCAACGGTTCTAATACGTGAGAGTCTTGACAATCATTTTTGAAATAATTTTTTGTTTTAAAGAAGAGAATCATATGAAAATAGTGAGTGTTTATTTATTTATTTTTTCGTCCTTTTCACTAAACTAGTTTATAAAATAAAAAAAAAAAATCTAAGAAGTCAAGCTATATTTGATAAGACATGTCAAAAGTTTAAGTTATTTACAATGATGAACAAATCGAAGCAGGACATCTGAAAATTGTCTAATGTAAACATATTATATTTGAACAAAGGTAAAATGGTTTTCAAAAAATAAAGGAGATAAAAGATTAAATATAGAAAAAGCATAAAAGAGAGTTTGGTTTCTGTGGGAGCCAGAAAATTATAGGTACCAGCTTATTGGGCCTAACCCAAACAAGGCTTGCTAAAGCCCCAACTATTGGGTCTATTCGGCCCACCCCCGTCTATAAAAGGAAGGGACCTCATAATATACAGGTATGTTCTCATCTCTCTCGACACAACACACACCCCTTCAAATGCATATACTATTTCTTCCTTTATCTGAGGGTGACTTCATCATCGGAGAGTCCCCGGCAACCGGTTGGGTGGCACCGACTATGTTCATCATTCTTGAGATCTCTGAGGTGAAGCTCTTCTCTTCGTTGGATCTCCACAACATCCATGTGAGAGGATATTTCATGGTCTCACAATTGGCGCCGTCTGTGGGAGCATGAATGAGATCAACGAAGAACACAAAAAATATCTTGCTATAAGTAAACATATCTTTGGTTGCTTTGAGGTCGGCACTTTCTACAAAAGCAAAACCAATCCCAAGTAATTCGGCCCACAACTGGATTTTTGGCTTCTTTCATTCTGATTATGTTTTTTGCTAAAGTTCAGGTATACATATATATATATATACACATCTATGTATGTATCTATTTATGCTCACAGATTTGATCAAAGCATCGTTGAGTATTGATATTGCTTAGAAAGATTATCAAAACAAGATGAGGTTAGTAGCTGTTTTTCTCTCTCTAAAAATGGGTTTCACACCTTTATTGGTACGGACATCTTTTCGGCAAGTCAACACATCTGCTCGGCTAAATTAATACATGTGTCTATCTATTTATTTATTTATTCTTTGTTTCACAAAACATATCTTGAAGGTGATTCTTCATATATATGCACATGTACACAAGTTGGGTCCACTTTTTCTCTAATGGCTTCCGTTGATGCCAACCCAAATCTCGGCAAAACCAAAGATCAAAGGTGTCGCATGCATAACGCAGTCTTGCCGACCACATTCTCAGCAAAGCCAAATTCAAAGAGATGTCGACCAAGTGATTCGGCAACATTGCTTATCAAATTCCGCAAATTCGGTATATCATTCGGCATCTTATCAACTATTCTCTGCATATTATTTCTTCTTCGGCAAGTATTTAACACCACCGCGATATTGCTTATTCGGCTAACATTCATTACTCGGCAACCTACCGCTGAAGTAGGCAATCCGACAAGGCTATTCAGTAGCTCTCCCTTCCTTCTCGGCAACCGACTAAACGGTACTACCTAACTTTACAAATCGGCATCGTCATTATTCATTACTCACATATTTCATGCTGTGCAATTATTCTATTGTTAAAGGAATTAGGACAATGTAATCTGAATCATGTAACTAGAATGACATTGATGATATTCTGGTTTGTCATTATTCCTCTGCATGTGCTTTAAATCTTTCCAACCATATATATAGCTGTTGTTCTGGGGCAAGGCCTCATGTTCCTTAATTACATCAAACACCCAAGGTAGTTGGTTCACAGTGTGAGTGTAACACTGAAGAATTCCACTAATGGTAGCTGTTGGTTCGATAGAATTTTTTTCTTGATAATTTCAATGTATCTTGCTCATGTCAATAAAATCAATGGTCGTTCTCATGTTGACACGCAAAATGGTAATTATCGAGATACATGTTCTTGTATTTAATTTGGATTCATTGATTTTGCTCATGTTTTTACACCTATTCGATTAATTTAAATAGTTAGGATTTGGAAAATCTTCTTCTTCATTGACTACTTGACATGGAGGACATGAGTATTTTATTCGACAAGCTATAGTTGGGTTTACATCATTGCTCGGCCAAATAATTCGGTGGTGTCGCGGTAGTGCCGAGTCGCTACCGCCTTGAGTCTCAATATAATTCTCGGAAATATCACCACTGCACGACGCTACTATCACGGCATATCATATTACCGTCTCGGCTTCGGAAACACTATTCGGCTTCGATGTTGCTTATCAACTTACTTATGGTACTCGGCAAACATCACCTTGTATTGCTTATCCTCTGCGATTCGGTACATCATTCGGCCTATTATCAACTACATATTAACACAACTATGCATATTCGGCAACCACCAACGAACCAACTCACCTCCATAGGCCCAACAAAACAATTCGGCAATTTGATTGGCTTACTCGGCATATTATCAACGAGGAGTTTCGGCAAACCTATTGACTTATTCGGTAAATTATATTTTCATCCAGGCTGCATGCATATGATCAACTCGGCTTATCACTTATTCGGCAAAAATTACACCGCCAACATTTCTTGTTCGGCACATTCTTTGACCAGCGCAATATTCCGCATCAAATAATCGGCAACTTTATGTCTTATTCGGCACTAATATCTCGGCTCAGAACTATCATCTTGGCTTGAAATTCACATCTGAACATATCGGAGGATTCAGATTGACTTAAAGGGTCCGACCCACCAACCGAGAAGTCAAGTAACCAAAGTATGCCGAAAATTGCGATACGGCTCACATTTTCTGACAAACTGAAATTTTCGAAGCTGTCAAACTCAAGTTTTGCCTATACCAACGTGAAGTACTCATTGAGACGATTCCAACGCAACAAACCGCGTCAAAATCGGAGCTCAAACAAAGCCGTACGGGCCATTCAAAGTTTGCCCAGAAAATAAATTCATTCGCTGGAGAAGATGATCCAGCAAGTTATGAAGAAATAATCATGTACTTCGCGGTCACATTACACCCTGTCGATCTAAGCCGTTAAATCTATTTTGGCTACAATAACGCCATCAGAAGACTGATCACAACGATCCAATAGTCCTTTCCAGCTATCTGACGCATTTCGAGTCCATCCGTACAGTCAGAATTTGCAAATTCAGCACAAAATAAATATATACATATATATTAAATAAATAAATAAATACAAATACAAATAAATTGCAGATTTGATTCCGATATCACCAAGCACCTTACTTTGTCTCGACTTCATTCTGATATTGCCACAGCACCGAACAGGGGCACGAAATCCATTTCAAATCATTATCGGCCTACTCGGCAATTTTGCCCCAAGTCAATTTTATTCCTTTCGCCTAACAAATCTTATTCAAAAGCAATGGGGCAAATATACGATTGAACAAGAAGCTCAACTCCACTAAATTGGCAACCACTGCCGACCAAGTTCTTAGCAAACCACTGCCGACACACCGCCGACCAAACGATTGGCACAATCACCGGTCCAAGTGTAAACGGACACCGATGTTCTTACACTAGTTACTCGGCAGTATATCAACTTTACCCGGCAAGATTATTCGACAAAGCAATTATGCATGATCAGTATTCGGCAACGTTGGCCACAGTATTCGGCAAAGCAACATTATTTGTCAACTTTATGCATCGTCAAAATTTATGCAGCAACATTGGCCACAGTATTCGGCAACTTTATTCACTTACCAACATTATTTGGCAAAACATTTGCCCACTCGAACATCAGTCAATTTTCCACTTTCCAATTGGGGCACATCAGTCGATCATCATCTCGGCACCTATGATATGCATGTATACTCGACGAACTTGGTACAAACACTACAAGGACGATTACTTGAGTTACAAACTTCCGCCTTTCTACGACTTCAAGCGCTCGTTTTGAGGCAATACATTACACACTTGGCAGACAGCAGTTTGCATATTTTTGCACGCCGTCATTTTACCAAAGCCAAATCTTCCTTGCAACATAGGGCAATGGGAATCTACATTCCTTCCGACTAACACCTGTCATTCGAAAGCAATGGGGCAAGTCTACCTCGGAATAAGCATAACCGAAACAACTCGACAATTACATAGTTGGCCTAATATCTACTTGGCAATTCCATATAAGCGAACAATATTATTGGTGATTAACACGTCCACCTTATTGATGCAGGATACATTATTCAAAATCCTTGCCACTTTGGCACTTGCCACTTGAAATCGACAAAAGTCTCCGAGTCTGGCGCAATCTTACTTTTCGGCAGGCCAGATTAGCAAAGCCTACACCCTTGCCCGGGGTTATAATACCATAGGTCTACACCCTCACCCGGGGATAATAATACCGTGGTCCAATTTTTGACTGATATATCTACCTTATTTAATCTATCTCATTTTGTTCAGGTAATCATTTCCGTCTTCGGCCTATAGAAATATTTCTAGCTCGGCATAAAAGTCCATATTTGGAAGCAATCTTTGCACTTGACAAAACACTGCACCCATGCCCGGGGGTTATAATACCGTGACCTGCACCCATGCGGGGTTATATCTTGTGGCCTACACCTGCGTGCGGGGTTAGAATACTGTGGCCTACACCTCGCTTGGGGTCATATTACATGACCTACAACCCTTGTCCGGGGGTAACAATACCGTGGCCTAACGTTATGATTTGTTTGTATTTCTTTCTGGGTTTTAGCTCAACCCCCCTCATCTTATGATCAACATATATACATTTATACATACATTCAAGACATAAGTACATTTATACATACATTCAAGCATACATTCAAGTATGCATGCAGTTATCCATTCATATATTTTATTCATTTATCCAAAGTGTTCTTTATCAAAAAACCTAACAGCTATTTGAACAAATAACTTCGAAGAAAAACTCTCATTCCTTCTATCGCAGGCAATGAAAGTTTTGGGGCAATTGTGGGAGCCAGAAAATTATAGGTACCAGCTTATTGGGCCTAACCCAAACAAGGCTTGCTAAAGCCCCAACTATTAGGCCTATTCAGCCCACCCCCGTCTATAAAAGGAAGGGACCTCATAATATACAGGTATGTTCTCATCTCTCTCGACACAACACACACCCCTTCAAATGCATATACTATTTCTTCCTTTATACAGGGACTGACTTCATCATCGGAGAGTCCCCGGCCGGCAACTCCGGTTGGGTGGCACCGACTATGTTCATCATTGCAGATCTACAGGGGTGAAGCTCTTCTCTTCGTTGGATCTCCACAACATCCATGTGAGAGGATATTTCATGGTCTCACAGTTTCATTGTAAAACATAGAGTTAATTACACTTACCCCTTTGTAGTTTGGTTAAAAACCACAGGACCTCCTTATAGTTCATAAATGTACATATAACCACCTTTTGATTTGGACTGAATTGTAATTTACGACTCTGTTAATGAATTTTACAAAATACCTATAATGGCCTTACTTCTATATCTAATTTTTGTATACGTGCCACTCTTTTTCTTTTCTCTCTCTCTAAACAGCAGCTTGACTTTATCTATCTTTAAAACAATGCAAACCCATGATTTTGTCTTCCACCCATACAACTCACTTTCGCCTAATAAGTAATTTTATTTCTCATAATCGAAGTAATTTAACTTTATTTATTTCGGCGTGGGTCTGCTATGGACTAGCCATGGCTACTATGAAAATTGGTGAAGGTAGCAGTTGCCACCATGGAGTTGAGGTATACAGTAACCTGTTGAGTGGTTGGTGGTTGAAATAGATCCATGTCTTTCATATCAATTTCAATCTATTGTACTACTGCACTGTATTTGGAAAAATGAGTTTTAAGGGTTGCTAAGCAAGTATTCAACATTAATAAAATGCAAGAATAAATAACTAATCTTAATATGCATATTAGCACACATTTGCATGTGTTTTGCATCTTTAATTAGTATATCCTAGTTATAACACCTCGAAAATTTAAAGCAATAATAAATATCAACTCATGATTAAACTCCTCCATTTTAATATTACAAGTATTTCCAATGAACTCCTTTAGAATTGAAGAGTGAATCTCATATAATATACTCTCTTTCCCACTGAACTATCATAAAAAAAATAAAACAAATAAAAATTTTACAATTCCAAGTTCACCATAAAGAAAGCCACAATGTCTTAGTTCAAGAAGTTAGGGAGTTCAAATGTAACGCCCCATAAATATAACGATAGCTCATGACGTATAATCAAATAAGATAATGCGCATCCAAAATGAATATCTTTTCTATTCATATATGATTTGAGTTATACAATAGATAACACATGCATTTACACATTCATAAGCTCTAACCCTGAATCTGTAGCATGTGTTACAATAAGAGATATGATATGAAAGTAAAATAGATAATAAATGCCCTAAAAGTTTACAACTTTCTAAGACGATACTTGGTTACAATAGAAGTGGATTTAAATCCAATACAGCTAAAGGTCCTTGCCCCGTACAAAACATATGCAACAATCAAACAAAACGAAGCTCTTGCTCCAAGTCCTCCCAAGCTATTGCCTTGGTGGAGGCATATCATCAGCACCTGAAATATTTTTTCTATATAGGGTGAGCCAAAGCCCAATAGAAATAATTCAACACAGTATATGAACCTTAACAAAGATATAAGGTGAATTCATATGCAACACTTGAGCCAAAACACTTTATATCTTTTTCCAAAACCATGTAATGCCATAAATCACTTCCTTTACAATAGAAAAGAAGGCAGTGAATCACACTTTGGGAATCTCAAAACAATTTCAACCTTTCACGGAAATTTCGTTCTCGAGAAATCGTAAACCGACACCTATGTAAATGTAGGCTCTACAAGCACTACTATTGCCATTTCACGAAAATTTTGTTCACAAGATCGGCACCTATGTATGCGCGTAGTTTATAGGAGTTTCACCATAGATACTTAGGTTAACTTATTCCAACGAGACAATACATCCTTCCCAGATTCACCATTTTTCTCAAAACGATAAAAATTTCCAATGTATAAATATGAAATAATGCTCGATGCAAACGGGTGAGACAATAGTTTCAATTCTCCTAATTCTCATGCAATTTCTACAATAATCATAGCTATCGTCCACTGATAGCCTAAAACATATATTTCTAAACAGATAAACAATTTTCAATAAAGATAAAATTTCTAAATTTTAAGATATGAGTGATAATGCATATCTAACTCCACCATCCTCATCAATATCAACCCAATTCTACATTTCCGACATCAATTTCATTTGTCCTTTAAAAATCAATATTTGATATATTTAGGGTAAAACCCCCATTCCTTTATAAACCAATTTCAAAGGTAAAAAAATCCACTAATTCATCGTAACTTAACAATAAATACATTCTTTTAATCATTTCCAACAAAGCATTTGAAAATCCTTTTTTGAAATCAAGCCAAACCCTAGGTTTGTCCAAAATTCATCCAGATCACAATGTTGTTTTATAAAGACAAATATCTACGTTAAAAATCATAAGAAAGTGCGGAGAATCTCTACCTCAAGCTTAGAAGATCAGAGGAAGAATGAAGGAACTTCAACAACGCCCAATCCCAACTTCGTTCGGATCAAAAGGAAGCCCATGGCGTGCTCTACCTTTTTAACAAAGGGACACGGGTGAAGAACTCAATGGATCTAGATGTATTTGCGTGAAATAGATGAGTTTTAAAGAAAGAGAGAGAGTGTGAGAGAAAATGGTTTTGAAATGTTTGAAGAGAAAGAAAGGTGAAAAACTGACTCAAAAAGTGACTTTACGAACTGATATACGTACAGACCGCTCGAGCGCAAGAAGTGTTGTTCGAGCATCCACACACAAAAGATGTGACCGCTCGAGCATAGGAAGTTATCGCTCGAGCATAAAATACAGACTCCTAGAAGTTTTATAGACAAAAAATCACTGCTCGAGCACAAAAAGGCTCGCTCAAGCGCAAGAAAGACCACTTGAGTGAAAAATTCCAACTCCCAATATCTCTGCAGACCTGGAAAAGTACTGGAAGTTCATAAAGACCACTCGAGCGCAAGAAATGTTGCTCAAGCAAAGAAGTAAAAGTCTGGGCAGTAACAATTTAAAAAACAAGCTACCAACCTATTCCAAACGCAACCAACACATTCCAATAACCAAACTCAAAGAAAAATAAGTGGAAACGAGGCAAGAACAGCTATACAAGACAATGAAACCAGGTCCGGAACATCGAATGGATTGGGTCTAAACTAGAATTGCTATATTAAATAACGCAAAATGCCTTAATGGCTTACAAACAATAAGGCAATAGCCTTGATACACCAAAAATAGACTCTCGGTCCCAACCGAATAAGTTCGGAGCTTTCACAAAAGTTCACATCCACGAGCCTTCGTGCTTTATATACAAAATCCACCTCACGTTCATTGGGGTGGAGGCACATCACTAAGTCCTGAAATGTTAGGTAGGGATGAGTTATACGCCCAGTAGAGAAACATTTAACAAAATATCTAATTACTTGAAAATCCATACGGCACTACCTTAACAAAAAAAATTACAATTAATGTGTTTGAATGAAATGGAAATAAATGCATTGTTGTTCAACTTAAATAATTCCTCAACACTGGGGTGGTAAATATGCCATGAAATCTCTTGTAAGAGTCCCAATAATACATATACATAGATTTATAACATAAAATATCCCCATATTGGCTGGCTATTAATATGGCAGGGCGATGGGCACCCAAAATCATCCGTTTCTTCACTTTTACCAGCTATTAATACGGAAGGACCAATGGACATCCAAAAATATTTTCCTACATTCATCCAACGACAAGCTCAAGACATGACAATTGGACACCTTGACTCCCCGCATGGATACCTGTACAAAACACATCTCGTTTCCAAAACTGACTCAACCACTCGAACTCATACACTATTTACCCTCTTTCAACATTTTCAAGCTTCCAAAAAGATTATATAGTTCATGAGATATAATTTGCAATGCACATTGTGCATGAAATTGCAAATCCCAATTTAATTGAAGTTTATTCAATTCATAAGTAAGAGAAGACAACAACAATTATAATCAAGGGGACTTTTAAAACTTTCCAATTCAACAAGCTCCAACTCAATACACTTTATCAAAATAATCTAAAATCTCATATCTCAACTTATCTATGTCTAATAGAGTTGTTCACGGGTTGGTCCGATTCAGATTTAACCATGATCTGCCATTCAAACCAACTCTACAGGGTTGAAAAATTTATCAACCGATTTTGACTATACTTCTCTTTGAAATCGTATCATTCAAAATCGTTTCTGGTAGTCGAACTTCGATCTGCCAAATGGTTGGGCAAAACTATTGTAATTTCTCGATTTCCCCTCTATCTTCAAAATCTAGTTTACACATATATGTATATATTTATGCATATAAGCATAGATTTACATATCTCCTTTCTCTTCAAACCCTAATTTACATACATACATATATCTATGTATATATACAAATCTGAGAGAGAACAAAGAAGGAAAAAAAAGAAAAAGAGAGATCTCCATCTTTTTAGCAGCCAAGATCCTTGTCATCTTCTACATGGAGAGCTCTTTGTGATTTGTTTGAGGAAAGAGAGAGGAAGAGGAAACTATTTCATAGGGAAGGGGTTTAAGGAATTGCAGATTGGATCTAAGCCCCGTTTGTTTCCCTCTTTCACAATCCGAAGTGGACTGTGAATGATGAATAGTGAACATAACTCCTGTTTGTTTACAAATTTGGGGTATGGATTCATAAGCCGGAGGGCTTTAGATAGGCCTTGCATGTTGGGATTGTTAGTCTGCCCCAACACTTGGTATTGAAAATTAGTCCGTTGGTATTAGAGAAGTAATTTACTTGTTTACCCTCTCCTCCTCTCTTCTCCCCTCTCTCTATGTTCTGTTATCATATATATATATATATATATGTGTGTGTGTGTGTGTGTGTATGTGTGTGTGTGTGCATATTTCATTCGATTTTCTCACCAATCAAATAGAAGTGTAGACAAATTGTAAATTAGATCAGTAAAATTGAAGAGTGATGCTCCGATCTATGACTAAATTAGACAAAAGAGATACAAATCAAAAGACTTACATGATATGAAATTATTCAAAATTGAAATTTGCAAGAAAAACAAAATCGCGTTGACTGTGAAGATCGGCGTCGTTCACGGTAATGATCGACGTCGTTGCGTTGTCGTCGTCGTTGGCGGTGAAGATCGGTGTTATCGTCGTCCTTGTAGTAGTAATGCTCTGTTTTTTTTTTTTTTATTAACAGAGAAGGCAAACCATGGGATGGTTAAACCATGATGATGAATAATATTTAAGTGAAAAAAATCTTTCAATCCACTGTTTAAAATCATGGAATAGTTAAAATCGTGGGCTTGGCTGAGTTGTTTACATAATTTAGTTTTATAAAAATAATTTAATATAATTGTGTTTTATAAAAATAATTTAATATAATAATATTTTTATAAAACATAATTTTTAATATTGCAATATATCACAAATAAACACAATTTTTCATAATCTATTCACTAATAATTTTTCTTAGTCTCCTCGTTAATAGTTCCATCACTAATAATCTCTTCACTAATAATTCTCACACTAACAATCGCATCTAATTTATCTTTGAAAATAAACGAATTCTAATGTTGTGTTTGATTAAAAAATTTAGAAAAGAATTTAAAATATATATATATATATATATATGTGTGAAATTAAATGAAATATAGATAAATTTTATTTATATTTTACTAAATTTTTTTCTTTTCTTTTTAAAATTCCACTTCAAATCTTCTAAATAAACACAGGGTGGGTTTGGAAAGTGGGTTGGCTTTTTAGCTTTTTGACTTTTTTGGCTATTTTAGCCTGGGCTTAAAAGCTTGGTTTGGGAAGGATTTTTTGAATTTTTGACTTTTTTGAGTTTTTTTGTGAGAGAAGAGTGTAATGATTATATGTTAGATGTGATGTTTTATTTTTTTAGGGCTAAAATAGCATGTTTTGTCTTTAGTAGGCTAAAATAGCCCAAACCACTTCCCAAACGCAGCCACCTATTTTGAAAAGTTGATAATAATCAATTTTTTGATAAAAAGCTGTTTATAAACAACTTATAAACAGTTTTTTTGTGAGAAAGAAAGTTGATAATAATCTGAAAAGCAGATTATTACCAACTTTCCAAAAGAAGCCGGTGTAAGAGAATGAGTGACCACTGCGAGGGAGGAAATACGGTGAGAGAGAGTATGGGATTTTGACAAAAATAAGGGGTATGTTTAGTTTGTGTTTGAGAGATATGTTTTAGAGATAAAAAGTACGAAAACATGTTTGGTTTGGTTTTTTGGAAAATTTGTTTTGGAAAATTCTTTTGAGAGAGAGTTTTGGAAAAAGTGATTGATTTGATGTGTGTGTGAGAGAGATTTATTTGAAAAACTTGTTTGGTTTGTGTGTTTTGAAAAAAAATTTTAGAAAAATTTGTTTGATAAAAAAAATTTTTAAAATTTATTTATATAGAAAATTTCTGAAATTTTTTTCAGAAACACAAACCAAACCTACCCAAAAAATCCCACGGAGTTATGAGAGCTAGGGTACGATTTGCCTACTATAATGCACAAATCTTGAGAAGAGAAATGGCGCAATGCTCAATTGTCAAACATCACATGGCTCACTGCTCAATAGTCATGTCAATATGACATTGTTTCTGAAATTGTACTTAAAGGATAAGATGTAATTTGCACATCAAATTAAATGAGTGCACATGTATATAAAAAAATATTCACTGTTTGGTTATCAATTTTTCAAAATATTTTTTAAAAAATTTTATTTTTTTATTTTTTATATTTTTTTATTTTTATTAAATTTTTTTAATATTTTAAGTAATTTTTTTACTTTTTAAACACACTTAACATAAATATACTTAAAAAGTAAAAAAATTATTAAAAAAATCTTTTAAAAATTCACTAAATACCAAAAATATATAAAAAAATACAATAATTCAGTACATTTTTTGTATTTCTATATATTTATTAATATTTTTACAAATTTTTTACTTTTTAGATTGCTGTAATTAAGGTGTATCTAAAAAAGTAAAAAAAAATGTTTAAAATTTAAAAAATATTCACTAAAAATAAAAGAATACGAAAACCAAAAAACTCAATTTTTAAAAAATTTAATTTAGAAAACTCAAACCAAACACACTGATTATATTCTACGCATCCAGTTTATACAGATTTATTTGAACTAAAACCGACAACCGACCGTGAATTACATAATGTTAAAGTGTTCAATCCGTTGCCGACCGTGGTGTCCATCAAAATCAACAGCGGCTGCAATTTTCGATTCGATTCAATTTGATTCGGATCAGTCATCAGTTGAATCAGTTATTTGAACACTCTAACATCCACCTAATTGCAAAGTTTAAGAATCAATTTAACAAAACATCATTCTTCAATCAAAGTTTAAAACTGGGGTTTGGAAAGATTTGGGACTTTTTCCTCTTTTTATTTTAGGAAAATGAGTGATACACCCAGTTGGGGGTGACCCCCAGTGAGTTGTCGGCCCGTGATTGGGCGAGAAAACTGTTTTTTTTTTTTTCTTTTCTTTTCAGCCAATCCCCCACTGACACGTCACTGGGGGTTGTCAGTAGGAATTGTTTTACTGGGTGTAGGAAGCACGGTTCTTTATTTTAGGAGTCAATTCTCATCATCAACATCCATAATCAACAAGGAGTTATTTGTAATCTTTAGAAAATTCAAGTAGAACCCCCTTTGTAAACATAAAACTCCCTCTATGTACAAAATCATCTCATAAAACACCATAGTTAAGATAATACCACATAATCATCTCAAATCAAAGAGATACTAAGTTAAAAATAACTCTATCTCAGGAATGAGAGCAAAGAGGCATGATTCAAGAAAAACTCTCTGCGAAATCGAAATCCAATTAGCGAGAATCACGATCTCCATATGGGCATCTCTTTTTGCGAGGAAACAAAGCTTGATTCTTGGTGAGAAGTGAGGTTTTTAAAGAGAGAAAGTTAGGGTTTTCAAAACTTAGGAGAGGGGAAAGAAAGAGGAAAAGAAAAGTGAAAAAAAAGATCCAAAAAACAACTTCTAAGTAGTTGGTATTACGCAGACTACTCGAGCAGTCTTTCCACCGTTTAAGTAGTGAACTCAAATTCTCAATATTTTAGGCCTATAACTTAAACGGTGATGCTTCCGACCCCCAGTGGGGGTGACCCCCAGTGGCACCCCCAGTGACGTGGCGCACTGCCATTGGCTGAAAATAAAAAAAATTAAAAAAACAGTTTTTTTGGCCAATAGGAAGAGATCCCCAGCACCCCCAGTGGGAGTCTCATGCATTTTCCTAACTTAAAATGCTAGATGCCACATTTCTATGCTTGAGCGATAAATGAATTGCTCAAGCGGTCCTCTTCTCCACCTAGTGTGCAAAACACGATACTAGGAGTCCCTCATCACTACTTGATCGGTCAAACCACCGCACGAGCAGTCTCCCTAGAAACAAATTGTCACACTAATGCTAGCCTCGTGATACTCATTCACAACCATGAATACCAAAATTCTGGTTTTCCTCATTTTTAATTTGTTCAACACAATTAAGGTTTCTTAGACTTACAATTGATTTTACATAGAATTGCTTCACCTGATCTTCAAACATTGAATGGTAATTGATTCAATGATGGTGGCTTCATGCTGCTGGTGGTAGTGGTAGTGGTAGTGGTTGAAGCCAGAGATAAATGGTGAGGGTAGAAGAAGAAAATAGAAAAAGATTAGAAAAATGTTTCAATAAGGATAATATAGTAATTTTATTCCCAAACTTCTACTGTAGCACAATTGCCACACACCTCACAACATTTGAGCAATATGCATGATTAAGTTTAATAAATTCAGCTAGTTTTGCACTTAACTCCAAACCATAGGGAAGTTATGTGTATATTTCTGATAGACAGGGAAGTTATATGTTTTCGAGCCTAACCAGAAGTGGTAAAGTATAATTAACCCTAAAACACATTTATTTAGTTTAGATAGCATTTAAAACTTTGATATCTATCTATACTATATATATAACTAAATGTAGTTGTTTTGTCAAAAGTCTCTAAATATTTATTTCTAAATTATCATAATTTTAAAACTCTCTCTTTCCTACGTGGCAGTCCTCTTTGATTGTTTTTCATATTTTCTATTTTCCTCAATTTTCTATTTGTTTGATTAATTAAAATGAAAATTATTTTCATTGCTTATGGATAAAGATTTGAATTTCAAAATTCATCTATATAGATAAACATATAAAAATTGATACATAATTTATGATATTTGTTTGATTAATTAAAATGAAAATTATTTTCATTGCTTATGGATAAAGATTTGAATTTCAAAATTCATCTATATAGATAAACATATAAAAATTGATAAATAATTTATGAAAATTAATTTTGTATTCTATAGATAAAGATAAAAATTAAATAATTAATTTAAAAAAGTTAATTTCATAACTTATAGATAAAGATAAAGATTAAATAATAATAATATTTATCTCAAAATAATAAAATATTCATCCATATCCATTACCCACAATAATATCTATCTCATTCTCAATCTCAATTTATAAAAAAAAAAAAAAAAAAGAATAAAAGAAACCAAGAACCCTTCACCCTCCTTTCCCACTCTTCAAGCCTTCTCACTCCTTCTCCCTATATAAAATATAAAATTAAAAAATAATAAAATATTCATCCATATCCATCACCAATAATAATATTTATCTCAAAATAATAAAATATTCATCCATATCCATTACCCACAATAATATTTATCTCATTCTCAATCTCAATTTATATAAAAAAAAAAAAAAAAAAAAAGAAACCATGAACTTCTACAACTTCCACACACACATTTCTCTATTCATCTTTTATTTGCTCATAATGATTCATCTTCTCCATTGTTATATTTTTCAAGTTTGATTATCTGCAAAAATCATTACAAGGTCAGTGTAATATTATTTCTTACTTTATATGCATTTTTTCAGTGTTTGTTACTTTGAGTGTATATATATTTTTTTTCAATATTTTTCAGTTCATCTACAAATTTTTTCATTTTCTTCATTTTTATGCTCATAATATTATTTCTTACTTTATATGTACTTTTCCAGTATTTATTACTTTTGTGTGTATATATTTCTCTTTTTTTTTTTTCCATTATTTTTCAGTTCATCTACACCTCTTTTCATCTTCTTTATTATTAGATTTTGCATGATTTGAGCTTGCTTACTTTAAAATGTTTAATTTGCTTTTGTTTTTCAATTTAATTAGATTCGAAACTCATCAAATCTTGAATTTAATTTAATTTATTTTATCTCATGTCTATCACACCATCACACTTATTAATGGCTTCGTGCAAACTCTCAAATTTAAGAAGATTAGCTCTGCATAAAGTTAATCTCACATTTGCTCCTTCAAGCTCTCTCAAATGAGAGTTCTTCGAATCATCTACAACCAATATACACCCACTTAACAATACAATCACACACAACAGCTTCAAAATCTTAAACACAATTTCTCAATTTTAAAATTTAAAAATTTTTAAAAATAAAAATATATTTGGCTTAAAGTGATTGGTACATCTAACAATATTTAATTTAAAATTTTAAAATCTTTAAATTTTATCTAAACATGTATAATTTAAAATTTTCATTTTTTTTTTTACAATATTAGAAAGAAAAAAAGTGGCTCAAATCTATTAGTGTATTATCTAAATTTTGAATTATTACACATAGCATAATATTACTGGATTTAACATTTAAATTTTAAAATTAACCAAAATATCTAACTACATGATTTGAGGAATTTCAATACTTTATTATGAATTTTCCAATTTTTTTATTTTTATTTTTACAACATTTAAGTTGCTAAGTGTTAATTTTTTATTGGCTATCCATGATTTTATCCTAAATTATTGGTTAATGATTGACCACTATTAAATTCTTTTTGTAAGCTATAATGATAACAATTGACTACCATCAATTTCAAAATTTTCTATCAATGTATTTAAAAAAGAAAAAAAAAATCATCATCAAGCATGCAATTTAAAAATTAAATATATTTTATTCTATTACAACTTTATTAAAAGTGTAAATTTATTTTGCTACTATTCAAGAAAATATATATGCCTTTATTTTGATAGAATAAAAATTAAATTATCTTCTATTCATACATAATCACTCATAAATATCTTATCTTTTTAAAAATTTTGATTATCGAACCTAATTCTACATTTCTCTCTCTCTCTCTTTTTTTTAGGATGTTTATTTTATTTTTATCTTTTTTCAAATTAGATTTGATATCTATCTTTTTACCTATATATCTATATCTATACTATATATAAGGAAATACAGTATCTACTCCAAAATTTTCAAAGTCTCAATACTTAATTCTCAAACAATTGATATTCTTTTTCCTACGTGTCACTCTCTCAAAATTATGTTTTAAATTTTTCTTCATCATTATTTTTGTAACGCCCTCAAAATTAAACCCGAAACATGACATGCATTAATAAAAGAAAAACAGTATATTATTTAAGTCACCAGAGTAATATGGAATAAAACATCAAATAAATGCCCTATGGGCTTACATCTTGCCAAGCCAACACTTGGACACAAATTCATGAGTTCTAACTCAAAACAAATAAAGCCCTAGGCTTGAAAGTTTACATTGTTCAAATAAAATAAATAAAAAAAATAAAACAAGTCTTCCAATTCAATTCCTCACAAGCTAAGTCCTTGGAGGTAGTGAACCACCTGTACCTGAAAAATGAAGTTCCCATATAGGGTGAGCCACAGCCCAATAGAGAAATACTAAACCAAGCATAAGAATTAACTAAAGTATTAGCATCTAATACATGGTTAACACACTATAATCGATTACACTTTTTAAGACATGAATGTCTATATTGCCTATGACACATTGTCTATGGCACATCTTACTTTTCATCTATGGCTCGTAACTCGCCAAATAACTCAACGGGTTTCATCTTTTATTAACAAAACTTCCAATTCCACAGAATAACAATTCAAGTTAAACCTAATCATAACAAATACACGAGTTGGTATTATATCAATCATAATCAATTCACTTCCATACTTCCCAATTGATACACATTTTAGTCTCAGATCAATAAAACACTTCAATATAAATAAGCACACATAAAAGTGATGCTAATGGAGTCCATCCTATCTCCTCCCAAACAAAAATCCGGTTTAGAGGTCCATCCCCTATCTTCCCTAAACCGTGGAGTTCATCCCCTATCTCCTCCAAACAAATCCGGTTTAGAGGTCCATCCCTATCTTCCCTAAACCGTGGAGTTCATCCCTATCTCCTCCAAACATCATGCATATGCAATGAAACATACAAATTGCCATATGCAACACACAATCAATACAAGTAATGTTCTCATTAATTCAACGGTCAACATATGTGACTTAATTCGATTATACCAAAGCAAGATGCAAGGTCTACAACAATCAATGGCTATCCTCCACCGATAGCCCAAAAACGATTATTTCTAAGCGAGAAATAAATATCACAATATATATACATTATCAAATCCACATATGAGTGATTAAATATTCAATTACATCAACCAATCTCAATTTCCCAAATCTCATGAATTTAACCCAATACACAATTCCTTTTAAATTAATTACATGAATTAATCTATGACAAAACCCTAAGATTTCTCCCGATTACTAAACCACCCTCCCACATACCGTAACACCAACACTTAGGATTAAAACGTATACAAGGAGTAGGAAATCCCTACCTCAAAGCAATGAACCCAATAGAAGAAGATGAAGATGTTTGCCCAAATGTTAAAGTGCTCCAAATCCAACAATGCTCCGATTAAATGAAAGCCCTCACTCTCCTCTACCTTTTTAATGAAGGAACTAGGTTAGAAACGCCCTCTAGATAGATCAAACCCAAGGAAAAGATGAGTTGAGAAAGAAGAAACTCGGAACTAGGGTTTTTGGATCAAAATTTGTGAAAAGGACGTTTTAAAACCGCCGCTGCGTTTAAATCTTTGGAACTCGCTCGAGCGAAGACATGGTCGCTCGAGCGACCAGACACAAGAAATACTCGCTCGAGCGAAGAAAAGCTCGCTCGAGCCAAGAACTCGATGCTTCAGGTCTGCAACCCAGAAGCATGCTCGAGCGACAGAATGCTCGCTCGAGCGAAGAACTCGAAAACATACAACTCGCTCGCTCGAGCGAAGAAAGCTCGCCGGCGAAAACACTCGCTCTGGTCTATACTAGACGCAATCTCGCCGGCGAAGAAATCCTGGATCGAGCCACTAGAAACAAAACTCAACCCTCGCTCGAGCGACCAAACCCTCGCTCGAGCGACCAACTCAAAAACTGGACAACAAGATTTGATTTCCGAACCCAACCAACCTGAAACAAACCTGCCCAACACATCCTATAACTCAATTGAGGAATTAAAGAACAACAAATATAATAGCAGAATCCGCGGAACGTAAGTCCGGATACAATAATCAAATGGGAAAAAGACCGGGGTCGCTATAATTTTTCTCCAATAAAACACATTTTTTTTCCTCTTAATATTGTTTTTATTTTAAATTTTTAACTTTTAAAATCTTTTATTATCTAAGACTCCTTATCTCTTTTTATTTTATTTTTTTATTTTGTTTAATCTTTTCCTGTATCTTCATTTATCTTTATTTCTTATTTCTTCCTTTTTAATTTTTTTTTTAATCCCCAATCCTATCATTATCTCCAACTTTATTTTTATTATATTGTTCATATGATCCCTTTTTTAAATTTATTTTAATCTTAAATCTAATAATTATCTTCAAATTTATTCCTATCTGATAATGATCTTCAATTTCATTTCTATCTTATTTTTCAAATGCTTCATATTTTAGCTATATATTCTAACATACCATAGAGTTTTTTTAGTGTTTGCATATTGGGTATAAAGTTTTGTTCAAGCTCTGCGTTTAAGATTCGAGTTGCATTCAACCACCAACAACGTCACAATTAATTAACCAATTGTAGGATTCAAGAGTTTGATGAATTTTATTCTTTTTGTATACCTATGTGTATATGTACTAGGTGCATTTTTTGTTGTTTTCTTTAAAGCGGGCTTTGAACATTTTTACATTATTTGTTTTTAAAGCTATAATAATGTCCGATAGAAATATAGTTCAAGTTGCTAAATGATCTACTTGGACTAAGACAATTTTATAATCAATTTTTTAAATGACAAATTTATGAAAAAAATGAATGTATGAACTTAGGTATGAGATAGTTATCATATTCAAAATATTTCTTAGTTACAATTCCCTATTATATTTTAAATTTATAAAAAAAATTTAATTTTATTATACAAAAATAACTATAATAAATTATTTAAATTATACATTCCCGTACATAGCACGGGTTGCTGCTAGTTTCTTATAAGTAAACGTAATTATATTATTTAATGTTTCCTTTTTAACATATATCCTAAGGACTTAGTGACGGAGCCAAAAATTCAATGCAGAGAGGCACACATTAATCATAATATTAATTTTTTTTCCCATAACAAATAATAACGAGATATTATTAAACTTATATATTTATTTTATTTTTTGGTCAATCGGTAAGATACAATATTATAATTATCATGAGATTTATATCAACGTGACTTATAAGTCCACATTTAATAACTAAATTCTATTAATCCAACAATAAACAAACAACTAAATTTATAATCAATAAGTTCAGCACTATCAACTCAAAGAGTGCCACAATTGGAAAGAAATAACTAATTAAACAAACTATACAATGGGAAATAAATTATCAATGGATTCAATTTTTACTTTGACATATCAGTTAAGAGTGTACAAGAATAACTAAGATAATAGAATAAAATATTTAAATTTTTTTAAAAATACAAAAAAAAATTCATAATTTATAAAGATACACTATTACAACTTTATTAGAGATAAACAATATATAGGCGGTGTTTGGGAACTTGGGTTAGGAGATTTTTTTTGGCTAAAATAGTCAATAAAAACAAAAACAAAAAAAAAATTAATAAAACAAAATGGTACATCTTACATATCAATCAATCACTTTTTTTTTTCTCATAACCATCTATTTAACTACAAAAAAAAATTCACAAATCATCTTCAAACATAATTTTCTAGAGAGAGTTTAAAAATTTTGAAAATTTATTTGGTTGTATATTTTGAAAATAATTTTGGAATTTTGGAGTTTAAGATGATTTGATTTTTTTTATAGTTAAATAGATAAGTATGAGAAAAAAAGTAATTGAGAATGAAAGAAGAGAGAGAAAAAAGTGATTAATTGATATGTAATAGAAAGAAAAATGATTTTCTAATTTTTTTTTAAAAAAATTCAACCAAATATGTTTTTAGAATTTTTTTTTTCTAAAAACATGTGTTGAAAAACAAACCAAATATGCCTCATTTTTTTCATCTCATAAAATAATTATAAAAAAATAATTAAAATAGTCAAATTTTTAAACGAGACCGTTATCTTTACAAATAAGGATAACAGTGGACTGTTTTGATAACATGCATAAAAATTTAAAAGTCAACTTTTAATTTATTTTTGTCACATCACCTTTCACATAAAATAATAAAAAAAAAATTAAAAAAATTAAAAAATTAATTTTTAATCAACTTCTCAAAATAATTCAGTATAATTATCTAAACTTTAGAAGCACGTGGCACCACGTCCTAAGATGGCCCCGTCAGACGACTGTTTTTCAAGGAAGTGATTTAGCAATTGCTGAGCGTTACTATACACACTGGCCGAGTTTGTAACAACTTTTTGATTGGGACTTTTATATGGGAGTATGTTAGCTTTTTGATTTTTTGAAGGGTATTTTTATAAATATGAGCGTGTCAGTAAGGATTAATTAGTTCTTACAAAAATTATAATTACCAACCAATTATCAGACGATTGTATTTTAATTCTTTCAGCCTCAATGAAGAGGACTTTTACTGGTGGCTTGATTTAGAAGAAATTAAGAGAAATAACAGTTAATATGAAGAACAATGGAAGTATTTCATTAAAATGAACACTTACAATGATTCAAACTCAGCCTCGAAAAGGTTTACAGTGACGATCTACTTGAAACTACTCCTATGAATTGAAGTGCAGAACAGGTATTTAAAGTGCAAGAAAGGTAAAGACTGGAAAAGAAAATATGTAAAGTAAGACTGGTTTGTATGATCTGAGTCTGGGGGTTTTTTCTAGGGACCTCCTTGCTATTTATACTCCTCAAGGATGACTATCGAACTGCACCTCAAACCGTCAAACTGCCCTTCCATGATCGCTGATCATGCTGCCTTAGAAGTAGTTCCACTACGCTATCACTTGCAGTTGGGCTTCTCTCCTGTATTTGAATTTGAATATGAGTAACCGTTGAAGCCACGTCATCTTGTATCTCTTTACTGATCCAGTGCTACTCAAATCACGTGAGAACCAATTTTCACTGCCACGTGTATGATCATGATCGAAGACTTGAGTAATCTTCCTATATTACCCTTACTCTGCCACGTGTCAAACTGTGATTGGCTTTTACAAAATATGTAGCCAACATTACCCCCCGCACTAATATACCGAATATTTGGTGATATTAGTGGATCACAGTTTTCTTCCCGCGCTTTTAGAACGTGCATGGAGTCCATTTTCTGGAAACACAACTATCATCTATTTGGTGATCATTTGCATTAACTCTCTTTCAATTTGTTGAACATCCCAATACCTCAGCATTCGAACGGACTATGGCTAAATCAACTTCTCTTTCTATTGATCAAGCATATGAAGAGCCATTGAGTAATGATGCTTCCTCTCGAAAGAATCTCCACGCATTCATTAGCCACCTCTATCTGCCTTCCTATATTCAGGTTATGGGAGTCTTTGCAAATTACCAACCTTCGGACTACGAACACATTGCTCTTAATCCTTCGATTCAACAAGTTACAAACATAAATACAAGAAGTTCTTCCTCTAACTCCCCCTTGTACCTCGAACCAACTGTTCTTAAACCTTTGATTTGGCAAGTTGCAAATATGGACTTGGGAAACTCTTCTTCACAAACCTCTGCATGGGATGAAGCTACAACTTCTTCATCTTCTGGGGTTTCTGGCTGGACAAGCTGGTCAACACCTGAGACTTATGATCTGAGGGAACGAATCAACCATCATTTTGTTGAGTTCACTGACCCTTTGGAGTTTCCTTCCTATGCTCGAAGTAGGGGTGAGCATGGACCGGATTGGTCCGGATTGAGAGAAAACCAGGACCAATCCGTTATCTACGGTTCCTGAAAAATTAGAACCAATCCAATCCGTTTAAATTGTGGAACCAATCCGAACCAATCCGTTGAAACACGGATTGGATCGGTTTAGGACCACGGATTTAAATAATTAAATAACAAAAAAATGCCATAATGCTATTCCACTATCATAACAATAATTCTATTCCACTATCATTTCCATAACCTGTAAACCTGTAAACAAATATAAACCTGCTATTTGTTTTTACTTTTCATTATAAACAATATAAACATTCTATGCCATAAACTGAAAACCTGGAAATATAAACCTGTAAACATCATCCATTCCTGTAAACAATATAAGTAAAAACAACACCCATTCCATTATAAACTGGAGCAAACATCCTCCATTCTAAGCAAACATCATCCATTCAAACATCCTCCATTCTAAGCAAACATCATCCATTCCAAGCAAACACACATCAACAACAACCAAATTCAATACTAGTAGACATTACATTTCCCTTTTCCACAAATTCTAAGCAAACAAATATAAAGTAGTTTTAGACAAAAACAAATAAACAAAAGCAACAAAAGAAGTAACAATAAAAAAATAAGTATAAATAAGAAAGAAAAGCAAAGAAAGACAACAAGAAGAAGAAGAATGGTGATTTCTAGCAGACCAAATCACTTCCCCAAACAGCTATGTTAACATTGGTTAGAGCTGCAAAAAAAATAATTTCAGTTTAAAGTAAAAAATAACACAATACATGAATGAAATTTAAATGATTAATTGAATATAAGAATTATATTACCTCTTTCTATGTCCTCCAAATCTGCAAAGTTTTCTTCCATCTGAAGTGGCAATGTAAAACCGCATAACCAATCTTGTGTACAAATTAAACTTTCAACAAGTTTTGGAGTAAGAGAACTACGAAATTGGTCAAGGATACGACCTCCTGTGCTGAAAGTAGACTCAGAAGCAACAGTAGAGACAGGAATGGCCAAAATATCCCTAGCAACTTGAGAAAGAATTTTATATCTTGAAGAATTTGTCTTCCACCAACTTAAGATGTCAAAGTTTACAACTTCCTTTTCACAAGATTCTTCCAAATACCTATCTACTTCTGACTTTCCTCCATCACCTTCTTCTTCCTCCAAAAGCTTTTGAAATTTTGTCATAAGAGACACTTGGTGCTCACTTGCACCAATGTTTACTTGATCAATGTCTACCTCATGAACCATTTCATTGGAAGATGAAGCAACTGTCTCAAATTGTTTATACTCATTAAAAATGTTATTCAAAGTCTCTCTTACTTTTTGAGTGAGCTCACTCACCATGGCAGGTTGATAAACTTCAAAATAACAAAACCTCACATACTTCAACTTATAACGAGGATCTAACACAACAGCAATCAATAACATCATATTTATTTTCTCAATTTTCCCCCAATACTTGTCAAATTTAATCTTCATTTTTATTGCCATGGCTTTCAAAGAAGGATCTAAACTCTTTCCCCATTCAGTTAAGGCACTTTCTATACCACAAACTTCAGTGAAGTACAAGTTGGAAGTGACATACAAAGAACCAGACAAGCGAACAGTTGCATCATAAAATTTTTGCAAAAATTGTGTAAAAACATGAGCATCTTCCCAATCTTGAGAGGTAGGAGGTCCATGATTAAGTTCTAGTTTGAAATGTGGGTCCTCATCCTCTAATCTCTCAAATACTTTTTGAAACTTTGTTGCAACATCTAGCATTAGATATGTAGAGTTCCACCTAGTTTGAACATCTAGACACAACAAGCTTTTACATGTTACCCTCTCTGTTCAAAGACATGTCCAAAAAATTGCTCTCGTTGTGGAGAACTCCTTACATACTTCACCGCATCACGAATTCGAGTTATTGAATCCTTTATTTCACTTAACCCATCATTGACAATTAAATTAATTATATGGGCACAACACCTCATATGCAAGTACTCACCCCTTAAAATCAAAGAGTCAATGTTTTTTGAAAACTTCCTTTTCACATATGCAATAGCTACATCATTTGCACTTGCATTATCCACAGTGATTGTACTAATCTTCTCTATACCCCAATCAACTAAACATGATTCCACTGCCTTACCAATTGCCTCCCCTTTGTGACTAGAAATCACACTAAAGTTGAGAATTCTTTTTTGCAAATTCCAGTCTTTATCAATAAAGTGGGCTGTTAGGCACATGTATGAAACATTTTGTAGAGATGTCCATGAATCCGTAGTGAGACAAAGTCTATAGTTTTCATTCTTGAACACATTTTTCAATTTTTTCTTCTCACTACAATATAAATCCACAATATCCCTTGCTACTGTAAAGCGTGAAAACTTTTTGAAATTAGGTTGCATCACACTACAAAATTGACGGAATCCTTCACGCTCTACAAACCTAAATGGCAACTCATCAGTGATTACCATTTTAACAAGTGAATCCCTACATGCTTGTTGATCAAATTTCCAAACTCCAAGAGTTTTTTCACCTTCGGTTACAGATTGAAATGCCAAAGTCTTTTGTTTTTTATTTTCCTTATTCTGAGGGGACTTAGGACAATTTCCAATATGTTTTCTCAAAGTGCTAGTTCCATTTGCACTAATCCAAGCATAAGAAGCTTTACAATGGTTACATTTAACACATGCAAAGATCTTACTCCTTCTTTAAAAATTTTGGTAAAATGCTCCCAAACTTGAATCTTGTCTAGCTTTTGGCTTAGGGAGGGGGCATACCTTTGAACTGAAGGAGTTTGGTGATGATCATGTTCTTTATCGATTGAGACCGAGAGAGGTCAATTACATCATTTGTGTCTCCTGATTGACATCTATCAAACAAAAGAAATAAATAAATCAATACTTTATGTTCATTTAAGCCCCATAAATGGCTACAAAAAAATAAAATTATTTAAACTCCACAGGGCACTACTACTTTATGCAATCTCTCTTTTGGTTCAAATTGATATACTTACCATTTCAATATTCATAACTTAAGAACCAAACAAACAACCTCAAATGAACCAAATGAAGCATTATAAAAATGAACCAAACAAACAACTGTAGAACCAAAACATTATAAAAAATGAACCAAATGAACCAAACAAACTGTACTATAATCAAACTGTCCAAGAAATGAACCAAAATGAACCAAATGAACCAAACAAACAGCAGATATACCAACACAGCTTTAGAGGAGATAGCAGAGGTGTTACCAACAGATACACGGATACACAGATCTAACAGCATAAAAACAGATACAGCAGATGTAAACCGATACAAACCCCATCCACCAAGTAAGTGATACCCAGCTCAAATCCCACCAAGTAACCAAAACAACCCAGTCATCTTAATGCCACCCAAAACACCAAACCATAACAATGAGACCCTACTCACCAAGTGTAGCAGCCAATTACCAAACCAAGCAAAGGTCCTCAGATTACAGCAGACCATACTAACCATATTTATTTTGTTTTGGTTAACTAAAATTATATTACTTGATAAGATATAAAATGGAGGTAGTCTTGTCTTTTTAGTTATATCAAGAAATATGTGAAAATTTTCTTGTGTCGCATTATATGATCACTGGTCAGTAAGGTATTACAGAGGAAACAAATTAATAATTTAAAGAAATGAACATGAAATATTTGATCCAAAGCTCAACAGAGTCCAAGTATTTGATCCAAGAAAAAATTTCAAACATCAACAAATTATGCAGCCTAGCTATTCGATGAAAGTATCAGACAAAAAAAAAATTTGAGTCTTGAAACTGGATTGAATAGCATTAAAAATGAAATAGAAATACTGATTTGTGCATCAATGGTTACAAACAACAACAGAAAATAGAAATACAAAACAGAGATGAAATTAGAAAAAAAAAATAAAAAATAAAAACAGAAAAAAAAACAATCGATCTAATCAAAATAAAAATAAAAACAGAAAAAAAAATTCTCCTACTTACATTCACTGAATCCATTGTAGATGACATGAACAATCGATTTAATCTGCGATGGATGATTTGGGAACATATTTCAGAGTGTTACAGATTAAACCTATTTCAAAGTGTTAGAGAGAGAGAGAGAGAGAGAGAGAGGAGCTCACCGAAAGAGGAAGACAACAGCTATAGATCGATCTAATCTGAGATGGAGATCTGGGAACAAATAAACAAAATATGATCTATGGATGAGAGATGAGAGATGAGAACACCATCGATATAGAGAGAGAGAGAGATGAGAGATGAGAACACCGAGAGAGAGAGAGAGAGCTCACCGACGGAAAAAGAGCACAGCAGCACACCAATCTGATCTGAGATGGGAAAGAGAACTCAGTCTGAGATGGGAAAGAGAAGAGAGAGAGAGACACCATCGATATAGAATAGAGACCTGAGAGTGAGAGTGAGAGGCGTGAAGATGAGGCTGCACTGCTTTAGGTTTACATTTTAGCTTTTATATCATATAAGAAATTATATGGTGTGGGAAGGTCTATACTATAAAAATAGAGATTATTTTTAAATGGTCCGGATCGGTTCCAATCCGGAACCGTGAGGTTCAATCCGGAACCGATCCGTGGCCTACGGATTTTGAATTTTCCAATCCGGAACCAAACCACGGATTCAAAAAACCAGTCCAAACCTATCGGATTGGACTGGACCGGATCGGATTACGGATTTTACGGATTCCTTGCTCAGCCCTAGCTCGAAGTTCAGTGGTCTACCCTTACGTGCCTATTGACCTTCGACGTAGTTTGGAGGAGAATTTGCTTGTGGCCTGGTACACATCCTTCATACCCACAACGATAGTGCTTGTTGCCCGACGCCCAGAAAAGGCACAAGGGTACAACCCATCATTCTTAGCCAAGAAGGCAAAGATTTGTTCTTCTGACTGGCTTGATTACATTAATGCCTTTGTTCCTTCTCCTCCCGTGCCATCTCCCATAATAGAAGCATCCACACCTTCTTCTCCATCTTCTGAAACAGAAGCATCTATTTCATCTTCTGAAGCAGAACCATCTACCCCTTCTTCTCCACCAACTCTTTCTTGGACAGAGAAATTGAGGCTTGCCCTTCCCATGGATAAGGTCTTCCCACCTTACAAACCTCCATCTTCCCCTACTCCAGCTGAGCGGAAACAAGCTCAACTTCTGCTTGCAGCTTTCTCTCACTTGCCCTTCAATGTTCTTGAGGACGACGTCCCTCTCAAGAACCTTCGATGGGCTTGTGATATTCTGACTAGGGGCCATGTCCTTAATCCCCTTGCCCAAGCAGAACTTCATATGTTCCTGGACCAACTTCCGGTGCTCCTCTACTGGCATCGAAATTCTATGGTCACTACACAATCTTTGGATCAACTTTCGTCTCTCCGAATTCATGCCCAGTACGAAGCAGAGAACTTCATCGAAGAATTCGATGATTTCAAGAATAAAGATTCTACGTATTGGGATGATTTGGTCATAGATGCACTGGAACAAAGATTGAGGGAGGAGGCTTTCGAAATAAAGGCTGAAGAGCTCTACTATGAAGTGAGAGCACACCAACTTATGCAGCCAACATTGGAAGAAATAGAAGATATAATAAAGAAAGAACAAAAATTCATTGATCACTGTTGGACCAAATTTCATGACCTTATTATTCATTCTATTCCTTATTTTTATGAGCTTGAGTTTGTACCCAGATAGGGTTACTTGATGTAATTGCCTTGGCTTGAATACAAACAAAGTTCTTCTGTATTTGACATTGTTTTGACTCTGTTTCCTTTTGCCTTTAAAAGCCAATTCAGAGCCTCGAATTGAACAATCTCATCCTTCGAATCTGAACTCAATCGTCTTTAATGAAAACACTAAAAAGGAACCAACATGTCTTTTTTCAATTTATGGAGTAAAGTTGACAATTTTAGCTGATATCATCTAGAATTAGTGCTTCGAATTCAACAACCTTACCCTTCAAGACTAACTATAACCAATATATGGTCATGGTTAATATAGCCAATCAATTTTAAATTGACCACTTTTACTTCGAAGAGCAGTCCATGCTATTTTAGTTTAAAAGACAATCTCCTTCTTATAAAAACCAACGATTGATTTTGATGTTTCGAATAGCAATTCTCCTTAAAGAATCTTTTTGCTTCGAAGGTCGTTATTTTCATTAATAACCCTCAAACAGGTCTTTAAACCCTTTGAAGTAGATCAATACTCGAGCATTCTAGCATTTTTAAGCATATAGTATGCTTCGAAGCCAGTTTCTCTTTTTCGAAGCTGTTGTCCTTTGGTTTTTGGTGCCAAAATTTGGCTTTTGAAGCCAAATACCCTACTTCGAAGCTAATCTCAGTACCTGGGTTGTGTTTTTCCCTTCAAAAGTATCAATATTGAAGGAAACTCTTCGTATTCGTACTTTTTAGTACTTAACGACTTACGCAACATATTATTCAGACACAAAAGCTTTAAAAAACCTTTTGTTTCGTGTTCTGAAATCACTTGCTCTTGGCATACAAATCTTCATCAATCTTCCAATTCCCTCTATTCCCTTCTTCATTTTTTGAAAAGCGTACTATCGATGGCTTCTTCTTCACCCAAAGTACCGATCATAGAGTGTGTGAGCTCATCTGTGGCCTTAAAAAGGCTTATTGATGCAGAATGTGAGAAGTACAAGGCTGGGGAGAAAAGCGCTATCGATGGGCATATCTTTGTCCCTCGTCGCCATATGCAGCAAGACTATGTACTCGGGCCCATATTCAAAGAGATCCTTACTGAGCTTCACGTCCTATATCCACATCTGGAGAACCAATGTCTCCTTTATGAGGGCGGCCTCAACTGGAGGAACTGGAGAATCAATCGCCCTCATCGATGCTGGCTCACGATGAGACCGGAGTGGCAAGAATGGTACGACCGGGTTATCCCTGCTAGGACACTGGACCTTCAAGAGCTCTGTCTTCTCGATGCTCTTCGACTATCTAGGGTAATTATCTCATAAAACCCTTTTCTAGTTCCTGCTGCCTTATGTTTTTGGAACCCCATTTTTAATTTCTTTCAATTTAGATGTGGGATGATAGCCCCTACTGTTCTTGACATTTGCCATTTACTAGGAGTATCCCCTATTGGCACTCTCATTACACCAGATTTCCCTGATTTAGTAGTCCCTTTCTCCCTCCCCTCTCTTAACTCATCTTACAGTGATTTTATTAAAGCTGAGAATAAAAAGGAGGGCCTGGTAACTGATAGGGAATTCTTTTCCTTCTTGTTATATTGGCTTTGCAAATTCCTCTTTTGCACTTCCTCCCAAAGAATCATGCCTGAATTTGCCTCCCTTGCCAAAGCCCTTGTTTTGCAAAAAATGGTAGCCTTGGCCCCATATGTTCTAGGCCATGTATATAGAGTTTGCTCCCTCTTTTGTGAAAATCCCTTAGATGCTAATCAAGGAGGCCCATTCTGGATCCTTCAGCTTTGGCTTTTCGCTTATTTTACTGAATTACAATCCAAATGCCTTAAATTCTCTAGGCTACACTCTCTTACCCATGGCATAAGACTGGCTAATGCTTCACTTTCTCCCTCTACTTTTGCCTTTTATTTCTCTTTCTTCCATCAACTTCTATTTGCCCTTCCTATTCACCATTTCCGCCCCTTCGAACCCAGTATTGGTCCAACTTGGTTGAATAATTTCCTAAGTGACAGGCTCTGTGCCTCACCTGCTCACAAGGATATATGGGCTTCCTTTCTGATTCCTAGAGAGCTAGTTATCGAGACCACGAACGCCAGAGCTTATAAATGCATAGCTGAGCCATATTGTCCTACTCAGTTTGCTAGACAATTTGGCTTCACACAAGGGGTCCCAATACCTCTCTGCAGCAACACTAGCCTGAGCCTTACTAAGAGGGATTTGAAGGTTCAGAAATCGAGGTTAGAAGAGGCAACCTTCAAGTTTATAGATGACTTGGCCAATTTTGAGTACACCCCTTTCGTTCCTCAAGGTGCTATATTGAAGAGATACCAAAATTGGTGGGTGAGCAATATGGAAGTCTATTTGGCCCTTTTACCTTAAAACCTACGAAAAGTGTTAGATGCACCCAAGCCCAAGGGAGCTGGGATTGTCCTTTCTTCCATTGTTCTCCGTGCGACTGCTACAACTCGCCTATTCTCTTTGCCTCAACTCCTCCTAAAGTTGCTCGAACTGCTTCGAAGAAAGGTATATACCTTTGCTTCGTTTCCTTCAACCTTTTACATAATGCTTGTTATCTTATCTTTAATTCTTCTTCTGTGAAGGTGGTTAACAGCAAAAGAAGAGGAGACTCTTTGAGCTAGAAAAGGAAAAAATTAAGTTTCAAGCAGGGGAAGAAGAAGGAAAAGATCAAGAGCAGGAATCTCTCTTGAAAAGAAAAAAAAGAGTGACTGATTTGGCTCAAGAGGAGACGACTGCAAGGGAGGTAGAGGAGGAACTCATTTTTGGGGAATCCGGATCTCGGACTAAAGAAGTTGAAAAGACAATGGAGGAGCGGACAATACCAATTCAGAGAAAAAAGAGAAGAAAGATTACTGTCTCCCCTGATGATTTCGCTGAAGATTCTGATTCCGAGACAATTGCCCAAGCAATAAACAAGAGAAGGAAAGTGACCGCTTCAGCCACTGGCTTGGTTGAAGATCCCATCCATGAAGCAGCTGCTAAGGCCGTAGAACAAGAATATTCCAAGGCCATAGTTGTCTTTGAAAGGGCTGAGAGGAGACGGCAGCAACAATTTCTAAGAGAGGAAGTTGCTGCTACTGATGCATTACCAAGGGAAATGGCGAGAGAGCAACAGACTGTCGAACATTACTCCCTTCGCAGCTCTCCTATCAGTGCCAGCGCTTCTGGAACAAGTAATTTCCTTCATGCCTTTATCATTTTCTTGTCGAATCTTCAATATTGAGATTCAACATTTCTTTATATTTCTCCTTTTGCAGCAACAACCAATGATCATGTCCCTCAATTTACTTCTCTTCCGAGCCTTGCTTTTTCCGCACCTTCCAAGGAAATCCCAATTGCTACTCAGTCTGCGATGGCAGTTGATTCCTCTATTGAGGGCGCTGGTAGTTCTCCACCTCATAATTCATCATCTTTGCCTACTTCCAGCCCTTCCTCACTTGATTTGTTGGTGGCTAAGACCATAGAGACTGCCAAAGATGCTCCATCCATTTCTCCTATCCCCATGCAGTCCTCTGTGCCTTCCACCACAACTTTTCCTGCACCCTTTATGTCTACGGATGAGGTAGACATCTTCGAAGCCAGACTAGCTAGTCTCTTTGACATACCCTCTACCTCTCCAATATTCAATGCTGAAGCTGAGCCATTAGTCTTGGCTGACTCCTTACTAGAAATTTTTTAGAGTTCTTCCTCCAGTGGCAAGCCTTCTGGACCTTTGATAGACCTAGACACATGCCTGGAACTACTGACTTCCTTTTCGAGGATTCCTTTCGAGGCTCTACAAAGGCCTATAATCAGAAATGAGTTCCTCCAGTGCTGTAAACTTGCTGAACAGTCAGGCATGGATATTTCAAGCCATTTGTCTCAGGCAGCAGTTATTGTCAATTTTTACATCAGCATTTGTCAAGCTGCCAAGGCTGAGGCTGAGAAATTGGCTGGCGACCAGAGTTTTGTTTCCCAAGTGCATACCGAAGTATCAACTCTGAAAGAACAACACTCCTCTGCCTCCCACTTTCGAGTCCAACTGCTGGAAAAGAAAGCTCAGCTTGAAGAGGAGCTAGCTGCAGTAAACCAGGCCTTGGTTCGAACTGACACTAAATTGCAAATCACCAACCAAGAACTGGCCGATCGAAAGGGAGAGATGGCTGCAGCTATTCGATTATTTCCATCACTTAACAATAGAGAATCTACTGTACAAAAACAATTAAGATATTGTAATGATTTCTGGGCCAATTTGTGGCACAATGTACTTAATTCTTTATAAAAGAACAAATTTTGTCTATCATTTGAGCAGTCTTGTGTTTTTGTATTTAATATTTATTTTATTCCTTGTGTTTCCCAAATGGTCGAAAAATAAGGCTTCAAATATCTGCCATTAATCTTTTTGGGATGTACATACCCATTCAAATTTCTCAAATGGTATGCTTCAAAAGGCAGAACTTTATGAATTTGATATGGTCCTTCCCAGTTAGGTGACCATTTGCCAAACTTATGGCTTTTAATTCCTATTGGGAGTATTGTTTTCCATACCAAATCACCTTCATCAAAGCCAATATGTTTGACTTTCTTGTTATAATTCTTGGCTGCTTTCTTCTTTTGGAAAAGAATGCTATTTAATGCCAAAATTCTAGCTTCGTCTATGCCTTCTAACTCTAAGCACATACTTTGATGGTATTGCTCAGGATCTAACTGATCTTGGCATCTTACCCTCAAAGATTTAACATTAATTTCCACAGGTAAAACTGCATCATGCCCATATACTAAGGCATAAGGAGTAACTCATGTGCTTGATCTTGGGAAAGTTCTGTAAGCCCATAAAACATCCAACAAAAGGTTATGCCAATCCCTGGGGTTATCCTCTACAACCTTTTGTATTCCTTTTTTCAAGGACTTGTTAGATGATTCAACTTGACCATTGGCTTGTGCATAATAAGGTGTGGAATTAACAAGGCTAATTCTAAACTCTGCCACAAAAGACCTCACCATTTTTCCATCGAACACAGTCCCATTATCCACAGTTATGGTTTGTGGGATGCCAAATCTATGGATCAAATCTTTAATGAACCCAATGACCTCTGTCTGATCTACAGCCTTGTATGGCTTGGCTTCTACCCACTTAGTAAAGTAATCAGTGGCCACTAAAATGAAACAATGATGCTTCGAAGAAGGTGGGTGTATTTTCCTCATCATATCCATGGCCCACCCTCTGAATGGCCAAGGCTTTACTACTGCATGAAGGTCAGTTATGGGCACATGCCTTATTGTGCCATGCTTTTGGCATGCCTAGCAACCCTTTGCATATTCTATGCAGTCTTTAAGGATAGTTGGCCAATAGTAGGAATGCCTTCGAAGCAACCATCTCATCTTTACACCAGGCTGATGAGCACCACAGATGCCTTCATGAACCTCAGCCATAGTTGTTAATGCTTCTTTTAGGCCTAAACATTCTAGCAATAAGCCATCTCCCCCCCTTTTATAAAAAGCATTGCCATATATCATATATTGCATAGACTGTAATTTGATTTTCCTGCTAGCCTTCGAAGATGGACCAGCTAAGTATTGCATTATTGGATGCCTCCAATCTTGTTCTTATAAGTCATTATGATTGACTTCCAAGACCACATTCCTTTTATTCAAAGATTGTATTAATCTTTGATATGTTGTTTGGCTTATGTCCCTTTGGGTATTATCCCTTCTCTTGAAGTTCGAAGCTTTCTGAGCTACATCATTAGCTCTATTGTTCAAGAATCTTGGAACATGAGTTACATTTGCTATTTGAAACTGAGAAAGCAGATGTAATGCAACAACATAGTATGGCAAAATACTTATACTTTGACACTTGAAAATCCCTTTTACTTGGTTAACCACCAATTGAGAGTCTTCAAATATGTCAACTGTATGTACTTGTAATATAGCGATTCCGGGTTTACCCCTTATTGTACAGTGATCCGGACATGTGTCCGTGGATGTCAATAGTTGAGCATTGTCTTGTTTACATCCTTTTCTACATTGTATTTGAGTTATAGGATGTGTTGGACAGGTTTGTTTCAGGTTGGTTGTGTTTGGGAACCAAGGGTTCTTCCGAAATTTTTGTCCTTCGCCGAGCCAGAGTTGGTCGCTCGGCGAGAGTTGAGTTTTGTGTTCGGTGGGTCGAGCGAGTGGCTTCGCTGAGCGGCGATCGGCTGCGCATGGACTCAACACATGATTCTGGCTCGGCGAGCCGTTCTTCGCCGAGCGATCTGTTCGATCTTCGCTCGGCGAAAGCGGTTAAATGCCGCTTCGGCGTGCGTAGTTGCAGAACTGGCGGTCGAGCTCTGCTCGGCGAGATTTCCTTCGCCGGCGAGCTTCTAGGATGTTGGCTCGGCGAGACCTTCTTGGCTCGAGCTACGGTTTTACGTCGCTCGGCGACCAAGTCTTCGCCGAGCGAGCTTATATCGGCAATGACGAGTTTCAAGTTAGATCTTTTATAAACTTTTGATCCAATCCTCCAGATCTGAGAGCTTCTCTCTCTAACTTTACACTCCCCTCAAGGTTTGATCTATCTAGTATCATTTCCTTCCTTCTTGTTTTGTTAAAAGGTAGAGGTGACTTGGGCTTCGATATAATCTGAAAATATTCGGTTTTGGAGCAAGTTGGGTGTTGGGTCTTCATCTCCTTTTGGGCTTAAACTTTGAGGTAGGGATATCCTACCTCCTTATGGATTTTGACTTTGAATTTTAGCATTTTGATATGTTGGTAGTTGTTGTGTAATTTTGGGAAACTTTGGGTCATTGTGTAATTTTATAAAAGTTTGGGGTTTTGTCTATAATAAACCTAGAAGCATGTTTGGTATAGAAACATGGAATTAATGTTGAAACATTAGTGAAATTGGAACCTAAGGGTTGTAATGTAAATTATGGAAATGTCCTAATTACATTGATTAATTAATTTGAATAATTAATTGTGGAAAATGAGAATTGAGATAGAATTGGGTCATGGGTTATGACGATGGAAAGAATACATTGATTTTATGTATTGATATGTGATGTGTATAATTGTTGTATATATGCATTGTGTTGTGTTGGAGGAGATAGGGGATGTACTCATGGTTTAGGGAAGATAGGGGATGGACCTCTAAACCGGATGTTACCGGGAGGAGATAGGGATGAACTCCGTAGATAGAGCATGTATGCTTATCTAGAAATGTATTGGCAGAGCGTATATGCTTGTCATGGAAAGTATGAATGTAACTGTTTTGTTTATATTTGTTGAAGTGATGAAAGAATGTAAAAGAGTTGACCATCTATCAACTGTTAATCTTTTAGTCATTATTTATAACTGGTTTAGTATATTTCTATTGGGCTGTGGCTCACCCTATATGGGAACATCATTTTCAGGTACTGGTAGCATGCCACCTCCAAGGACTTAGCTTGGGAGGCTAGTGGCGGACGGACTTTTTGGTTGTCTTTCCTTTTGCAGTGTTACATGTAAATTCAAGCCTAGGGCTTAATGTTTAAATGAGTTAGCACTCTACTTTCTTGTAACCAAGTGTTAACTTGGAAAGCTGTAAGCCCGTAGGGCATTTGCTTTTGTTGTTAACATGTAATAGAACTCTGATGAATGGAAGGACGTGGATCTTTTATATATCATAGCATGTCAATATTGTTGGTTTAATATCTTTATTTTGAGGGCGTTACATGTAATCCAATAAGAATTTCTAGTCCCACTATTAAGGCTTCATATTCAGCTTGGTTATTGGAACAGGTGGCTTCATCCACTCTGAAACCATGTGTAGTTTCAACCCCTTGTGGAGATTTAATCACAACACCAATTCCAATTAAACCATTGGCTTTCGATCCATCGAACCACATCTGCCATGGCTCAACACTAGCCATACCAAGTTCCATTACCTCTTGGCTCTCTATTTGAGATGGATGGTCTGCCAGAAAATTGGCTAAAACCTGCCCTTTTACTGCCCTTTGGGGGACATACTCTAGATGAAATTCTAATAAGGCTAGTATCCACTTGCCAATTTTCCCCCTCAACATAGGTCTAGATAACATGTATTTAACCAAATCTGTGGTTGCAATTACCAAGACAGTTGTAGGTAAAAGATAATATCTTAATTTCATTGCAGCAAAATACAAAGCAAGACACAGCTTTTCAACAATTTGAATATTTACATTCACAAGAATTTAAAACCTACTAAGGTAATAAATAGCTTGCTCCTTGCCTTCTTCATTGTCTTGGGCCAAAAAGCTCCCAATGAATCTTTTCTTTGCCTATGTACAACTTCAAGGGCTTGTTCCCTTTGGTGGCATCAAGACCTTTGGAGGGTTGGCCAAGTAGGCTTTGATACCTTCGAAAGCAATTTGATGCTCATTGTCCACACAAATTCCTCTTCATCTTTCAAATTTTAACAAGGAAGAAAATACTTTAGTTTTCCTCGGTGTTAGAAATGAACCTTCAAAGAAAGTTAACCTGCCCAAGGAACCTTTGTAATTCTTTCTTACTTGATGGAGGCCTGGCTTCAATGATGGCTTTAGCTTTATTCTGATCAATCTGTATTCCTTTCTTGTGCACTACATAACCCAAGAAGTTTCCAGATGATACACCAAAAGCACACTTAAGAGGATTAAGTTTCAACTTGAACTTCCTCATTCTTTTAAAAGCTGCTTCTAAGTGAAACAGATGCTCCTCTATGGACTGGGATTTCACTACAATGTCATCAATATAACACTCTAGATACCCTCCAATGAGATCATGAAAGATAGTGTTCATAGCCCTTTGATATGTAGCCCCAGCATTCTTCAGACCAAATGGCATTTTAACCTATTCGAAGATGCCAATATTCCCAGGACATCTGAATGTTGTCTTGTGGATATTCTCCTCTGCAATGCAGATTTGGTTATAACCAGAGTGCCCATTCATCATTGATAAAATTTGATGCCCTACTGAACTGTCTACCAGCATATCCACTATAGGCATAGGGTATTCATCTTTGGGAGTTGCTAGATTTAAGTTTTTGAAATCGATGCATACCCTCATTTTGCCATTCTTCTTAACTACAGGCACAATATTAGATAGCCATTCAACATACCTGGCTGTCCTAATAAAGCCTGCCTTGAGTAGTCTAAGAATCTCTTCCTTGACCTTCTGAATTACTTCTGGACTCATTCTTCTTGGTTTCTGCTTGTATGGCTTGAAATTAGGCTTCATAGGAAGCCTATGTTCCACTAATGACGTATCCAATCTTGGTAGTTCATTATAGGACCATGCAAAGCAATCTTTGTATTTCTTCAGAACAACCAACAACTGGTCTCTGTCCAAAATATTCAAGCAAGCACTTATATAGGTGGGCTGTTGTATAGAACCTTCCCCTAAATTTACTTCTTCTAAGAGGTCTTGTGTCTGAGAACTTATTAAAGCTTCTTCCTTGGTTTCTTTGACCTTCGAAGCAACCTTCTTACTTTATTCTGCTCCCAGGTTCTTTAGTTCAACATCTTTGCCCTCCTCCTCATAGACAAAATCTATCCATAAGGCATCCTCTTCCTGTATCTCCTGGACTTTTGTCTCAATGTCCAATGCACAATAGTTCCCAAGGGTCAAAATTCTAACCTGCTGCTGCTCCTGTTTACAGCCAATTATCATGGCTTCTCTTTCTTGCTCCTGTACTTTCTGGACTATAGCTTTCACATCCAATGTTGAGAATTTAATCAGAGCCAAGGACTTGGCTTCTTGTTCTTCATCTCTTTGCCTACAACCAGGCATCATTGTCATCTTTAACGACAATCTCTTCATCAGCACTCTCTTGGACTAAGTGCTTCAAGTGTGTCACTTCCTCATCAGCCGTCACTTCGGCTGAGCCATCAACTTTCCTCAGCATACTAAGTGGTGTCACTCCCTCAATATACAGCTTGGCCTCTGCAAAGTCTGCACAGGCTATGAAGGGTTGAGGATCTGCATCTATTTCCTCTGTCTCTCTATTGCCTAAGGCCATCATGATTTTCTGATGCAAAGAGGAAGGCACACATTTGTTAGTGTGGATCCAATCTCTTCCAAGTAAAGCATTGTATTTAACATTACTGTCGATTACGAAGAATGCTGTCATGCAGTCCTTGGTTCCTACACTCAAGTTAATGGGTAAAATCCCCTGAGCCATCTGTTTGTCCCCAGCAAAACCAGCAATGGTTGTGCTAGTTGGGATCAACCTGAGATTCTTTTTTCCTAATTTCTTTAAAGAAGATTTCGGTAGTAAGTTCACTGCTGCTCCATTATTTATCAGGACTTGGTTTAATTGAATTCCATCGAAGAAAGCCTTGATGTACAAAGGCTTAACATGTTGTGTCATAGAATTCGAGGGATATTCAAAAGGATATGAGAGGTTAATGCTCACCTCTTCTCCACTCTCGTAGTCAGTTTCCATTGGGGTAGCCATGCTGGAGTTATCCTGTACCATACTCACTTGCGAATCTTCACTAGAGACTGGAATTGGATCAACTCCTTGATCATCTTGGTTTCCATCTCCAGCTTCGAACTCATGAGGTAGTATATGTACCATGTTGACTAATACTGGAGGAAATGAGCCAAACTGGATGGCTGGTTATGCCTGTTTCCTCTCTTGACTACCTTGATCAGTTACCTCAAAAGCGTCCTCCATGTCGTCGCACTTCATCGCTAATGAGTTCGCACTTCATCGCTAATGTGTTCCTTGAATGGTTTTCCTCGACCGTTTTTCAACCAACGCTTTGCTTTCACCATGAAGGCTTCGAACATTTCTTCTTCCACCATTTCTTTCTTTTGGCCTATGCCAATCCCTTCTTCTGTCTCGCTACCACTCTCCATCAGAGCCTTCTCCAGCCCTGCTAAACTAGCCTTCTCTTTGGCTTTCAGTTTAGAATGAACCTTGGCCAACTGCTCTCTGCTGCAAACCACTTTGTTCTGTAGAATTGGCTTTGGAGCATGGTCTGACTTTGGATTTTTCTTTTCTTTTGTCTTGACCAATGAAGAACTCTCTCCACTTTCTTTCAGATCTTGCTGGTACTGGGTGTACCTGCGTTGAATCTTTCTCCTTTATGATCTTGAAATGACTGGAACCATATCTGGTTCCTTCGTCTTTGGATGTTTAAGCAATACCCAATTGTTCGGAGCCACCAAAGGAGGCTTGACCATCCTGCCTGGGACTCCAACATCTCTCCTGGCAGGCACTTCCCTAGGTTTGTTTTGCATTACAAACCAGTCTGGAACTCCAGCTACCCAAGAGCTTAATGACTCAGATGTTGAACCGCCTTTTTCTACCTTCGAGACCATCTTCGAAGCTGGCTGTGGAGGTAAGTGCTTGGCTCTGGCATCCTGTTTCGAGCCTAATTCAGGCCTTTGATGAAGGTGGCCACTTTCAGTTCTGCGTGAGGTTTGTCTAGGGGGCCAATCTCTGGTTTTGGTCCCATAACCTGAACTCCTCTCCAATCTTCTTTCAGAATGACTGCTCTCCATTCTGTAGTAGTTAGGTGGCCTAGACTCATATAAGGACCTCTTGCCTTTAGCATGCATTCTGTCCACTGCAGGCTCAACCGCTAATGACCGCTGCCTATCGCTAACCGGATATGGCCTTTTGTTGTAAGCATTGGTTGATTTAGGCCGTCTCTGAACATCCCTGTAGTATTGCTTCACATCAATTGGAAGCCCCTTCAACCATTTATAACTCAGTCTGCACCTGGGACACATCCTCTGCATTACAGCTACTTCCAAGGAATCATTATCTAGTGCCTCTTCATCAGAGTGTTCCCTCTGGTGTGAGAAACCTTGTCCAATAACTGGTGGGTTTCTAGTGTCCTTCTTGATGGTTGTCTGGTTAGCAACATACATCTGCACATTGACTTCTTCCAATTCTGTTAAGGACAAGTTCTGGAAGTCTGGCGTAATGACATTGGCTGTCGCCTCTCCAACTTCTGGAAATGGATTACTGTCGATCCCCATAGCCTTTTCTGCTTTGGTTGGGAACTTCAATCTTCCTTTCCGAATTTGTTCTTGGATCCTGTCTCGAAAAACAATGCAGTTTGTAGTCGAGTGAGACCAAGAGTTATGCCATTTACAATATACTTTTCCCTTAAGTTCATCTGGAGAAGGCAGTTTTACTCATTTAGGTAACTTAAGGAAGTTGGCCGCAAGCAAATGATCAAAGATGTCATCTGCTTTTGTTAAATCGAAAGAGTATTTTCTGTGAAAGTCTTTCTTTTTAAACTGCTGGTTAATTGTTGTATCCTTATGAATTAATGCTTCACAGATTACAGGTTCTTTGCCCACAATCTCTGCGTCATCGATCTCATAATTTGGATCTCTATAATATGTCTTATACGAGGCATTATTTCGATCTTGTTCTTCCTCTAGTAATGCTTCATATCGAAACACCTTATAGGTTAGTTCGACCAAATCCTTGAATTCAGTTGAGTCAAACTTCTTTCGAAGCCTGAACTCTAAATCGTTTTGAGCCAATCTTACAAATTCTGATTCTGGTAGGATGACTCTACACTTATTTCGAGGCCTTTTAAATCTAGCAATAAACTGAATAGCCTTCTCTTCAGGCCTTTGACTCAATCTAGCCAAGTCTGCCATAAAAACCTCTGGCTCTGATTGGAAGAATTGGGCATGAAATGCCTCTTCCATTTGTTGCCAATTTCGAACGGAGCCAGGTGTAAGGTTGATGTACCATACAAACGCTCTCCCAGTTAGAGAATTTGGGAATAATCTTAGTTTCATATAGTCATGATTAGTAAATTCACCGCATTGAGCAGCAAACCTAGCAATATGTGTGACGCCCCACTCTCGGGTCGTTAAATACACTAAAATAGCCTCAAAAAAAATATAAATTTTGCTCCCAAAAATAATAATTACAAAATAGTCTCCAAATGGTACAATATCCTCCAAATATTCTAATTACCTCCAAAATAAACAATTTTACAACTATCTCCAAATTTAATAACTACAGTGGTGGGTCCCAAATCTCTGTATTAATAAATCTTTTTAATCTCAATTTTGAGCTCCGCTAAAAATCTGCTCCGCACCTGAAAAATAAATTAATTCGGGAAGTATACAATACGACAGGGATGCAAGGCTCGGATATAGAATAAATTAACAGGAATCCAACAATTTATGACATTAAATCAACGATACGATAATCAAGCAATTTACCAAATTGCACAACAAATCAATTATAATTTATCTAGACCAAATACCCAATCTTACTCAGTACATGACCAGTGAATAAATTCATTTATTCACTCACCTCACCCAAGCTCCACGCTTATCCGGGCATATTGGTGTAAACAATTAATAAGATTCACTCGATCCATGTACGGAGTATTTCTATGTCATTCAGTCAGATAAATCACCATTTAACACAGAATATTTGTAGAGAATTTTACCAAATGATCAGAATATCAACGATTCAACAACAAATGATTTTACGAAATCTATTAATAACCACATTAATCAAGTGGATTACAAATTGATGATGATTAAAAATAAAGAACTCTTTGCAAAGAGATTTAAATAGAGCATATTGTATACAACCCGAATTTACCTCAAAATAATTAATTCCATCACCATAAATCTGAAATAGCTCCATGGACCTCCAAAAATAGCTTTGATCAAACTTCTAAAACATAAAGTATGCATAATTTAATAAAATCTACAACTCTCAATTTATTCATTTATTTTATAAAATACTCATCTTCACTCTAAACACGCCCATATCTAAACTTAATATTTTTACTATATACAATCTAGAAGAGGAGGAGAGTTGAATGAAGAAAGCATTGTGAGAGCTCCCCGCAATGTACTGATTTATAGGGGAACAAAGGAGAAAGAGAATTAAAAAAATTAAAAGTAATGAAAAGATGGATGGTGGAAAACTGTGGGTAAACCCACGGTTTTGAATGTTTGTTTCACATTTTTTTTTTCTTTTTCATGGGGAATTGTAGGGAAAAATTTATGTATTATTATATCAGAATAAACAATAATATGGTAGATATAGAATGGATGAGATAAATACAAATAAATAATTTAAAATTATATTCTTATCTAAAAATCTCACCACTAAATTATTATAATAAACCACCAATACCACTCACTAAATATTAATACCTCAAAATATGGGGTGTCACAATATGCTCTATTGTTGATTGATTCCCAGTTCCATAGAAGAGGGTAAAATCTGGTATCCTGAACCCTCTTGGGTATTCATGTACCCTATCTACCCATTCTGGGTATGATTTTCTATATACAAGAGTCTGGACCCCCCGAGTCATCGGTCCACACATCTCCCTAACAATATCAGCAATTTGATCCCTAGGGACCATATTTTATGCCTGCTGAACCACTATTGGAGGGACAAACACAAGATTTGGTGGATAAACTTGTGCTCGCGGTCCTCTTGGTCCATAAGGAGGTACATTTGGGACTGGTTGCCCCTGTGGTGCAGGTTGCTGTTGGGGATGTGGGTAAACCCTTTGAGTCTGTCCTGCGAAAGGACCTGCGAAAGGTGCAGGAACAGGCGTTGTATCCCTTCCATTTGCAGGTCAACCTTCCAACCCCCCGGGTATAAATTCGAATAAGGGATTATTATATCCTCTAGTGCCAAGTATGGCTTCGAACATGGGATTTGTAACCATTCTTACGCCAGTTTCTTGTACTTGGCCAGATCCACCAACTTGTGCGGTTTCATTGTTGAGTACTGAGGCATTTTGGCCTGCTATAGGCCTCGAAATGGGTTCATACCAAGACTGAAGTGATGGTCTTTCATAGTTCTGGTTACTAGTTTGACCATTAGAATGTCCATTAACTTGCATAGGCTGTTTGTCTCTAGCCAATCTTTGTTGAGGAACATTTAGGACTTCCTCTGTGTGTCTTGTGTTTGTTGATTGGTGGTTATTCATTTGATCCAAAAAGGATGTTGCCCACCTTTCTATTGTGTTCATCAATTGTCGTCCCATAGCATCTACTAGGCCATCCCATGGATTGGTTGGCTGAGTAGATGATGGTCCAATTCCTTGGTTTCGTCTAATATTATGAACAAATGGTTCTTGTCCCGAAGCACTGGTCTGTTCGACCATAGGTTCTGATAACATGGGAGTTTTCACAGGATGTGTTCCCAGATTATCCTCTGGATTAGGTATTTCTACCTCTCCTTTTACGCCTTCTTCCAAGTGTTCATTTTCTCCTTGTCGTCTTCGTCTAGCCATTTTAACAAGTCCCACTGGGCGTGCCAAAAATATATGTTTGCTTTTTGGCTTTTCGAAGGGTATTTTTGTAAATACGAGCATGCCAGTAAAGATCAATCAGTCCTTACAGAAATTATAATTGCCAACCAATTATCAGACGATTATGTTTTAGTTCTTTCAGCCTCAATGAAGAGGACTTTTATTGGTGGCTTGACTTAGGAGAAATTAAGAGAAATAATAGTTAATATGAAGAACAATGGAAGTATTTCATTAAAATGAACACTTACAATGATTCAAACTCAACCAAGAGGTTTCGATGACGATCTACTTGAAACTACTCCTATGAATCAAGTGCGTAATGTATTTAAAGTGCAAGAAAGGTAAAGACTGGAAATGTAAAAACTGGAAAAGAAAATATGTAAAGTAAGATTGGTTTGTATGATCTGAGTTTGGGAGTTTTTTCTAGGGACCTCCTTGCTATTTATACTCCTCAAGGATGACCATCGAACTGCACCTCAAACCGTCGAACTGTCCCTCCATGATCGCTGATCATGCTGCCTTAGAAGTAGTTCCACTACACCATCACTTGCAGTTGGGCTTCCCTTCTGTATTTGAATTTGAATATGAGTAACCGTTGAAGCCACGTCATCTTGTATCTCTTTACTGATCCAGTGCTACTCAAATCACGTGAGAACCAATTTTCACTGCCACGTGTATGATCAGGATCGAAGACTTGAGTAATCTTTCTATATTACCCTTACTCTGTCACGTGTCAAACTGTGATTGGCTTTTACAAAATATGTAGCCAACAGAATAGTAATATACAACTATGAAAATTTTAAAAATAAAATAAATACATAAATAAATAACAGAAAAAAATTTAAGTGCGTACTTTTCAATTTTGTGATTATAGTTCTATTTTGGTATCAAACAAAAATTTTGCACTGAATTGACGTTTTTTATTTTATTAGTTGAAAAATCAAAACAGATCATATATTACGGTTCAATTTTATCAATTTGAAAATTCACATAAAATTTTAAAAGTTTCGATAAAAATTTATAAAATATCACATTGGAATAAATAAAGAAAAATGATGAAAGTTGTTCGTCTTGTGCCTGATTTTTATTACAAAACGTTTATTCTTAATTACTTCTCTTCCAATGCTTAAAATATTAAAATACAAAATTAGTTAAATATAATATTTTGGTTGGTTCAGCTTACATTAGTGTAAAAAAAAAAAGAGAATAAAATCAAATTAAACCCTATATTATAAATAAATAAAAAAAGCCGAAAACTAAAATTTCAATTGATCTTGAGCAGTATGTTTGGTTCTATTAGTTTCTATACAAGTAGACGAGTTTTTTTTATTATTATTATATTAGATTTACCATCGCATTGTCATTATCGTATTGATTTAATGAGTTCTATCACTTATTTGTATTACTAAAAGGGGTGTTTGGAAATTGGTATTTTTAGTTATTTTTTCACTTTTTTTATAATAAAAAAAAATAGACAGAAAAATTAAGAAAATAATTTAACAACTTATAGTATTTTTTTAACTTTTTAATTAAAAATTAAGTTCCCAAACGGACTTAAGCATGTTCAACTCACTAGGTAATTATTTTTCAACTCCAACACATTTTATATATATATATATATAATTAAGCATTTTGTCTAAATTCACATTTACTAGCTAAATGTAACTAACCTCTAAAGGCTAGTCAAAATGTATATTATAATTCAATTATATTTCTCAAATCAAATTATAATCATTTTATTTTATTAATGACATGCATATAAATTTTTATAAAATAAACCATTCAGATTATTGGGATGAGATTAATGATGGGCCTAACAGGTTAGACGCACCTCTTTAGTGCAAATCCAAACCAGAGAGAAACTGCTTGCCATATATAGGGTTGTTTTAGAAAATGACTATTTTAGTTGATTTTTTGATTTTACAAAAAAATATGTAGAAAAGGGACGCAGGGTCCTTGCGGTGGGTAATCCCCTGCCGTACCTGCTGTGCCTAAAACGGCACCGTTTAATCTTCTTTTTTTCTTTTTTTCATGTTCTAATTTTATTTTTTGACATAATAAATTACACTTTGTCCTAAACCTTAAACTCTAAAATAAAAATAAATAAATTTTAAGAATTAAACCCCAAATCCTAAACCCTAAAATAAAAAAAATAAATTTTATCCCTAAACCCTAAAATAAAAAAAAATAAATTTTAAGAATTAAACCCTAAAACCTAAATCCTAAAATAATAAAAAAAATTAAGAATTAAACCCTAAATCCTAAACCCTAAAATAAAAAAAATAAAATTTATCCCTAAACCCTAAAATAAAATAAAAATAAATTTTAAGAACTAAAACCTAAAATAAAAAATAAAAAAAAATATTTAAGAATTAAAATAAAAAAGTGACCAACCCAAAAAAAAAGAAAATATAAGCAAATATACACAAAATGCTGCCGTTTCATTCCACAGCAGGAACATTAGTGAGGAGCTCACAAGAGCGACCCCTCATCCGTAGAAAAGTAAGGAGAGTAGTTGACTTTTTAACTTTTTATCTATTTTAAGTGAGGTTGTTTTTCAGAAAATCCTATTCCTAAGTGTTATGTTCCATTTAACACCCCCCTCCCCCCCTTTTAATATTCTTGTTTAAGGTAATATGACAAAATTGCCCTTCCAAACTTTTTGAGCGTGTTTCCATTTTGAAACTAATACACAATAAAATAATAATAACAACAGTCCATCATTTCATGGTGAAAATATCTCACTCATTCTAGGGTGAAAATATATTTCGTATTTCATAGAGAAAATTTCCCATTTAATCCATGGAGAAAATCCCTCCTTTATTTAGGAAAAAAATCTCTCTATTATTCTAAGAAGAAAATCTCACATTTCCAAAACCCTAAATTATCTACCCTATGTACTTTGACGTGAAGAAGCAATGCTATGAATATTCACATCGATTGAAGTGTAGACACTATGAACATCTACATTACTGGTGGTTGCTTATATTTGTATACGCATAACAATTGGCTTAATGTGAGTTGTAGTAAATAAATATTGATGTGAACTTTCACATTACAAATGTATGCTGGTAAAATAACACATTGTTGTTTGCATTTGTATAACTATTCTTGAATGTAAATATTAACATTGATTAATAATGTGATGATCACAACACCAATTGCAACACATCACAATGTGATAATTCACAACAAGCAATGACTTCATACAATATAAATATTCACATCATATAATAATCATGCGAAAAATATGCAAAACTCACACAATAATCAGTGATATGTGAACATTCACATCATATAATCATTAGTCTACATTGCACATCATGCAAGTATAACGCAACCATCACATACTTCTAATGTTGAAATTCACAAAACCAAATGCAAAATATTATTAAAATATGATAATCCATAACAATAATGACTTCAGTGGATGTGAATGGTCACATTCAATGAAATACCTAACCAATAAGCATACACACATATTGATACGTAATACCATATTAATCTATCTCGAATCAAAAAATTGAATCCAACTTTAATCAATTATTGAACAATTCTGAACATATACAAACATTATTGAACATGAATATCTACCAAACACATGCCAACATGCACTTGCAAAACAAAAATGGTGCTAACCTTCATCCAATAATTCTATACTTTTAAACCGCAACAATAGAAGAAAACAATGTTTCAAACTGCAACAATGAAAAAAATGGAGTTTCAAACCAGAACAACGGAAGAAGATAGTATTCAAATGTTTTCTAACCTTCGTCCAACAATTCTGAACTTCAAAACCTCAACAATGGAAGAAAATAGAGTTTCAAAATCGCAATTAAAAAAAAAAAAAAAACAGAGCTTCAAAATTGCAACAATGAAAAAAAAAAAAAAGAGTTTCGAACCGTAACAATGCAAAAAGACAATATTTGAATGTTCTCTCACTACCGTGGTAACGAAACTCCTACAAAAACATATAATGAAGACATATCCACTGATTCCTCCAACATCTCTGATTATGAAAATTGTCAAAATAGAAATAACAAAATATGAAAAAACGTATAAATTCTATTGTGCATAATATATACCATCAGAATAGAACAAATGGTATGGTAGTTGTAAAAAAAATATAAATAAGAAAAAAAGGACCTCCTCCTGAAATACAAGTATCAATATATGAGATTTGATAAACTAGGATAAAATTTTGTGGGTTTGTTGGACTACAACACTAGAAAGAATTTATGAATAAATCTATCTTATAATTGCTTGTCAAAACACCCCCATAATCCCACAAACAAACATAATTTCAGTGAATTATTTTGATCCCCGTGTAAATATCCTGTTTAACTGTGGAATCAATATTACGATCAATAGTTTAAGATTCTTCAGAAAAACAAATTATTCAGTATATTTTGTTTCAATTTTCCAAAATTTCAATTTTTTTTTTGTATTTTTTTGTTTTTAGTAAATATTTATTAAATTTTAAGCAATTGTTTTACTTTTTTTAATGCACCTTACTTAGATGTATCTACATAGTAAAATATTTATGAAAAAATATTTTTAAAAATTAATAAATATATAAAAATATGAAAAATGCACTAAATTTTTGTATTTTTTGAAATTTAGTGTATTTTTTAAAGATTTTCTTCACAAATATTATACTTTTTAAGTGTATTTATATTAGGTGTGTCTAAAATTTTTTTAAAAAATTGCTTAAAATATTAAAAAAATCATTGAAAACATTAAAATACGGAAAATAAAAGAGTAAAATTTTCCAAAAACTGTTTTCCGAAAACCATAACCAAACAAGCTGATTATTGTATTAAAGGTCTCAGTTTTTTCAAAAATCCAATTAGTGTGTTTGGTTTTAGTTTTTTGAAAATTGAGTATTTTATTTTTTTTTATTTATTTTTTTTAGTGAATATTTTTATAATTTTAAGCAATTTCTTTACTTTTTAGATGCACCTTACTAGGATGTATGTAAATAGTAAAATATTTGTGAAAAAATATTTTAAAAAATTAATAAATACACAAAAATATGAAAAATGTATTGAATTTTTGTATTTTTGATATTTAGTGAATTTTTTAAAGATGTTTTACACAAATATTGTACTTTTTAAATGTTTTTATGTTAGGTGTGTCCAAAAATTAAAAAAAATATATTAAAATATTTAAAAAATACAGTGAAAACAAAAAAATATGAAAAATGAAACGATAAAATTTTTTAAAAAGTGAATTCTAAAAATTAAAACCAAACAGAATAAATAGAAACAAAACTTCAAGTTGATGTTTAGATTATCGTTCAAAAAAAAAAAAAAAAAAGAAGAAAAAAAAGTTGATGTTTAGATTGAGACGCCAAAATACTTAAAGAAGTTGGGACAATAATGTATCAGGGTTTAAGACCAAAATATTTTACGAATTAGTGAGAGGTTTTTTTTTTAGATACAAGCCTATGGGGGTGTTTATTACCATTTAAATAAGTTGCTTGTAACTTATTTTAATTTAAATATCTGTGTCAAAATGTTTAATATAATTTTTACTTATAGTTTATTATCAATAGACCCTATTGTTGAGACTTATTATTCATTAAGTTTTATTGATAAATTTATTAAGTGATAAATTTATCAGCCTCTCTTATTTTTATGAATTAATTTACACTGATAAATTCATCAGTCAGGACCTAAAAATAAATAAGTTTTGTTAATAGAATTGATTGGTTAATTTTTCTATTTTGGATAAACACCTTTTTAAATATATTGTCTAACAAACTTTCTATTTTTTTTTATATTATTTAAATATTATTTTTATTTATTCTAATTTAGAATTATTTTTTATAAATTCAACACAATTAATTTCAAAATTTGAGAAGTAATAGTTTTTTAATATTTAATTAGGTGAAACCTTTAGTACATTTGTTGAGTCAAAACCACTAAAATTAAAATGACTAACTTGATAATTAGTTTGATGGAGGTGAAATTTATTAATTTATTCACTATTTTAACTGAAAAATGAAAATAACTAGTTTGATGGAGGTATTTAGCTTAAATAATTTTTTTAAAAAAAAAATAAAATAAAATTGGTTATCCAAAAATAGAAGATGTATTTTTTTAATTTTTACTTTTAATTATAAACTTTTAACTAATTTGATAAAAATATCCTTTTGTGATCTATTTTGTACTCTAATATATTTTATTAAACAATTTATTATTAATATACAATATATTAGTCTTATACTTTTCCATCTTAGAAGAAAGAAAGAAAAAAAAAAACTTATAACAAACTATACTAAACAAAGCCTATGATTGAGACTTTCACCCAAAACATATGCTACTGACACACTACCCAAAAAAATATATATTAAAGTTTTAGAAACTAAAATTTAAGCATAAAATTATTCTTTTAAAATTAAATATTTTTGTTACGAAAAATGTCATTATTATATTTTTTACAATGAAAATTAGACATTAGTAATGAATTATTATTTTTTTAAGACTAAATTTTTTTTCTCAAAAAAAAATTATTTTTAGACCAAATTATTTTATTCTTAAAAATCTATTTATTAGTGATATTTTCAAAATTTTATCGCTAAAAGCCTTAATTTTTTACTTTTCGGGATGATCTTTTAGTAATTATCTTCACGATTATGAAAATTGGTCTTTAAATATTTTTGTAACAAAATTTTTATTTTTAAAAATCAAAATATTTAATTTTTAAAATTTTGTTGAGTTTGGTGTTCAAAAAAAAATATGGTTGTTGAGTTTATTTATTTATATTTATAGTGTCCCACATTGTCATTGACCACAAGTGGGAAACAGATGACCAACTTTCATGGTGTTCAAGTCATTTGCCGGTTTGACTGCTTTTTAAAGTCCACTTTCTCTTCATTCACCTAAAAAATCATTCAGGAAATTACAAATCACCATAGCAGTGGAAAAATAATTATATTATAAATAAAAAAAATTTATAGTGCAACTTTGACACGCAAAAGGACTTGTATTATGCATACAAAAAATTTAGAAAAATATTTGAGGGCCACAAAAAGTGTAGCTTAAATGGCTCAAAACTGTCAAAACGACGTCGTTTTGCATCGTTTTACGCCCAAAACGACGTCGTTTTGACAGTTTTGAGCCATTTGAACCACACATTTTGTGATCCTCTACCATTGCTCAAAAATTTATACTACCATAAAAATTTAGATATTTTTCATTTTATCACTAATTTATAATTTTTCCGAAATCATTATTGCCACTTTATGAAATGCAATATGTTCAATTAATAAAGGAAAAGGAAAATGTTTGAGTGCTCGAATGTTAAGGCTCGATTCTGGCTCGATTTCGGAAACGACGTCGTTTGACGTCGCTTGACTTTTTTTCTCCTTTCCTTTCTTGCTTTCCCTTTCCCTCCAAACCCAAACAAACAGAGGAAGAGGAGAAAGAGAGAAATGGAGAAACCGAATGGACAAACAGAGGAGAAAGAGAGAAATGGAGAAGGAAGAGGAGGAGGATCGATGTGCCTTCCTTTCTTCTTTCTCAAATCTGCAATTCATCACCCTTGAAGCTTGATCGGCCATGGAAGGAGAGGCCGAAGCGCCATGGAAGGCGAGACCGAAGCTTGATCCGCCATGTTCGGCGAGGCCGAAGCTTGATGTTCGGCTATGGGTCTTTGGCTCAACTGTTTTGAAACTTGGTTGTTTTGATTTTGTTTTGAATTTTTATTTTTTTGGGTGATTTTTTGGGTGATATTGCAGACTGATGATTTTGATTTTTTTTTTTTTTTTGATCTCTTCTTCTTCTTCTTCCTTGGGTTTGAGGAGAGAGAGAGAGAGAAAGGGGGTTGTGTTGCTTTTCAACAAACCCAGAAGGCTTTTTCAAGCTACGTAGAAGAAAAACAAGGAAAGAGAGAAGGCTTTTTCAACAAACCAAAGGGAAGGAAGAAGAGAAAGAATGAAGGAGAAAGGAAAAAAAAAATTCGAGCCATTCGAGTTTTTCATTTTCGAGCTACCTATCGTGATCGGAATGAAAAATCAACTACAATTTTAGCCAAATTCACTCAATTGTGGCCTATTTTGAAAAATTTTAATTAAAAAGTCAAAAAGTAATTACAAAAAAGTCAATTCTTCACTTTATTTTTTTATACGTATTTTCGTAAAAAGTTTAAAAGTTAATTCCCAAAATAATCCTATAGATTCAAACAATACAATCAACTTTAGAATATAATTGCAAAGTAATTAATTAGTAGTCATGGAGTACTATGGAGAATTGTCTATGTAATATTCTTAAGAAATGATGTAGCAAAAATTTTTATAAGTGAGACAATATTGATTAACTTTTGTTGGATAATTGGGAGAAGATGTCTAATCTAATATATTTTATGTGTTATCATTTATTAAAAATATCACGTAAATAATATTACATGCTACTTTAGTACTGTATAATAATATTTTATAATTTCATGGAGCACAAATACGTTAGACACGTTTATGTTAATAGACCCAAATGAGGAATTTGAGCTAAAGTTTTCATCTTCAAGTCCATAGATGAAATTCTTTTGTGCAGAGGAAAAAAAAAAATTGTATAAAAATAAAAATAAGAAAGTAAAGAGTAGAGATTTTGATGCATATTTTGAGTTTTCAATGATAAGCAATTCAAATTGTTTTGTTTCATAAATTATACTATTTTTCCAAAAATAATAAAATCAATTGCAAACTTGGTGCCAAAGCTCATAAAATTTAATCGCTTGTCCTCCTTTTCTTGTTCACCCTTCCTTTGGCATGGCCACAAGCCTGGTATACAGGGCCAGCTTTGAGGTTTTGTAGGCCGAAGCGAACCCTCAACAAGAGCATGGATGAGATGTTTGGTCTCAGGGTCTCATCAAGTGCTTGAGAAGGCACGATTCATCTCTTGCAGGTTTCGGGTCAAAGTCGTCATGCGAAGAAAGCGAGAAAAACCCTATATAATTATATTAGTAAAATAATATATGTTTGCTCATTGCTCAAGATTGAAAAAAAAAAAAAATCCTAAATTCCTGTTGTTCGGTTTTAAGATTTTAAAATTAGTTTTTGAGTTTTTTTTATTGTTTTTATGAAACTTTTTTTTTTTTTTTTTTTTTTGTATTTTTTTCAAAAATTTTATTTTTTAGATCACCTACAGAATACTTAGCATCCGTTTGGCAGAGCTTTCAAAATCTAATTCAACACTCACTTTTGAGTGTTGTGTTTGTTTAGGGTTTTCAAATCACAATTCTACACTCATTTCTCAAAACTCATTTCAAAACATAATCATTACTTTTCAAAACTCATAACCAAACACATAATTCAAAACTCTTTTCAAAACTCCATTCAAATCAATATTCTAAAAATATTTTAATTTTGTTAAGATTTATTTATTTTTTAATTTTTAAATTTTTAAATTTTTGAATATTTTTAAATATTACAATTTTAATTTTTAAATTTTAAAATATTTTATAAAAATAAATTCAAACTCTATTTTATAAAAATATTTTTAAATATTTTAATTTTGTTAAGATTTACGATTTTTTTATTTTTTTAATTTTTGAATATTTTTAAATATTTTAATTTTTAAATATTACAATTTTAATTTTTAAATTTTAAAATATTTTATAAAAATAAATTCAAACTCTATTTTATAAAAATATTTTTAAATATTTTAATTTTTTAAGATTTATGATTTTTTAATTTTTTAATTTTTTAATTTTTGAATATTTTTAAATATTTTAGTTTTTAAATATTACAATTTTAATTTTTTTAATTTTAAAATATTTTATAAAAATAAATTCAAACTCTATTTTATAAAAATATTTTTAAATATTTTAATTTTTTGTTATGTATTTGGTTACGATTTGAGTGTAGAGTTGTGAAAGTAGTATGGAATTTCGAGTTATGTGTTTGGTTATGAGTTTTAAAAATAATTTTTTAATTGAGTTTTGTTTTATGTGTTTGGTTAGGATTTGAGTGTACAGAAAATATTTTAAATTTAAAATATTAAAAATTTAAATTATTTTAATTTTTTGAATATTTAAATTAATTTTTTACTTATTAAATTTTTTAGATTATTTAAATTATTTAAATATTTATGATTTAAATTTTTTGAATATTTATTTTGAAAAAAAAATATTTCCTTTATAGTATTTTCAATTAAAAAATTAATTAATGTTATTTTTTGTTAATAATAAATTTTTTTAATTGAATTTTAAAAAGAGTTTAGTTATGAGTGTTGATCAAAATTTTCAATAATGTGAAAGTAATGTGTTTTGTTATAAGTTATAACAATTTGAATTAAGTTTTGAAAATTCTTTTCAAAACTCATAACCAAACAAATTTTCTTACTTCACATGTCAAATCAAACTTTCAAAACTCAATTCTACACTCAATTCAAAACTCAATTTCACACTCAATTCAACACTTTATTCAAAAACCATAACCAAACAAATTTTCTACACTCAAATCATAATTCTAAAACACACAAACTCAAAATACAACTCATATTCTCAAATCATAATTACAAAGCTCTACCAAACATAGCCTTAATGTTTCTGTAGAGCTATATATATAATGTAAAGTTTGAAGTTAGTAATGCAAAGACTAGGGAAAGTGAAAAAGAAATGATGTGTATGGCTGAGGTTTGGGCATGGGATGTGTATGGAGAATTTCTGAGATGATGGTGGGTGAGAGAGTAATTTTGTTAAAGGATAAAATTGTGATTTTGAAAAAATTCATTAAGTGTGTGGAGTAAGAAAACTTGATGCGCGGAAATAGAATTTCCCGGGTTTAAGACCAAAATATTTTACGAATTAGTGAGAGGTTTTTTTTTTTTAGATACAAGCCTATGGGGGTGTTTATTACCATTTAAATAAGTTGCTTGTAACTTATTTTAATTTAAATATCTGTATCAAACTGTTTAATATAATTTTTACTTATAGCTTATTAATATCTCCATCAAATTAGTTAAAATTTAGGTAAATTATCAATAAGCCCTATTGTTGAGACTTATTACTCATTAAGTTTTATTGATAAATTTATCAGCCTCTCTTGTTTTTATGAATTAATTTACACTGATAAATTCATCAGTCAGGTTCTATAAATAAATAAGTTTAGTTAATAGAACTGATTGGTTACTTTTTCTATTTTGGATAAACACCTTTTTAAATATATTGTCTAACAAACTTTCTATTCTCTTTTTATATTATTTAAATATTATTTTTATTTATTCTAATTTAGAATTATTTTTTATAAATTCAACACAATTAATTTCAAAATTTGAGAAGTAATAGCTTTTTAATATTTAATTAGGTGAAACCTTTAGTACATTTGTTGAGTCAAAACCACTAAAATTAAAATGACTAACTTGATAATTAGTTTGATGGAGGTGAAATTTAGTAATTTATTCACTATTTTAACTGAAAAATGAAAATAACTAGTTTGATGGAGATATTTAGCTTAAATAATTTTTTTTAAAAAAAATAAAATAAAATTGGTTATCCAAAAATAGAAGATGTATGTTTTTAATTTTTACTTTTAATTATAAACTTTTAACTAATTTGATAAAAATATCCTTTTGTGATATGTTTTGTACTCTAATATATTTTATTAAACAATTTATTATTAATATACAATATATTAGGTCTTATACTTTTCCATCTTAAAAGAAAGAAAGAAAAAAAAAACTTATAACAAACTATACTAAACAAAGCCTATGATTGAGACTTGCACTCAAAACATATGCTACTGACACTACCCAAAAAAATATATATATTAAAGTTTTAGAAATTAAAATTTAAGAATAAAATTATTTTTTTAAATTAAATATTTTTGTTACGAAAAATGTCATTATTATATTTTTTACAACGAAAATTAGGTATTAGTAATGAATTATTATTCTTTTGAGACCAAATTTTTTGTCTTAAAAAATAAATCATTTTTAGACTAAATTATTTTATTCCTAAAAATCTATTTATTAGTGATATTTTTAAAATTTTATCGCTAAAAGCCTTATTTTTTTTACTTTTCGGGATGATCTTTTAGTAATTATCTTCATGATTATGGAAATTGGTCTTTAAATATTTTTTGTAACAAAATTTTTATTTTCAAAAATCAAAATATTTAATTTTTAAAATTTTGTTGAGTTTGGTGTTCAAAAAAAAAATATGGTTGTTGAGTTTATTTATATATATTTATAGTGTCCCACATTGTCATTGACCACAAGTGGGAAAGAGATGACCAACTTTCATGGTGTTCAAGTCATTGCCGGTTGACTGCTTTTTTGGCACCAGTCCACTTTCTCTTCATTCACCTAAAAAATCATTCAGGAAATTACAAATCACCATAACAGTGGAAAAATAATTATATTATAAATATAAAAAATTTATAGTGTAACTTTGACACACAAAAGGACTTGTATTATGCATAACAAAAATTTATATTACCATAAAAATTTAGATATTTTTCATTTTATCACTGATTTATAATTTTTCCAAAATCATTATTATCACTTTATGAGATGCAAATGTTCAATTAATAAATGAAAAATCAACTACAATTTTAGCCAAATTCATTCAACTATGGCCTATTTTAAAAAGTTTTAGTTGAAAAGTCAAAAAGTCATAACAAAAAAGTTAATTCTTCGTTTTATTTTTTTTACGTATTTTCATAAAAAATTTAAAAAGTTAATTCCCAAAATAATCCTTTATATTCAAATAATACAATCTACTTTAGAATATAATTGCAAAGTAATTAATTAGTAGTCATGGAGTACCATGGAAAATTGTCTATGTAATATTCTTAAGAAATGATGTAGCGAAAATTTTTATAAGTGAGACAATATTGATTAACTTTTGATGGATTATTGGGAGAAGATGACTAATCTAATATATTTTATGGTTTATCATTTATTAAAAATATCACGTAAATAATATCACATGCTACTTTAATACTGTATAATAATATTTCATAATTTCATGGAGCACAAATGCGTTAGACACGTTTATGTTAATAGACCCAAATGAGAAGTTTGAGCTAAAGTTTTCATCTTCAAGTCCACAGATGAAATTCTTCTGTGCAGAGGGGAAAAAAAAATATTGTATAAAAATAAAAAATAAAAATAAGAAAGTAAAGGGTAGAGATTTTGATGCATATTTTGAGTTTTTAATGATAAGCAATTCAAATTGTTTTGTTTCATAAATTATACCATTTTTCCAAAAATAATAAAATCAATTGCAAACTGGGTGCAAAAGCTCATGAAATTTAATCGCTTATCCTCCTTTTCTTGTTCACCCTTCCTTTGCCATGGCCACAAGCCTGGTATACAGGGCCGGCTTTGAGGTTTTGTAGGCCGAAGCGAACCCTCAACAACAGCATGGATGAGATGTTTGGTCTCAGGTCTCATCATGTGCCTAAGAAGGCATGATTCATCTCTTGCAAGTTTCTGGTTAAAGTCGTCATGCGAAGAAAGCGAGAAAAACCTATATAATTATATTAGTAAAATAATATATGTTTGCTCACTGCTCAAGATTGAAAAAAAAAAAAAAAAAAATTCTTAAATTCTTATTGTTTGGTTTTAAGATTTTAAAATTAGTTTTTGAGTTTTTTTTATTGTTTTTATGAAACTTTTTTTTTTTTTTTGGGTGTATTTTTCTCAAAAATTTTATTTTTCAGATCACCTACTCTAACGTTGTGTTTGGTTGGGAGATTTGGAGAGGGATTTGGAAAGGGAAAGAGAAAAAGTATGTGAAACTAGGTAAAATATAAGTATGTTTTATTCACATTTCACCTACCTTTTTCATTTCTCTTTCCAAATCGCTCCCCAAATCTCCCAACCAAACACAGCATAAATGTACTTACAAAGTAAGAAATCTAAAAAATATTCAATAAATATAAAAAAATCCTAAAATATATTAAATTTTTGTATTCCTTTCTTGGTATTTTGAAAAAAAAAAAATCACAAATTATATATATTTTTAAGTGTATCTGGACAAAAAAAAAATGACTAAAATATTAAAAAAATTCACTAAAATTTTAAAAATACATATTAAAAACTTGGAAATTGCTTTTAAAAAACTCCAAAAAAACAGAGTGACCCGAAATATCACAATCACAAATTTATTTTATTTTATTTTTATAAAAAACAAAGCCCTAAAAATTCCAAACATCACAACAACCACAAACCTAAATAAAATCAAAATTATATATCTATTTTTTTTATTTTTTTTTGCAACAATTATACATACATATGAGGCTAAATCCAAAAAGAAATCCAATTTTATTTTTGGTGTGTGTTTGGTTTGAGTTTTCTGGATTAAATTTTTTAAAAATTGAGTTTTTTGATTTTCGTGTTTTTTGGTTTTAGTGAATATTTTTTAAATTTTAAGCATTTTTTTTACTTTTTTAAATGCACCTTACTTACATGTATCTAAAAAGTAAAAAAATTTGTGAAAACATATTTTAAAAAATTAATAAATACATAAAAATACAAAAAAAAAAATGTACTAAATTCTTGTATTTTTTTTAATATATTTTTCGTATTTAGTGAATTTTTAAAAGATTTTTTTTACTTTTTAGGTGTATTTATGTTAGGTGTGTCTAAAAAGTAAAAAATTTGCTTAAAATATTAAAAAAATTAAGTTAAAAAAAAAAAAAACAAGGAAAATAAGAAAGTAAAATTTTTTGAAAAGTATTTTTGAAAAAATGGAACCAAGCAAGCTTAAATCCTAAAATGCGATCTTGTGAACGGTTTAGTTCTCTTTTTCTCTCTCTCTCTCTCTCTCTTTTGTTTTTTTTATGAACTCAAATATCCCATTAAAGTGGAAATTACAGAAAAGGATAGTCACTTACACGTTTAGGTTTAATTTTTGAGTGATAAAAGTGAATTTCTCTGAATGTGAAATTATATATTTGGGCAATCCACAATATAGAGGTTTTAGATTTTTCCTCCTTCTGAAACAAATCCCACATTACAAATAAAAACATAACATTCCAATGTAATATACTAAAAAACTTCTTAGCGTATTTTTCCTAGACGTAATAATATAATATTTCAAAAAAACTCTTTAGTATATTTTTTTTAAATATTATTAGATGGTGATAGGTTTGTTTGTACAAACGTTGGGGTCTCTAACATTTGTCTCATGGGTTAAAACCGTATAGAAATTAGTGGATGATTGTATACATATAATCTTGTTTGTATCATATTGTATTAGTTGTCTGAGTGAAAGATCAATGGTTGATATTAACTTGAAAACACCAATTCTGTAGTTTGATTTTCCAGTTGAGTAGATTTCTATTTTTCACAGCCATTGAAGTTGACACCCATATTTTTATTTTTTAAATCATTACAAGCTAAGGCCACAGGGTGGAGCATCCAAACTTCTAAACAAATGTGATCTGTAATTAACCTTTATTGGAAAAAAAAAAAGATTAAGTTCTCTCTAGTTGATAATTTAATTGGTTAGTTTGGTTTAGAATTCATCTAAAATATAGTTTTAATTTGGTTATTCTGTTTAAATTAAAAATTAAAATTAATAATTTGTCAATCTCTTGAGACTTACACGTAAAAAAATAAAAATAAAAATTTAGAAATGCAAAATCAAAGTAAAATTTTAATCAAACTCTAAGAATAAAAATTATAATTTACTCAAAAAAAAAAATATATCTTTTTTAAAAAAAAGTGAAACCCATTTAGAGGTAACCCCCCCAAAAAAAAAACTTTTAAAAGCCTCTGAAAAGAAAACACTTTTAAAGCCTATGATGGACTAGATATATATATTTCCAAGAAGTGTGCCAATCGAATTGTTTGAGAGGCTGCATTTCCCCTTTCACCAGGTTTCATACTTAGGTAGTTGAACCACCAAACATCTACTGTCAAATTTGTGTAGAAAAGACAGATAAGAAAAATTAAATAAAGATGACCCTCTTTCCTCGTGATCAAAACAAAAGTGTAATGCCACAAGAATGGAAAGATTGAATACAGATACAATTGAGCAAATATATATATGGAGGTTGAAACAACTGAACAGATCTAAGAGGGCAGCTTTTTCTTTTCATGGTCATACCAACCTTTTCCTTCTGATCTTGACTATTAATATATTCAAAAGACTCCGCAATTTGTGGTTTAATTTAAAACAGAAAGTCATTGTCAGAATACTCGAAGCCATCCACAAGAAAAATCTTACTGGTTTTCATTTTTGTTCAAAACAGTCTTCCAATTTTTAAAAACAAACATTTTTTTGTGTGTTTCCTAACAAATGGGTGGCACTAAAAAATAAAAATTCCCAAAAACAGTTTTTGGAAACTTTCGCTAAACAAGTTTTTTGTGTTTTCTGAAAAATAAAAACAAAAACAAAAATGATACCAACAGTGTAACCCACAAATGAACATTTCAAGTTTCTTCACGTAAAGTTAATGATTACAAGAGTAATGTTACACATAAATAGATTTCTTACAAATATATTTATGACTAGACAGAAAGGAATAAATACAAGACTCGCATATTTGTGTATACCGATAAGAAAATCAGATAAATTAGACAATCATGCAGCTGCAGGACTCGAGGAAAAGTGATTGGTGACAACATTCTTGATCTTACCAATGAAGTGTCTACATTTGGTGCTACTACTATCATACTTCCCTAGTTTTGATTGCAACATAGACCTAATCATACTCTCTAAACTCTCCACTGTGTATTTCACATACTTGGTTGGGCTTGTTCCTTGCTCAGCCCAAGGCATATAACTCTTCATAAACCTCTCATAAACAGGAACAACAATCTGCACCACAAGTTCACATATCTTCACTCTCAACCCTTTATCTAACACAACCCAATTGGATTGCTTCTTATAGATTTCATCAAATGCCTCATTGAATGATTTGAGTCTCTTCTTCACCAAATCATTAGAGGAAAAGACTAAACTACGCTCGTCACTCAATAGAGCAGGAAGCTTCCCCCAACTTTGTCTCACACAGATGGTTGCATAATATTCCACCGCCTGCTCGTGGTGTCTCAGCCACGAATCGCCCATCATGTCACCGAGATTTGTCCCTTCTAAGTTCTTGAAGATGTACCAATTCGCGTTCATCATGAAAAAACAGGACAGGGTTGAGTCTTTGTATGTCTTCGACCACGTCTCCAAGTTCAGTTCAATCGCGCTCATTATCTTATAGACCTCTTTTGAAAGAATTTCACTGTCAAAATTTTGGTAATTCCAAATCTGATGAATCTCAAGAACCTGAATCAAGATTAGTCTGTAATCATCCTCAAGCAGCTGATTGCAGAAGTCGGTGACAAAATTGAGCAGCCTTGGAACACTGCCATCCGAGGGAGGCGTGGATTGTCTTTGTAACTCCACTTGATAAGAAAGCTCCAAGAAAATTTCGCATGCCCCATCGACTACTTTCTTGATTAAATCCCTCGTCTGATCTTGAATTTCCACACACGCTTTCCCACCAAACAAATAGTTGAAATGCAATCTCAGCTTGTTCAGAACAGCAAAAATGTCCAACAACTTCAACAGCTTGATTGCATCTTTCTTACCCTTTGTAATGCTGTTCCCAAATTTGATGAAATTATGGATTCCGGATTGGACAGCGATCTTCGCGAAGCAGCTCATCCAAACATCCGAACCAACCTTGTGAAAAACACTGCTGCAAAGTCTGTGTTCGATATCAAAAACGTGCATTACAGCAAATTCCAAATGGTTTTCCCACTGATCTATGTGATCCTCTATGCTTTGCACTCTATCAAATTCAGACAGTGAAATTTCAAGGTAATCCAAATCAAGAGCTTGCATTGTAGCCCTAGCATTTGAACTCCGAACCTCAGCATAAATCGCCACACACTTTTCAATCCGATTGTTAGCGTTTAATCGCTCAATAATAGCCTGCAATTTCTGAATTACAGGTTCTGGCAGAGGCGGTGAAGAAACGCGGGCTTGTTCTGAGAAAGGGATTGGAAAACTGTTTTCCATCAAAATGTGTTTGAATTCACATTCCAGTTTTTCCAGTGCACCAAACAGAGGACCTCCAACGTGGCGTGACCGTGCCTCCATTGCTTGTAACTCTCCAAGAATCTTCAAGAACTTCCTCACATTCAAGAGGTAAAAATCATCATCAACAGTATTATCTTTCAAGAGCTGCACAACATCCTCTAACCACTGAAACACCAACACGCAATTACCGCTTAGAAATTTAAGTGCCTCTTCCAGCTGTTTCACTAACGAAAGATAGAGAAAGAGATCAGAAGAGGGATCACACGACAGCGATCCTTGGAGGCCATTGACTGCATCGACAACCTTTAGAACAGCTGCAGCGGGGCCAATAGCACGATCAACGTGTCCTCTTATCGCGACAAGAGAACACTTTTGCGCAATTCTTTTTATAGCCTCTTCTAGTGATGGTAGTGTTTGGCTTATGGATTCCAATCTCGGGCCAGTTTTTTCGATTGCAGAAGTTAAATCTCTTGATTTTTGTAAGGTGGTTCTTAGAACTCTGCTAGCAATGACAAGATTGTCTGTGCTTTCAAACTCTGCCATTGCCAAACAAAGCCTTAACCATGGATGTGATGATCATTCAGTTGAATAAACAAGTTGAGTGAGTTTTAAAGAGAGAGAGAGAGATGGATAAAATATAAATTTGAGAAGTAGTGAAATTTCACTAAGACTTTCTCTCCAACTAACTCACCAAATTGAGTTAAAAGAAGGTTGACAGATTCAAACCAACTTCACTGCTATAACAGGAATTTGAGGAATCCACAACCACCAAGCTGTTGGGTTTATTGAATGAATAATGTTAGGGTTCATGAAAAAATATCATGAAATATTTTATGAAGATTTTTTATCCATTAATTAGTGTATGGTGTTTTTTTATATGTGTAATTTAACGATAAAAAATCTTTCATAATATATTTTTTTATGATACCTAACATTAATCTTCTTGAATGGGAATGTAATTGCATGAGTAGATAGCTATATATATATATAGTGATAAAAACAGATTTCTTTACCATCACTGTACTCATTCTCACAATTCTTTTAAGGTCTCCTCATTATGTAATAATTTTATGTACGAATTCTTTTATGCTGTGTTTGGTTGGGGGAATTGGGGTGAGATTTGGAAAAGGAATGAGAAATGTAATCCTATTTATGTTTGGTTATAATAAAAAAATATATGGGAAAAGAAAGGGAGTGAGAAATGTAATCCTATTTATGTTTTTCTAAAAAACAAATAGCACTTTCATCATGTGCAACCAAACATAGTTGGGATTTGAAATCCTATTAATTCTTTCTCCTTTTCCTTTCATTTCCATTTCCTTTTCAATTTCCCTTCTCAAATCCCCCAACCAAACACAGCGTTAAGGTCACATCATAAATGATGACAGGGTTAATTACACAAAAACCCGCTCAACTATTAATTAATAATACTTTATCTTTATCATTTATGAATCTATACATATTAACCCCCTTAATCAATTATAAAAATTATACAAATACATAATTTTTTGAGGTAGTCAGCAGGGGTAAAAATGATACATTTTTATAATTGAGAGAGTTCATATGTACAAGTATATAGATGAAAATGATAAAGTGATATTCGCTAATAATTAAGTGATACTTGGTATAAATAACCCAAGATGATATTCATACACCAATGTTGTCACAGTGACAATGACATGTTTTAGGTCTTGCTAATGATAATGTGAAGAACTGTCAATAACAAGTACAAAATGACAAAAAAATTATAATCTCAATACAATTTTTACATATTGTAAAACACTTTTTACATATTTTTCGACACTAACAACAGGGCAAAGAGCTGCTTTTAGCATTTTTCATTTCAAAATAAGATATTAAATGAATTGTTCTAAAAAAAATTTTTTTTTTTTTTTTTTTTTAGATTCAAAGGAAATTCAACAAACAGAAAGAAGCAAAAAGAACAATACACCAGCTAGAATAGAATCTAGCCTCTAAGAACACTAACTCCAGTCATATCCTCAATGATCAGATTCTTCACTGCTTCAGGAGGGTTCTCAAGCAGTACAACATGATCACTTTGCTCCACCCCAAGGTTTGCAAGCTTATCAGCACATCTGTTACCTTCCCTTGGGGTGTGTCGCAGAAGACAATCACATCTCTTCAGAAGGAACCTTGCATCTTCGATCAGAGCTTTGTATGGAGAGTTGGCATTTGGACCATTCTGTATTTGGCTGATTGCAAGCTCAGAATCGATTCAATTTCTGCTCCTTTCGTGCCTTTTGATATAGTATAGTGAGGCCTCTATATATAGCCCACAATTCAGCTTCAAGGCTTGAACAATGACCCAAATTGCCGTAGTAGCCTCAGATCCATGTGCCACCTTCGTCTCGCAACAGCCCTCCATATCCCCCTTGTCCCGGATCACCTTTGGAGCACCATCAACATTCGGTTTAAGTGTACTGCAGAGGACCAAGCCAATGTATTAGTCGAGGGTGATAAGGCACGGGGTGGAGGTCTGACTGGTAAACTTCATCAATCTCTGAGCATAGTTTTTATGCTCTTGAGACTAACTTGAATGGAGGATTTAGATTGTCAAACACAAGTTTATTCCGATCTGTCCATATTTGCCAAAGGGTAGTAATAAACACGGTTTGCCATTTTGTTCCAAAAACTCACTAATGTTTTTAAATTAAAAGTAATCCATTCAAGTAGAGGCCTACCACGCCCATCCTCCCACGGTGAAGTCTTTAATTTCGGTCCAAATATTTTTGGATGTGATACACTCTCGAGGAGGTGATTCAGATCTTCGCTAGTTAGACCACAACGAGGACATAACTCGAGATGTGGTCATGTTCCTCACACGCCTCATGTGGTTAGTAAGCGGCTTCCCTTTAAGAATGAGCGGAGAAAGCATTTTAATTTCGAGGGACCGATTTTCCACAGCCAAGTCAATCTCTGCCATCACCCTCCGGCTGTAATGAGCTTATACGCAGATGAGGTAGTGAAATTGCCACTATTGGAACCAACCCAAACATCGAGAATATGTGACAAATCTAGGCTGTGAACTTTGAGTATTTCTGGACATCTTGAGGAGTTAACAGATTTTCCAAGGCGGCAGTGTCCCAATTGCCCTCATCATCAAGGATCGAGCTAACTTTTTGGAGAACATTACCTTGTTGGGAAATGTAAGTGTTAGCTAATGGTTGCTTACCACACCACCAATCGCACCATAAGGATATAGTCTCACCAAGACCCACATTCCATTTGACTCCTTGCTTCAAAATCTCTCTATTTTCAGATACTCTTCCAAACATGTGATGATCTCTTGTGGAGAGGCCAATTAAAAAAGGTATCCTTCCGAAATACTTGGAGTGAAGCACTTTACACCATAATCTGTTCTTATCTCTCATCATGTTCCACGAGTTTAGTCAATAAAGCTGCGTTATGTTCCTAGCTTTCCTTATTCCCAAATTCGCTTGCTTCTCTGAGCTGTCCCAATTGACAAGATGGACTTTCTTATGACTCTCGGTCTCCCCCAAAGGAAATTCCTATTGTCTATCTATATCATCACAAATCCTCATTGGGAGCTCCATGGTCTGCATATTGTAGCTAGGAATTGCAGATGTTACTGATTGGATAAGGGTGGTTACTGACAAGGAGAGATTTCTAGCCTTCGACTGACGACCTACATTTTAACTTCTCCATAGTATCCCTAAATAAGGTTCTATTGACTCTATCATGGAGCATTGGGGAACCCAAGTACTTCCCAAGGTTTTGAGTTAAAGGAATTCCACTTTGGAAGCTTAAAGATGATGCCCTATTGACAGAGACATTGGGGGATGCAAACAGTTCAGACGAAAGATAGTGGACGTTTTGTCCGTATATAGCGCAAACATCAGATAGAACTACAAGTATAGTTCCACAGTTAGGTTGGTCATGTGGCAAATAAGATAAGATCATCTGCGAAGAATAAGTGTGAGATGGGAGGGCGATTGCAGCGCTTTAATACCTTGCCACTTGCCCACTATCCACCTTAGCATTAATCATATTAGACAACCTTTCCATGCAAAGTACAAAGAGATATGGCGAGAGAGGGTCTCCTTGTCGCACCCTCTCTCATTTTGATTCCATCAATAATCTCCCCATTCCATAAGACAACAGATTTCTTTGTTAGTGACCTGACTCATGATAAGGTTTATCCAATTTTCATTCATATTAAACTCAATGAGTGTGTCCTAATGAACTCCCAAGACAAGCGGTCATAAGCCTTCTCCAAATCTATTTTGAAAATCATACCACCCCTTCTACCTTTTTTATGTCTAAGAGTATGAAGTATCTCCTGAGTAATGATGATGTTATCGGTTGTGCTTCTCCCAGGAATGAAACTACATTGGTTGTGGCTCACCAAACTATCCAAAAGTGGTCTAATTCTACCCACAATAATTTTCGAAATAATTTTATATGTGACATTACAGAGGCTAATGGGCCTAAATTGCTTAATGTTTTCAGGATTGTCAATCTTAGGGATGAGGACAATGATAGTCTCATTAATCTCATCAGGGACAGATTTAGTGTGAAAGCAACAATTGATAAAGTCACAGACAGACTTACCAACAAGGCTCCAATATTTATGATAGAATATAGCCGGGATACCATCCTTCCCTGGGGCTTTAAAAGCTCCAATATCCTTCACAGCTTGGAAAATTTCAAGTTTAGATAGAGGTTTCAAGAAGCCATCATTGTCCTCCTTAGTGAATTTAACAGGAGTGGTATTCTTCCAATGGTCTAGATGCTGGTAATCCCCTTTACCAAAGAGGTTCTTAAAATAATCTAGAATGACATTCTTCACCCCCTCAGTGTCACTAATCCAAATGCCATCATCATTTTTAAGAGCATTAATTTTTAACTTTCTCCTCTTGTTAATAGTAGATATGTGGAAATATCTAGTGTTTTTATCACCTAGAATAATGTGTTTAGATCTAGACTTCTGGAACCAGAGCATTTCTTCCTGAAACAGGGTCTCATTATATTCCTTAATGAGTTCATTCTCAAGATGTTGGAGGTTGTGTGAAAATTGCTCAGCAAGGGTTTTTTGAATACCCTCAATCCTCGCAAGGAGCCTCCTTTTTCGTTTAAAAATATTCCCAAACACCTCTCTATTCCAGTCATTAACTCTATGGGTAAATTCAGCAGTAGCATCAATAAGTTTATTGTTCATAGAATGCCAAGATGATCTAACAACTTCAATAAGATCAGGGTGAGACATCCAAGCGGCCTCAAATCTAAAAGGTCGATTACGAGGGTTGAGGGAGTGCATACCTTGGGTGTAGACCACAAGTGGAGAATGATCTGAATAAGTTCTAGGGAGAACTCTAACAGTGGCTTCTGGAAACATGGTCCTCCATTCGGCATTACACATTGCCCTGTCTAGTCTTTCCATAGTGTTGGCCAGTCCTTGCCTGTTGTTTGTCCAAGTCATTCGAGGCCCGGAACTACCCAAGTCAATCAAGTTGCAGCTGTTAATTCGGTCAAGGAATTTCTGGGTCCTTCTAGTATTTTGATTAGCCGAGTAGCTCCTTCTTTCCCCTTGATTTGCATAATCATTAAAATCTCCGGCAACTAACCAAGGTTTCTTCATATTCTCAGCTACCTCAGTCAGGTCTTGCCACATCTGGTCTCGAAGGGTAGGGTTGGGGCTAGCATAAACAGCAGCCAACACCCATTCCTCGTAATCCTCCTTGTGGACCGTAGCATGTATGGCTTGTGGGCTAACTGAAGATGCTCTAACATTAACTTGAGTGGGGTCCCACACAATCCATATTCCTCCCATTCTACCCACAGGATCAACAGTTGATGCAGCTGTAAATCCAATGCGGTTGAAAAAATTGCTCAGTGTGCTAAAAGCCACTTTAGTCTCCATGAGGATCAGGATCTCAGGTTTATGCAGCTTAATGAGCTCCACAAGGTTACGTTTAAACTTGTTGTTGCCGGCACCACGGCAATTCCAAAACAAGATTCGTAATAAATCCATAGAGGGGAAAATAGGGGGAGTATTACCTTCAAGATCTACTATGCTACGGATCCTCCGATGATCGTCCTCCACTGATCTGAGGGAAGCCATCTGGATTGAATGGAATGGCTGGGTTGGATTGTCCTTCCAGCTGGGTTCTATGTTCAAACGAATTTGTTCTATCCACCAGACGAAAGCGACTAGGTGAAGAGCTTCGCTCTCTGGTTCTAACAACAGGCCCATCGAACTGGTCTGTCTCAGATGTTCCTCCACACTGAGCTTCAGATTTTCTAACTCCGATTCTTCTTCCTTCTCCATTGTGGGGATCTCCTGGATCTGGAGGTTCTTTATCTTTCATACATTGGTCCTCTGGAGCAGATCTTATATTGGAAGATGTACTAGAGTTACTGGGATGGGTTTGAATTGCCTGAGTTACCACCATGGTTGAGTCTTCATGCCGTGTGTTGGTTTCCAAGACACAAACCATGTCAGTCACACCAAGCTGTGTCTGCTCCATACTGGTGAAGTTGTCTATTCCAATATGCTCAGTGTCTGTAAAAGATGCCTTCTCCTGATTTGATAAGCTGGCACCAGTTGGTGGAGTCAGAGGATGGTGGGGATTTTTGTTTTGCGCCTGGGTTGAATTTTGAATCTGATCAATTTTGCCTTTACCTTTAGGGTCTTGGTTTTGGCGGGGGCTCAATTGGTTGGACTGAGTATTTAGAGCTTTCTCAGCACCAGCTCTGTTATGTTTTCTTCCCCTTGGGTAATCTTCCTGCCCATCCTGGCCATCATCTAAATGTGTGAATTTATTGGGCTTTGTAGCTAGGCCCAAAGAGACTTGATTTTTCCTGAGTTGAATTGGCCTGCGCCCACGTTTTGTTACCAGCATCCAAGGCCCAAATTCATCCTGCATGCCTTCCTGAGGTTGCAGGTTACCGTTGGCATCCGTGGTAGATGTGCCGCGACTAGTTTCACCGGTAACGGCTAGCTTTTCCCCGGCCGGTTGTGCAATATGAGTTCTGAATCTGCAAGCTTCCCTCCTGTGATTAATTAGTCCACAAAGAAAAGCGAAGAGTGCGAGGATTCATATTCAATACTATAACATTTATCCTCCGAGAACAAACTTGGGGATCAAAGGCTTTGTGAGGTCCATTTCACACAAATTCGCAAACTTGCCCTAGTTGCCATTGCGGTTGTCCATCAATCTTGAGGTTTACCAATGATTTTAGCTATTGCGAAAAGGACCTTATCATGATAATATTCTATCGGAAGCTCCGGAAACCGAACCCAGATCGCAGTTGTGGTTTCAAGAGCTTCCGAGGGCTTAAAATTTGGTTCCCATCTTCGAACTGTAAGATAGTGATCCATGATCACCCAAGGACCTCCAGTATAGACTTTAGTAAAATCATCAGGATTGGAGAACTTAAAAAGGAAAAAATTACACCCTAGATCGATTGCACTAAAATCTTCTTGGAGTCCCCAGAGATTTTTAACTCGAGTGCAGAGCATTTTGTAGCCAATACTCTTCCCCAAAAGTCGTATGATTAGAGAGCTTACCCATGGTTGTCGGATCTTCTGGAGCAGCTTTTTAGGGAGAGAGACCTTGGGTATGCCCGTGTGTTCGGCGAGTGCTCAATTGAGGAGAGTCCCTCTTGGTCATCATCTTCTTCATCTGATGATAAAACCTCCACTCGATTATCAAACGTGTAATCATAGTTTCTGGCCGTAGTCAAGGCTTCCTTAAAGGATTTAGCAGGAAGGGTAGCCTGAGAAGGCGAGATTTGCGATCTAGGTTCTTCCGCCCCTGCTATGGATGCCATTATCTCTTCAGTGGCCATCGTACGAGGTTCCGATGTGTCTGAGCTCTTGATTTTCTTAGTGCTTCGGATCAAGTGATCCTCCTCTTCAGTGGATTTCGCGATGTTGGCCGTAATTTGATGATCGAAAATGTTGCCGGAGTTACTTTCAGTCATTTGCCCTATGAAAATCGCATCGAGGTCTTGGGTCTCAAATCTTGCTTTACAGCTAACTTGAATTGAGATTTTAAAAAAAAAAAAAAAAAAAAAAAAAAAAAAAAAAAAAAAAAAAAATTTATGTATGCAAACTGTGTCTATAATAGTTTTGTATAACTTTTGTTGTTTGTATATCATTATATATTAAAGCTAAATTAGGGAATTTTTCCATCGGATAAATGTGTGAAGCAAACAAAACCCACTAATAAGATAAGAAGCTTAAGCAATCATGATTTGATTAGGGGAAGAAGGCATTTATTTTCTTGTACTGGTTGAAACCCAAAAGCAAAGAACTTAGAAATTACAAGTATTACTTTGGTAGGTAGGAATTAATTTGGAGGTTGTTCAGGTAGTGGCCATCAGTACAGTTTTGTAGAAAACAAAGACAGTGACTGAAGGTGAAATAGAGTTGGCTTGGACAGATAGAGTAGCTCTCAGGTGCTGTGCATGCAACCTTCATCCATTTTCATTTACACCTTTGTCGAATGTGATTAATTGTTTTATTAGTGTTGTAATTATCATAGTTGTAATTTAATCTTATTATAATTAGTGTTGTTGTAGCCATTGCTTATTGTTAATTGGTAGTTAAATTGTTGCAATAAAGTAGTAAGTTAGTCTTGTTAATTGGTATAGAAATTGGTGTAATAATGTAGTTAATTAGCTTAGCCTAGTTAATTCGCCCAGTTTTGTAATAGTTAGTTTAATTCGGACTTTCGAACATTTATTCACACCCTCCTGCTTGAGGGATCAAAAGTTGTAATAATGTGTATATCTTCCAACCTCACGTCTTTCTCCCTTTTATTTACTAGCTTATAATAGTTAGTTTAGGGACATCATGTTTTGATTAGTATATAACTCATGTTTGCATTCACTTGTATTGCATGCACCGAGGCTCGGTTCATCATTTTAACTGCATTGTTAGTTTAAATACTTCTTTGAATACGTACTTAGACCGCATGTTATCAAATTGACTCATATGCTAGCCGAGCTTATTAATTGCATATCACATGTGTTGCATTAGTCATATTGCATAGTTAGGATCATGCATTTTTCTAACTCTTTTGTTTACTTTGGCTTGGAGTACTAGGTGAGTCTTTACTCGCTTTAGTATATTGCATGTATGTTGTTGTTGCCATGTTTCACATGCTTACCATAAGGCTAATTGCTTAAGTGCTATAACTACTTGTATGCCTGTGGATAAAGGCTTGTTGCTTGGATTGGAATGATTTGAGTAATGTTTGTATGTGATCACTTTTTTCAAGTGGTACATATTTCAAAACAATTTTTAAAACGAACATGACTCGAGATGTTCCAATTCTTGCAAGTTAGTTTATACTTGTGTATGTGCATCACATAGTAATGTTAGCCTAATAACCGGAACAAGAGCATATAATGTACATAAGATTCATATCATGATTAATAGAGGTCGATCTTTGATCGAGCGAGCGGAAGTGTTCAAATGTATTCATGACCTTCCCCTCTTGTACTTAAGTTTCTGAGCCGAGACAATCTTAGTGATGACGGACACGTGGCCTTTGACATGAGTCATGGATTTCCTAGATTTTTCAAAAATAAAATATTTAGGTGACGACTTTGTATCTGGCAAAACAGTCCATTTTTTGTAATTTGATTCAACATCGATTTTTCAAAAGATTTGTCGGATTTGGACTCTTTGATGATTATCGATTTTACATTGTACCTGTGAAATTAGATTCAGAACCGCAGGAGTTCGAACTGTAGGGCTTCTGTCAAACTTCCGAAAGGGGGCGCGAAAAAGTCGAGCTATACCATCACATACTTCTAATGTTAAAATTCACAAAACCAAATGCAAAATATTAAAATATGATAATCCACAACAATAATGACTTCAGTAGATGTGAACGTTCACATTCAGTGAAATTCCTAACCAATAATCATACACACATACTGATACATAATATCATATTAATCTATCTCGAATCAAAAAGTCGAATCCAACTTTAATCAATTATTGAACAATTCTGAACATATACAGACATTATTGAACATGAATCCCTACCAAACACATGCCAACATGCAGTTGCAAAATAAAAATAGTGCTAACCTTCATCCAACAATTCTAAACTTTGAAACCGCAATAATGGAAGAAAACAGAGTTTCAAATCGTAACAACGGAAAAAAAATAGAGTTTCAAACCACAATAATAGAAGAAGATAGTATTCGAATGTATTCTAACCTTCGTCCAACAATACTGAACTTCAAAACCTCAACAATGGAAGAAAACAGAACTTCAAAATTGCAACAATGAAAAAAAAAAAAAATAGAGTTTCGAACTGTAACAATAGAAGAAGACACTATTTGAATGTTCTCTCACTACCGTGATAACGAAACTCCTACAAAAACATATAATGAAAACATATTTCTCCAACATCTCTAATTATCAAAACTGTCAAAATAAAAATAACAAAATATGAAAAATGTATATATTCTCGTGTAAAATATGTACCATCAAAATAGAACAAATGGTATAGTTGTAAAAAAATTATAAATCAAGAAAAAAGAACCCCCTGAAATACAAGTATAAATATATGAGATTTGATAAAATACAATAAAATTTTGTAAGTTTATTGGACTATAACACTAAAAAGAATTTACGAATAAATCTATCTTTTAATTGCTTGTCAAAACACCCCCATAAACCCACAAACAAACATAATTTGACTGCTGATCCAAAAAAAAAAAACCATAATTTGAGTGAATTATTTTGATCCCCGTGTGAATATCCTGTTTAACTGTGAAATCAATATTACGATCAATAATAGTTTAAGATTCTTCAGAAAAACAAATTATTCAATGTATTTTGTTTCAATTTTCTAAGGCTTGAATATTTTGTTTTTCGTGTTTTTTCTATTTTTAGTGAATATTTTTCAAATTTTAAGCTATTGTTTTACCTTTTTAGATGCACCTTACTTAGATGTATCTAAATAATAAAATATTTGTGAACAAATATTTTTAAAAATTAATAAATACACAAAAATATAAAAAATGTATTGAATTTTTGTATTTTTTTTTTTTGGTATTTTTTGATATTTAGTGTATTTTTTAAAAATTATTTTCACAAATATTATACTTTTTATAAGTGTATTTATATTAGGTGTGTCTAAAATAAATTTTAAAAAATTATTTAAAATATTAAAACAATTAATTGAAAACATTAAAATACGGAAAATAAAAGAGTAAAATTTTCTGAAAACTATTTTCTGAAAACTAAAACCAAACAGCTGATTATTATATTAAAGGTCTCAATTTTTTTCAAAAATACAACCAGTGTGTTTGGTTTTAGTTTTCTGAAAATTGAATATTTTATTTTTTATTTTATTTTTTGTTTTTAGTGAATATTTTTATAATTTTAAGCAATTTTTTAAATTTTTTAGATGCACCTTACTTAGATGTATATAAATAATAAAATATTTGTGAAAAATATTTTTAAAAATTAATAAATACACAAAAATATGAAAAATATACTGAATTTTTGTATTTAGTATATTGTTTAAAGATTTTTTTTACAAATATTATACTTTTTAAGTGTTTTTATGTTAGGTGTGTTTAAAAATGAAAAAAAAATTCTTAAAATATTAAAAAAATTCTGTGAAAACAAAAAATATGAAAAATGAAAGAGTAAAATTTTTAAAAAGTGAATTCTAAAAATTAAAACCAAACAAAGTAAATAGAAACAAAACTTCAAGTTGATGTTTAGATTATCGTTCAAAAAAATAAAATAAAAAAGGTTGATGTTTAGATTGAGACGCTAAAAAAAGAAGTTGGGACAAGAATGTATCAGGTGAGAGGGGAGATTTGCACCGTTAGTATGGCCGAGCTAAGGTAGTGCGGATCGTCACAGACGTCACGGCGCCGCGCTACTTCCCCTGCTAAGACGGCCGGTAGGTCTGTTTTGCTCGGTTGAGGAGAACGGCTGCCCAGGCGTGAGCTAAGCCTGGCCGAGCTGTAACTCGCAGACATTTGGTAGGCACGACCGAGCTACGGTATCGAGCTAAACCGAGGATGAGCGAAGGCATGCCTTTGGCCTAAGAGATGAGATGGGAACTCAGAGAACCGGATTGAAGGCAAGGAGGCCGGCATCGCATAGCCGGTTAGCCAGAATGGCCTGTTCAATAATAGCCCGGCCACTAAGGTCCGGCTTCCGCCTGACTCCAAGTTATAGGTCGGCGATATATAGCTCGGCAGTGTTATCTGGTGGCGATTCTCCCATGGGTTAGGCCGGTCATGGCACCCCGGGTAAGTGTGCCACCTGAGCCAATGGCGTGAGGGAGAGGACATCTGCTCCACGCGCGCCTCAATACCGTTAGGCAGTTCTGTGTGTACTGGTGGGAGGACTAAGCCTTTACAAGCGTAAGGTGGTGAGGCGAAACTTGCCACCGCTGTCGAGGAAGACAGAGGTAGTCTTGCCAAGATAATCTTGAGGCTGCATGGCCAGCCTAGAAATGGGAAGGAAGGTAAACGTTAGAGGTATGCAACTTCTTTCTCTAACAGAACACACTCTCTCTCTAGCCTTCTTCTTCCTCAAGTGGCTTGACTTGATCGTCGGAGGGTCAATCCGGCACACCACCGCCTCGTAGCTCACCGTTTCTGTGTTGCCAGGTTAAACGCCGTCAAGAGAAGCTTGGAGTGCAAGGAGTACGGAAAGCAGAGGATATTTCGCCTCCCGTACATCAGGGTTTAAGACCAAAATATTTTACGAATTAGTGAGTTTTTTTTTAAGATACAAGCCTATGGGGGTGTTTATTACCATTTAAATAAGTTGCTTGTAACTTATTTTAATTTGAATATTTATGTCAAATTGTTTAATATAATTTCTACTTATAGTTTATTAGCATCTCCATCAAATTAGTTAAAATTTAGATAAATTATCAATAGGCTTTACTATTGAGACTCATTAAGTCTTATTAATAAATTTATCAAGTGATAAATTTATCAGCCTTTCTTGTTTTTATGAATTGATTTACACTGATAAATTCATCAGTAGAACCTATAGGACTGATTGATACTTTTTTTTATTTTGGATGAACACCTTTTTAAATATATTGTCCAACAAACTTTCTATTCTTTTTCTATATTATTTAAATATTATTTTTATTTATTCTAATTTAGAATTATTTTTTATAAATTCAACACAATTAATTTCAAAATTTGTGAAGTAATATTTTTTTAATATTTGATTAGGTGAAACCATTAGTAGTAAATCTAAAATGACTAACTTGATAGTTGGTTTGATGGAGGTGAAATTTTATTCACTATTTTAACTGAAAAATGAAAATAACTAGTTTGACGGAGATATTCAGCTTAAATAAATTTAAAAAATAGTAAATAAATAAATAAATGGTTATCCAAAAATTAGAAGATGTATGTTTTTAATTTTTGCTTTTAATTATCAACTTTTAATGAATTTGATAAAAATACCCTTTTGTGATCTATTTGTATTCTAATATATATTATTAAACAATTTATTATTAATATATAATATATTAAGTCTTATACTTTTTCATCTTAAAAGAAAGAAAAAAACTTACAACAAACTATAATAAATGAAGCCTATGATTGAGACTTGCACCCAAAACATATGCCACCGACACTTAAAAAAAAAAAAAAATTAAAGTTTTAGAAACTAAAATTTAGGAATAAAATTATTTTTTAGAAATTAAATATTTTTATTACGAAATGTGTCATTATTATATTTTTTACAACGAAAATTAGACATTAGCAATGAATTATTAACCTTTTGAGACCAAATTTTTGTCTCAAAAAATAAATCATTTTTAGACCAAATTATTTTGTCCCTAAAAATTTATTTATTAATGACATTTTCAAAATTTTATCGCTAAAAGTCTTTTAGCAATTATTTTCACGACTATAAAAATTAATTTCTAAGTACCTTTTGTAATAAAATTTTTACTTTCAAAAATCAAAATATTTGATTTTTAAATTTTTTATAGATTGTGGTGTGATTTGTCATTCACCGAAAAACACATTTATGCTTGATGTTGCCACTCCAACACAAAAAAGTGTTCTCACAAGGCAAGGCTGCCAATAGCCTCACATATGGTTGTTAAGTTTTGGTGTTAAAAAAAAAAATATGGTTGTTGAGTTTATTCATTTATATTTGTAGTGTCCCACATTGTCATTGACCACAAGTGGGAAAGAGATGACCAACTTTCATGGTGTTCAAGTCATTGCCGGTTTGACTGCTTTTTTGGCACCCTAGTCCACTTTCTCTTCGTTCACCTAAAAAATCATTCAGGAAATTACAAATCACCATAGCAGTGGAAAAATAATTATATTATAAATAAAAAAATTTATAGTGTAACTTTGACACACAAAAGGACCTGTATTGTTAGTCTTTGTTCAAAATCCGTTCAAGCCGTATTCGGACGAACAGGACGAATTATGCGGTTTGGTTGATTCCAATTAAGAATTGGTTCGGTTTCGGATTAAGAAATATGAGAACCGTAAAAATGGTTCGGTTAATGGATTTTATGAAAAAATCGCAGTTCGAACCGAACCAAACCGAATTTTAAAAGAGATATATATATATAATATCAAATTGTATTTTTATTAATTGGTTTTTTATAATTTTAATGATATTAGGATGGTATAGATATGTAATATTAAGTAATGTCTTAATATTCTTAGTTTTTATCATGAGTTAAATGTAATTAGTTTGAGTAATTATTTTGCTAATATTAACAATTTATTCTTGTAAATAGAAATTTTGAATCAGAAATAAACCAAACCGAACCGTTTTTTCGGTTTGGTTACAGTCGATTTTACAAATGTAACTCTGATGCAGTTTTCAAAATCACGTAAGCAGATTAGAATTGGTTCGGTTCTTGGATTTTCTCAGAACCGAACCAATCCGAACCGTGTACACCCCTATGTATTATGCTTACAAAAAATTTATACTACCATAAAAATTTAGATATTTTTCATTTTATCACTAATTTACAATTTTTTCGAAATCATTATTACTACTTTATGAAATGCAATATGTTCAATTAATAAATGAAAAATCAACTACAATTTTAGCAAAATTCACTCAATTGTGGCCTATTTTGAAAATTTTTAATTGAAAAGTCAAAAAGTCATTACAAAAAAGTCAATTCTTCGCTTTATTTTTTTATACGTATTTTCGTAAAATATTTAAAATTTAATTTCCAAAATAATCCTATATATTCAAACAATACAATCAACTTTAGAATATAATTGCAAAGTAATTAATTAGTAGTCATGGAGTACCATGGAGAATTGTTTACGTAATATTCTCAAGAAATGATGTTGTGAAAATTTTTATAGGTGAGATAATATTGATTAACTTTTGTTAGATAACTGAGAGAGGATGACTAATCTAATATATTTTATGGTTTATCAGTTATTAAGAATGTCACGTAAATAATATCACATGCTACTTTAGTACTGTATAATAATATTTCATAATTGCATGGAGCACAAATGCGTTAGACACGTTTATGTTAATAGACCCAAATGAGGAGTTTGAGCTAAAGTTTTCATCTTCAAGTCAACAGATGAAATTCTTCTGTGCAGAGGGAAAAAAAAATATTGTATAAAAATAAAAATAAATAAAAATAAGAAAGTAGAGAGTTGAGATTTTGATGCATATTTTGAGTTTTTAATGATAAGCAATTCAAATTGTTTTGTTTCATCAATTATACCATTTTGCAAAAAATAATAAAATAAAAATCAATTGCGAACTTGGTGCAAAAGCTCATGAAATTTAATCACTTATTCTCCTTTTCTTGTTCACCCTTCCTTTGGCATGGCCACAAGCCTGGATGAGATGCTTGGTCTCAGGGTCTCACCAAGTGCCGGTAATCGGGCACGACTCATCTCTAGCAAGTTTCGGGCCAAAGCCGTCTTATCCTCAGTAAGGGTAACTCAAGCATGCAAAGAAAGCGAGAAAAATTTTATATAATTAGGATTTTTTTTAAGTGTGCAACTCTCAAGGTTGCACACTATGTGCCACTTACACAAAAAGTGTAAGTGGAAGCTGAAAACAAAAGCAGGACGTAAGTGTAAGGCGTAAGTTGCACACCATAACAGTACCCATATAATTATATTAGTAAAATAATATATGTTTGCTCACTATCCAAGATCGAAAATATATATATATATATATATTCCTAAATTCCTGTTGTTTGGTTGTAAGATTTTAAAATTAGTTTTTGAGTTTTTTTTATTGTTTTTATGAAACTTTTTTTTTTTTTTGGGTCAAAAAAAATTTATTTTTTAGATCACCTACTCTAAATGTACTTACAAAGTAAGAAATCTAAAAAATATTCAATAAATATTAAAAAAATCCTAAAATATGTTAAATTTTTGTGTTCCTTTTTTTGGTATTTTTGAAAAAAAAAATTCACAAATTATATATATATATATATATATTTTTAAGTGTATCTGGAGAAAAATAATAGTAATAATTAAAATATTTAAAAAATTCACTAAAATTTTTGAAATACATATTAAAAACTTGAAAATTGCTTTTTAAAACTCCAAAAACCAAACAGAGTGACCCAAAACATCAAAATCACAATTTTATTTTATTTTATTTTTATAAAAAAACAAAGCCCTAAAAATTCCAAACATCACAACAACCACAAACCTAAATAAAATCAAAAAGAAATCCAATTTTATTTATTTATTTTTGGATTTTGTTTCCTTTCAATTGTAGATTAAAAATATGAATTGGGCCTTCAAATTTGGGCCTTATAAGTGACCTTCTACTCTTCTATTTGGGCCTTTTTCATACAGATGGGTCTTATTTTTTAAACTACCATTAGAGCTTGTATTTTTTGAGTCCCATTTTTCAACCAGTATTTGGGGGCCCAAAGTGGTTGCTTTGTGGGCTTTCCCTCACGGCCGGCCTACTGGTATAGAGCCATTCGATTGATTACCCCTTGTAATAAATATAAAAAAAATTTGATTACTGAAAGTGAATAGTTAGTTGTTAAATTAGCGTCTTCAGAAAGTTGAAACTCATATCTATACACCTCATACAAAAATCTTATCCTTCCATTCCACTCTTAAAAGTGGAACCCAAGACCTCCCCTATAGGCCATGTTTGGTTTATGGATTTAATAAGAGATTTTAAAAAAAGAAAGAGAAAAGATAGATGAGATATAAATAAAATATAATTACATTTTACACATATTTTTTAAAAAAATTTCAAATCCCTTCTAAAATTTGTAAACCAAATACAATCTTAAAAGAGACCTAGCAAGTGGCTGTTTTAGTTTAAAAATCAAAAAGTTACTACAAAAATTAAAAAACTAATAATTAATACTAAAAAGTAAAAGATTTCCTTTTTTCTTTACTTTTTACACATCTTTTCGTAAAAAGTTAAAAAATATTCAAAACATACTAATTTTTTTATCTCATATTTTAATTAAAAAATTAAAAAATTACTAAAATTACATATTCCCAAACGAGACCTTAGTTACCAAATGACTAGTCAACTAGGCCCAAAGAGCCCCCTGGTTGTCCGTTGTAATAATTTAACAATTCTTTCTCAAAGGGTTTTTGTTTTTGTTTTTGTTTTTATGCTTAGATTCTTTTTTTCTTTTTGGAAGCAACTTCTCTCGAATACAGTGAATGGATTGGAACTAGCTATCTAGGTCTGTACAGTCCACTAGGAGACTTATCTCGACGATTATTGTTCATACTTTAAGTCATAGCATGTAGATTACTTGTATAAAAAAAAAAAAATCGATTTAATACTTGTCTTAAAAAAAAAAAAAAATTAATTAATTTTCAAAATATATTTGTCGTTCATTTTTTTTTTAATACAAATGATATGAAGACCATAGCTATAGTCATTAGATTGATTTTAAATTTGTCATATGATCTACACCATATGAGATTAAAAAAAAAAAACAATTCAAATAATCAAAATAAGACTCAAAATCAAAAAAAATACGATTCAATCCATTAACTAGACTAGAGGGAACCTGAGGCATTTTTTTTTCAATTGATTTTAGCTGCAAATATACTGTCGATTGAGTTTAAGATAGTCATATACAGTTGTTATCGCCTTAACCAAAAGTTTTTCTAACAATTTTTAAACAAATTATAATATTAAACAATTTTCTGAAAATCATTTATTAGCATCAGCCTTCATATTTTGTGATATATGTGTTCAATAAAATTCAAGCGTGACAAGGTGATACACCATAAATATGTGAAATTTGAACTCAAACCATATTTTAACAAAGAATCTTATTAATAAGTATTCTAATAACATAATGGGAGAGAATTTTCTTTTGGATAAACATTTTAGTTAAAAAGTTAAAAAATCACTCTAAATTATCACATCACTCTTTCTACTTTTTTGCATATATTTTTGTAAAAGCTAAAATGTTATTAAAATAATTTATTCCCAAACGAAATCTCAGTCTTCATTTGGACTATAGAGACGTTGTTCAGACTAGTAGACCTCTTACTATGGATACCGTTTCGATGATCTGAATTATTTTTTATAGAACTTTTTGTTTATATTATCCGCATAAAAAAATTAGGCTGATTCGATAATTGTAACATTTTCATTTTATCACATTTTGTTTAAAAAAAATAAATAGTCTATTTTCAAAAACACACTTGCCATTCACTTTTTTAGTGACAAATGCAATAAAATGAATATGTTTTTATTATCAGATTGACTTAATTTTTTTTATAAATGATATACACAAAGAGCCTTACAAAATGAACCGTTATCATCGAAACAAAATCCTTGGTGGGTCCTATGAGCTTGGACAACATCTCTACGGTCTAGATGAGGACTAGAGAGAAGCTTCTCCTTTATAAAAATGTATTTTATAAGTTTTGCATTAATCACATTTAATTAATAAAAATTAAAAAAAAAATCAAAATAAAATGCATAACATTAGGTCGGGTTGGGTTCAATCTAGACTTACATTGTATAGTAAGAACGTAAATACTAGTTCAAGCTTTGCTGGCTTGACATTGGGCCAAATGTAATTTTTTTCAAATTTGGTCCTAAAAGAATTTGTACATTCCGAGCCCACCCATTCATGCTAATAAATATTATTATTATTATTATTATATTTTATAATTTATCTTGAGGAGTTATTAAATGAATTATACTATTTTAATAATTATTTGAAGGGCACTTGGTTGATAAACTCAAATTTTAATTTTTCTTAACCGAAGGTTCAAGCGCTTAAAAAGTTTATTCAAAAAGACAAACTCAAATAAAATGACCAAATTACCCTATATATTGTTGCCAAAACCTAAACAATCCATTCTCATTCTCTCAGATTCTCTCTCTTCTTCCCTCTCTAGATATAGGGTTTTGAACCCATAGATCTGCATTTTCTAGATCTGAGTTTGGCCTCGCCGGTGGCGTCGAGGAGAAGCCACGGCCATACCGTCGCTATCTTTTTCCTTATTATCGATCGTGAATTTGATTAGCGTCGTTGAGAAGCTTCGTTTCGTCTCCGGTGGGGGAGCTAACTTGTACAGAATCACAACATCTCTAGAGGTGAGTTAGAGATGCTGATGGTCAGATCATAGTTGATCTATTCTAGATCTGGTCTCGCCGTGTCTCCTCGAAGCTTCTCACTGCAACAATCTGAAATCTACATTCGATTGCATCTCTGATCGGTTTGTCAATGTCAGGTTCTCCTCTTCTCTCTCTTTAACCTATGTGGGTTTCGATTTTGATGAAAGATGTGTGTAGAAGGACGAAGTTTTCTCCACAGGAAAAGGGAGATAAGTTGCTCCTTCCTATGTTCTATAAAAAGACACCAAGTCGTCAGTGATCACTCTCAACCAGATTTGCTCAGGATCCTCTGATGGTCAAGTCAGAATAGTGTTTAGACATATTATATTGAAAAGAAAGACTAGTTATATTGTTGTTTACTTGTGTAATAACCCCGACCCTGATTAGCGCTAACTGGGACTTAATTATGTCTAATAATAATTAAGGGAAAAAAATCTGGAAATTATTTGCATGTGCATTGCATGACTTATGTGTTTTTATCTGTTTGGTGTCGGAATATCTGTTTATATTTTAAACTTTAATTCGCAAATTGGAAGCCTTATCGACACCCGATTTCGAAATTGACTAGCGTTTTAGACTAGTTAGATTTTATGTAATTTAATGGTGTATTTTTCCAAAATGTGATTAGGAATGATTAAATTAGATTAAATAATGCTATATTGTTGAACCTAGTATTTACCCTTTTGCCATTATGAGTGAGACACTTTGTTTCACCTTGTGTGAGGTGTCTTTACACCATTTCATCATCATTTGGCTGAGGAAAAACGTAGGCAAGAAGGAGAGGAGAGAAAAACTTGAATCCAACAAAAGTCTTGGCTAGACACTAGGAGATTTGAAGGTGTATAGCAACATTGAGCCCCTAGGCTTGGAATTGAAGGTGTAAGGTAGGAATCCACCCTCTCACCATCCTCTCATTCATGTATCTGAGCTGGTTTTTGTAGGATTCTTGGTTAGATTGAAGTATAAAGTTGGAAATGGGTTTAAGATGTTGAATTGAAGTCCATAACATGCATGCATGTACATGTTCTTGGCATATGGAGTTGTTTTGTATCAAATTCCCACATGCATGTACATATCTTTGCTAAAGTCCATGTATTCATTATGTTTTTCCAGAAAATTTACCATTTGATCATGTTTTGAAGCCTTAAAATGCTTTTGAATTCAAGAATGTTGGATTTCACTTTGTTCATGATATGGGTTGTAAATGGTGCTCAAATTGACTCACTCTTGGGCAATGATTTTACAAATTGACTTTTGAAACTTGTTATACATTGTGTTTAAAGTGTTTTTCCAGATTTTTGGCCCAAGAGGTTGAGTTTTGGGCTGTTGAATGCTTGGTTCGAACTTGGAAGACAAATCTGGAAATTCCAGATTTTGCTTCCTCGCTCGAGCGAGACCTTTTATTTTGCAATCTCGCTCGAGCGAGCATCGAGCGACCATCGCGCGTAAAATTGCAGCATCCAGTACTTTTGCAGGTTCATCGGATCGCTCGGCGAAGAGTTCTCGCCGGCGAAGCCTTTGATTTTAGGCTTCGCTCGGCGAGCATCGAGCGAAGCATCGCGCGGAAAAATCAACAACCGATTTTTCGAGTTCATCGACCGCTCGGCGAAGGACTCGCCGAGCGAACCCTTTGATTTTGGGAGCTCGCTCGAGCGAAGGAAGGCTCGCTCGAACGAGACCCCTGTTTTCAGCAACTTTTGTAAAATGTTTTCTAAGGCATTTTTGCATCCACATTCCATCCTAGGCATTCCTAGGCCATGATTAGGACTCCATACCACGGGTAAAGGGTTAAGTACACACTTATAATTGTTAACATAAGTTTTGATACAATTAGAGATGCGTATTTCAAGTGTGTACCCATTATGTGTGATGTAGGTCAAGTGCCGCAGTCTGTTTGACCCCTTTGACTTCACCTATTTGTATCGACGCCCACTGTGAGTAATAACTCTGTAAAGTTATGTTCAACTTTAAGTATTTTCTGACTAATATGGTATGATCTGATTTCTGAAATACTATGTTATGAATTATGAATGATTGTCCAATTTTCTGAAATGTATTGTGGCACTCTTAATCCATATGGCCCTCGCCCGGGGGAAACAATACCGTGGCATATGGCCCTCGCCCGGGGGAAACAATACCGCGGCTTATGGCCCTCGCCCGGGGGAAACAATACCGTGGCATATGGCCCTCGCCCGGGGGAAACAATACCGTGGCATATGGCCCTTGCCTGGGGGAAACAATACCACGGCTACTTGCGCGCAAGATATGGACCTTTATGGTTGTTGGTACCAACTTTGTCTGTGGTCTTTGGACCTAATTGATCGGATAGCTACGGGTGTACCACATATGATCTTATGCAAGAATTTGAGTACGAATGTGAATATGGAAATGATTATGAGAATGATTCGGAATTTGAAAATGCATAAGACTTTGTTTCTGATAAGATCGTGCTTCTAACATAAGCTTTGATTTCAAATTCTGTAATGGACATCATTCATTAACCCCTTTACTCTGTTTATTATTCATTGGGCTTTCGCTCACAGATTACTATATATATGTAGGTGAGACGGCACAAGACCCTGGCCAGAGTTGATGGCCTCATGTTTCCCTTTTTGGTCAGCCAGCTGTTGCGCCTCCCGAGGAGGTTCCCGTCAAAGCCTAACCTCGAGGCAGTTTTGTTTCATGCTAGTCGTCAGTTGTGGTTTTTGTAAAGTTGGATCTTGGGACAAACTTGTGTAAATATTTTGTACAAATGGGTGTTTTGGCTAGCATGTTTATATATATAAATAAGTTTTAAAATTTCTGTCCCATGTATGTCATCACAGCTCATCGGACCTTGTCTATTTTACTTTATTGCTTCCGCAGCCCCTTATTAATTGTTAATCTGTTTGGAGGCCGTAGGTAATCCACGGATTACTGGCCGGTTACGTCGCTAAACTTATAGGGGCGGGTTTGGGTCGTGACAACTTGCCACCTTTTGTTATTCCTAGTCCTTCCTTTTATGGTGTCAATACCTTGTATTTGGGCTGTTTGATGACTGTTTTGATCTAACGGTACTTTATGCCCCAGACCTTGGTCGGGCAAGTGGCCAAGCTATCTCGATTCGTCACCGTTGGATTTGTTTCATTTTGGATGGCTTAGATTAGTTTGGATATTTATTTCCATCTTTGATTGTCGGATCTTGCTCATCGGATGATTATGTTGTCAAGATATACTGACCCTACATCCCTATCTCTGTCGATCCTCATCTCCATCGTAGGTTACAAATGGATCCAAGGGCTCTCCTTTGTATTGCAGATTTCCTTCCAGAAGGCGATCTTACTCAAACCTTTGGTCATGTCACTTTGTCTCTTCTTTGGATAGACTTAACAGGGCTTGGGCCTAACCCCTTACTGTGGAGTTGCTTTGGTTGCATTAAATGCTCTGGGCCATACATTAATTTCTTTGGTCTTTGGGTCAATATTTTTATCCTCCACAATGTGGATCAAATCAAGCGTTAACTCTCGAAGAGAGAACAAGACTTGTCGCAAAAATCTCGCATGACAATCGTGAATATTCGCAATTTTCATGAAAGGCCATTGCATCAATGGCCAACTACGAATTTTCGTAGTATAAAATTCAATTGTTCCACAATTTCTTCATCTCTCCCAATTCATTCACATATCTTTGTGGTGATTTGGGGATTTGAAAATGAAGATGGAAAGAGCTAGTGGAATTGATCTGAGTTTTTTTTGTTTGTCTTGGTTTACTCAAATATGATATTTTAAGATATGTTAGCCCCAAGATTATTCAAATTTAAATTCTTATTGATTTTGAATATTGACAAATATTTTAATTTCATTTTGTCATTCAAAGTTTTCAAAATAAAAATATACAAATTGTGCTTCAATGATTATAAAAGTTATATGATTCTAGAGTATTGTTTTTAAACCCTTCAAAACAAGGAATTAGCACTTGCATGCAAAACAATATTCTTTCTTACAACAGGTACAAGGGTCGACACCAAAACAACAAGGGTCGACACCAGAAATGAAGCTCAAAATGCCTAAGTGTTCCAAATTTGCGGTCGACACCAAAACAAAGAATTCGACACCAAAATTCGATGTAATCCAATCGGTAATGGTTGACACCAAAAGCGATGAGTGACAATCGAATTTCAAAATGCAATCCAGCAGCAAGGGTCGACACCAAGAATGATAAGGGTTGACACCTGGAACACCTAGAACTTAACTCAAATAAGAAAAGAAAGCAAAGGGTTGACACCCAATCTGTAGGGGTTGACACCTATAAATCTGGGTTTAAAAAAATTCCACCTGCCAAATCAGATCCAGACTGTTGCAGATCATTGCTCAGCCATTTTTTTAGATTTGTGTGTAGAATACGTCATATCTTCTGACCACTGAGCAGATCCTCTGGCACCATATCTTCTCCAAAAAGTTGACTTATGAGGTTGAGTATTAAATAAAAAGCTTATGCATTTAATGAATCCTCTCTTCCCAAGACCTGCCTATAGTCTGCCTTCTTCTTACTCTGATCAAACACAGTTGGAGCAAATCCTTCATGATTTTTTCCAACGGATAGAAGATTCAAATCTCCTCTGTCTCTAATAGCTAGAAGCCATCAATATTGTAAATATGAAGGTCTCCTTGTTCATTCAATACACTTCTTTAATACAACAAGCCTAGAGCATTCAAGAGTAATCAAGAACTTTTAATATACTTCATTTGTACTTTCATTTTCATATTTGAGCGAGTTTTAAATTACTTGAGAGCTTATAATTTCATATCTATCTTTTGTGAGAGAATATTTGTAAAAGAGAATAGTTGTGCCTCTTATTCTTGTTCTTTATTTTCTGAGTGACATACTTGTAAAGTGAGGCATTTAATTGAGAGGTCCTTAACAGATTGAAGTAAGTCCTTGTAAAAATCCACAAGTTAGGTGAAGTTTGGTGGTGCATCTATTCATAGTAAAGAAATTCTCAAGAAGGTCTCTTAAGGAATGGACGTAGGCCAGTAAGCCAAACCACTATAAATCCTTGTGTAAAGCTCTTCTTTCCTTTCCTTTTATTTTTTGTGCATTCATTTATTATCATCTGTTTTTAATCACGTAGTCTTTGCAAATTTTTTTTCAGACCAAATTTTTAATTACCCAATTCACCCCCCTCTTGTGTTGCCTTCCTAAATAACAAGATAGATATTCAAAATTTAAGACTCAGATCTGATGCGTGATATGTGAAATGAAGAAGAGTGATATGTGATTTTGGAGATTACATGTGTAGTTTGGTTTTAGCTAAACTAGTGGATGTTCTGTTAAATTGGATGGACTTAATTCTATTTGTTCAAAATTTCAAAAAAGTTATTTGTCAATTTTTTGTGATTGAACAGATAGAATTATTTCAAATTTTTGTAGTTGTGTTTGAAATTTTGTGGATGGACTAAATTTTGGGATGAATAGATAGAATTATTTTGGAATAAACAGACATAATTATAAAGTTGTGGATTCAAAATTTCAACAGATTTGGAAAAAAAAATGATGTTGATGATGATGATTGTAATAGATAAACAAAAAATTTGACATAAATTTTCAACATATCGAAAAAAAATTGAACAGATAGATAGAATTTAGGGAAAAATTTTGAACAAATAGATATAAAATTGAACAGATAAATGGAATTAAGAGAAAAATTGAATAGGTAGATAGAATTTAGGAGAACAATTGAACATATAGTCAAAAAATTTGAACAGATAGTTAACAAAAAGTCAAACAGATAAAAAAAAGTCTAAGGGTAAAATTGGAAACAAAATGTCTTCTAGGACTTCTCACCAAACTATTTCACAAAACGTGGACTTTTCACCAAGAAAGAATATTCATTGGACCTAATGCCTTACACCCTCCTTAAATTGAATTTATCACCAATTTTCTCTTATTTAAATTTGACACATTAACAAAATTTGATAGTAAAATAATTTTTGATTTTTTAACCAATCTTTGAATGGAGACTTTTAATAAATATTTTAATTTAAACTCATATATATATATATATATCTTTGATTATTTTTAATTCATTGTGTAACTAACAATTAAAGTTTTGTGATGGTTGAATCAAGTTAGAACTCCTCATTTCAAACTCAACCAAGAAACTAAATGAGTTCAAAATTTCAGTCTAGTTCAATCTTATAAGTCAAATAATATCTCAAAATTTTAAAATTCAGCTTGAGCTGCCAAACCCATGCCATCCCTAACTTTAGTTATGGATGCAAATGAATAGAGTTGAATCCAGTAAGCATCTATTCAAGCTTGACTTGAAAAATTAACTAGTTTGAAAAGAGAGTCAAACTTGATTTGTTTAAATAATGAGCCAATCTCAAACAAAATTTTAACTAGCCAAACAAGAGTTGAATTCGAATAATTTGATTTTTTATTATGCATATATATACATATATATTTATCGAGTTGATTAGTAAATTGTTCGAGTTTAGTATAAAAGCTTAATGAATTTTAAAATATATATATTTTTTTATTTTATTTTGTAAAAGGAATTGATCTTAAACAAACTTTAATAAATTAAATACGAGACAAGGTTGAATAGCTTATTTTATATTACAACCCTAAATCTAGTAGAGTCTTGCTACAATCACACTTTTTTTTTTTTTTTACAATACTTCTTACAGTCTACTCACAATGCTCACTTTTATCATGAATATACGGTAAAAAATATTAGGAGAAATTATATATATAAAAAAATCCTAGAATTTGACCCTAATGCCAAATAAAACCCCAACTTTTTAAATTGTATCAATTTAAACCCTACAATTTGAAATTATTAGAGGATTAATTTTATCAAATTAACCATTTTATGTATTCTCGCTTAGGCCTCATTTGGAAATACGTTAATTTAGTAATTTTTTGGCTATTTGGCTAAAATATGAGCTAAAAAAAAACTAGTATGTTTGGGATGACTTTTTGGCTTTTTATGAAAAGATGTGCAAAAAGTAAAGAGAAAAGAGAATATTTGATTTTTTGGTATGGATTGTTGGCTTTTTGGCTAATTTAGTAACTTTTTGACTTTTTGGCTAAAAGGAAGGGTTCCCAAACGAGGCCTTATTGCCATTTTTTCTCCACCATTACTACTACCTGCTTCACCTTTATCACCACAACTCACCCACCATTCCTATAAAGATGAGAAAGAAAATGGGAAGTGATAGTGGGGTATAGAGGAAGAGAAAGAAGTGAGTGTGGGTGTTCGGTGGCTAAGGAGATGAAAAGGAAGATGCTCAACAGTTTCTGTAGAGATGGAAAGGGAAGAGAGGGTTAATCCAATATAGTAGGTGCACTGTAGAATTTAAATGAGTGGTTAAGATGAGTTGGTAAAATATGGTTGTAATTTGGTGTGGTGAGGCAAAAATTGATATCGATATGATTTCAAAGATTGAATGATGAATAATACTTCGTAGCTCGAAATTCCATTGGCTCGAATGGCTTGACTGTCCAAAACGACGCCGTTTTGGGCATTTTTTTCCCCCCTTCTTATATCTCTAAAACAGAGGGGGAAGAAAGAGAAAAAAGAAGAAGAGAAAGAGAAAGACAGAGAAAAGAGAGAAAAAGGGAACAAAGAGAGAGAGAGAGAGGCTTCACCTATCACCTGTGCCGCCATCCTCTGTGTATATACAAAAATTTGTGTATACACAAATAAATCCGTGTGTGTATACACAGATTTGTATAGATTTGCGTGTATAGATCTCTCTCTCTCTGTTCTAAGTTATGGAAGAAGAAAAGAAAAAAAAAAACAGAGGAAGAACAGATACGAAGAAGAAATGGGAAAAAAAAAAAAAAAAGGTTGCCAAAATGTATTGATGATGAAGTGGTGTTGTTTGTTTGTTGTTGTTCAAATTCTACATTTTTTTTTTTTTTTGTGATTGTTGTTAATGTTGATGCTCTCTCTCTCTCTCTCTCGGTTTTCCAGCTCCATTTTCTTCTTCATCTTCATCTTCAAAGAAAAAAGAGAAAGAAAAAAAAAAAAAACTGCCCAAAACGACGTCGTTTGGGCAATCGAGCCATTCGGGCTAAAGACATTTCGAGCTACCTAGCAGCGCTGTTGAATGATAAAGTGACATGTGTGTTACAAACAAAATTCCCGTTAGTTTATTTAAACAGAGTGGAATGAATGGTTGGTATTGAATCTATTTTTTAAAAAATTAGGATTTAAATCGATACAATTGAAAATGTCGCGTTTTATTTGTTATTGATGTCAAACTCTAGGTGTTTTTCTTTTTTTCTCAAAATATTATTAAAAAATGTGTGGTTGTAATTTTATTCAATTCAAGGTTGTTTTGGAAATATATTATTTTAGTAACTTTTTGTTTTTTAACTAAAATATGAAGTGAAAAAAATTAATATGTTTGATATAATTTTTTGACTAAAGTGCAAAAAATGAAAAGAAAAGAAAATCTTAACTTTTTGACATTTTAAATATTTTAAATTTTTTTTTAACTATTATCCAAAATTTCCAAACTTGTCCACTTTCATTTAATAGACCATTTTAAAATTTGAATTACATATGACGTGATTTTAGGAAAATTTTGCTATACCATATGCACCGTAATTATATAATTTTTTTTAGTTTGAATTATTATTTTTCTTTACTTACAACAATATTTTAATTATGTCTAATGAGATTTTTAGTTATGTACTATATAGCATTTAGTTATGACAATTTTTTTTAAAATAATTATAACAATAAAATATAGAGTTATGTTATTTATTATTTAATTATAAGGCGCATATTTATTGAAGGACAAATTATATTAAAACTTTCATGTTTAGAAAAAGAGGAAATTTTATTGTGTTTGGGAAGTTTGTTTTTTGGTTTTTTTTAGTGTTTTTTTTACTAAAAGACAAATTTGTTACAAAACAAAAAAAAAATAAATCCAAATAAAATATCACATCAAACCTCATAATCATTTTATTTTTTCTCTCACAAACATCACATCCAATCACAAAAAAATTTAATTATCTTTTCAAACACAAAAAAAAATTTCTCCAATAATATCCTATAACTAAAAAAACCTACAAAAAAAACCTATTTCCTAAACACACACTATATTTCGATAACCAAATCGCTCTACTTCTTATAATTTCAATTTTACACAAAAACTATTTAATTTTGGATCAATTTCATCTCTATTGTCAACTACTGTCTATAATTAAACAACACTTGTTGCTATTTTCATTTGAGATTTCATTTTACGTCACTCCCAACTATTCCCAAAATCTCAATTAAAATCTTAAACAATATGAAATTTAAGGGTCTAATTGATATGTTTTAAATAGTTTGAGGGATAAAATAAAATTTCAATACACGTCAATAACTTCTATTTGATTATAAACAACAGCTAACCATGAAAATAAAATTGATTGAAAATCAATAGTTAATTACATTAATAGTCCCTATAGTTTGGGGCTTGTGTTATTTTAGTCCGTGACTTTTCAATTGTGACACATTTGACCTTGAATTTTAAATCTTGTTCCAAATAAGAACAATTGAAAATATCATTAGATTTTTCAAGGGTAAAATGGTCAATTTGATAAAATATAAACTAATTTGATAAAAATAAATGTCAAAAAAATATTTTTAATTTTTTTAAAATTATTTTTATCCACCAATGATAAAATTATGTAAAATTAATAAAAATTACATGAATAATTTTTTAAAATTAATTTTAAATGATCATCATCCAAACACATAATAAAAATTAATTTGGTAAAAAATAAATAAATGTCTAAAAGATTTATCAGTTTTACATAATTTTATTTTTAGTGGGTAGAAATAAATTTTAAAAATAAAAAATATTTGTTTGATATTTATTTTTGTCAAATTAGTTTATATTTTATCAAATTGACAATTTTATTCTTGAAAAATCTAATGATATCTTCAATTGTCCTTATTTGAAACAAGATTCAAAATTCAGGGTCAAATGTGTCACAATTGAAAAGTCAGGAATCAAAGTGACACAAGTCCTAAACTATAGGGACTATTTGTATAATTTGTCCGAAAATCAAATACAGTTTAGATGTAAAATTAAAATTAAAATTATAAGGAAAATTGGACGTACAACGACGTCGTTTATAATTCAACTCGTCATATAGTCTAGTCTAGTGCTGATAAACCCTTCGAAACCCTTGGAAGGTTTGAATGGCGTGTTCGAGCGTGGTGTCTAGGTTATCTTCTCGCCTGCGACCTCTGTCTCTCAAACTCAACAAATCTTCACTCTCCTCATCATCCGATGTACCCCTCCTCAAATCGGCCTCTCACTCTCATCCCTCTGCCTCCGCTACACGCATTTCTCGCTCCTCAAGGTTAGATCTTCAAATCACAATATCCAATTCTCTCTCTATATATACATATATATATATATATATGTGTGTGTAGTAATGTGTGTTTGCTGGGGGGCTAGGTTACCAGTGGAGCTGAGCTGCTTGCAGTCAATGATGCCGTTGCACAGTGCAATAGCTTCATCTCGATTGCTGTCGAGCTTGTCCATAGAGGCTAAGTGCTGGGGATTAATTCCTCAAGGTCAGCTTTCAATTTTATTTATTTGTAGAAATTCCCTTTCTGTTGGTTTTTGTGCATTTTATATTTTGATAAAATTATTTAATTCTGTAACTTGAACATCATTCTGGGTTAGAAACTCAAGCGTTGCGTTGTCATGGTAATCATGAATCGCGATTGACGCCCTTCAATTTTTCTTGATCACAATGGTGTTGTGTTGCTTGGTGAATTTTTCTAGTTATTTTCTTTGGGATGTGATGTGATGTGATAGCCTAGTAATCTTAGGTTGTGTCTGTGTTTGGTTCACTGTAATGAAGTTGGAATGGTCGTTCTTTGCAGTCCATTTGGATTGAGTGATTTGATGAGAAATTATAAGATTCGCATGTTTGGTTTACAAATTAGGTAAGAAATGGTGAGAGCTGGAGAGAAAGAGAACTCTATCTTATGCAAACCAATTGGCTATAAATTTTTTAAAATACCAAGATTGCTCATCAAAATACAAAGAAAGAAGGAGAAATCTCACCCATATTCTTATTTTACATGCTTTGCTTTCTTACTCATCCAAACATTATAGTGAGAAAACACAATCACGTTTTTCTTCTTTTCTTGCCAAGGTGAGATCCCACAATCATTTCCGTTCTTTTCTCACCCAATATTCCAAATGTAACATTAGCCTCTTGATGGAATGATCATTCCCTTACAATAGTGAATGATGATTAAATTTGCAATGCATTTTTCATCATTTTTGTAGTGAACCAAACGTGAGAATGGACATTCTAATGGAGTGATCATTCCATTCCACTTTTGTTCTAGTGAACTGAACACTACCTTAAGGCTTTGTTTTGTCCGTGGATTTGGTGAAGGAAATAAAAGGAAAAGAAAATGTAAATGAAATCATTTTTTTCCCCTAATTTGGTCACCCTTGGAAAACGAAGTGGAAAAGCATTAAAAGTTAAAAAATAGAAGCAATTTTGTATTTCTAGATATAAATTTTCTCCATCTCTTTGATTTCTATCAATTTTTAGAAATTCGTTTGTCTACTGTTTATTTAAGTACATGAGAGAGTAGGATAGAGGATTGTTTTCCTTTCCTTTCCTTTCCTTTCCTTTCCTTTTTTTTTTTCACTTGCAATTTCCTAGAACCAAAACAAAGCCTAAGTGTGAACATTGTCTAAATTCAGAAATTGTGCATGAGATGATCCTATTCAAGAAATAGAGGCTACCAATAGTGGCAGCACTACTAAGAATGGAATAGTACATGTTTTGATGGCATTTGTCACGTAAAAAAGAAAAAAATAATAATTTAAACACCCTATGCACATTAATTTTTGTTTTTCATTTTTGCACACCTTGGTGCCATTGTCACTTTGGATTTTTTTGTTTTGAAAAACATGAGCTATGATTGCTTATTTGTTTTGTCATTTATGTGAGATGAATTGAATGCTTTTTTATTTTTTCTTTTATTTTTTAAAATTTTAACTTTGAATTGATTGGGTTGGACAACTAAATGTCTCATAATCTAGCATGTACATAGCCTCTATTATGTATATTGGGCCTAATGTGATAATATATTCAAGGCTCATACTAGTGTAGTAAAGGGGTTTTTTGAAATTGTAGGGGTAGCGATCACGCCTGTTTGCCACCCCCTATCTAGGTCCATCCTCGTTTGTTGGGTTTGTTGTATATTTGCGGTTGTGTATTGGGCCCAATGTGATACTATATTCATAGCTTTCCAAATAAAAAGCAAATTCTATTTAAGGACGTACTTGATTTTGCATTAATTAACAAGTTTGGGTACATATACATTAATACAGGGAAGGTGACCAGTTGATGAAAAAAAAAGGAGAAATCTACAGGGAGTGAGCCCATATAGTTTGGAGATAATTAAGAGGTAATACTAGTGTATGGGTGGGTGGTGGTGATCACCCCTACATGCGATCCCCTGTCTAGGTTCATCCTCGTTCATTGGGTTTGTTGTATACTTGTGGTCATGTATTGGACTTTCTTTAATAGTTGGATATTTAATTTGATGTGATTTTTATAATATTTATAATTTATCTTCTATTGATTGACAAAAAAAAAAAAAATGTCTACTCTAACAAAAATTCTTGAGGCGCCACTAGCTACCAAGAATGGTAAGAGGGACTGTTGAAAAAATGTTAAAGTGTTGAGAATATATGTTAAACCTAAGTTCTAACTGGACTATTATGAAAGTTTTGGTTTTGAATATTGGTTTCCTTCAAATAACATTCCTTCTTTAAAATCCTATTCTGTCAGGTTTAAGATGGATTAGAATATAGAAATAGTGGTTAGTTTGTTTCTAATATAAATATTTTACGTATACACACACATGCAGAGGTTGGAGAGCAATGAGGTTTCTCTTAGGTTAGGAAGAAGCAACAGAAGTATTCATTGCTTTGCACATTTTTGCCTTAGCTATTTTATTTTAATTTGCATTGGTTGATAAATGAAAATTTATGTTTAGGTTTTCCATATGATCATCCCAATTAATTGAGAAGGAAATTCATGAAGGAGTTTTAGAACTAGCCATGGTTTTTTTGCATTAGATTGTTCGCTTGGCAGCAAATGTAATTTATATCTGTGTGACGGAGATGTTGATATTCATTGAGTGAGAAGGTGATGTATAGAGGAACACCAATTAATAGAGTTTGGGCATGTTGAAATTGTATTGCTGACTGCATTTATGAGATATTTTGGTAAATTGATGGCGCAAGAAAGAGAAAGGAAGGGTAAAAATGGGCATAATAGTATACATTTATTAGGGAACAAAAGGCAAGGTATTGGGATATAAAAGTCAAGAAGTTTTGTCTCATTTTCTCAGTTGTTGGGATAAGGCACTGTCTGTATGATTGAGCAACTCTCAAATTTCTGTAATTAGTTCATATGTGATTTTTAATTAATGCATGGATACTCATTCATCTTGGAATCCTTTTCTTCATTACTCTTATTTGAATATGTTTGGGAACTAAAGGTTTGAGTTATTCTTTCTACATTGCCAAAGAATAAGTCGTTCTGGTCAATATTACACATGTAGGTCTGTTCAGTCTTAGAAACATCTTCTTCTATTTGATTGGTATGTTTAACATTGTTTTGTCAGCAACTCTACCTATATGGTTCTTTCTGTGATTGAATCAAATAATAGTGAGTAGTTAAATTAAGGTATCCTGTTGCAGCTAGTTTATTTGATAACACTAAATTGTGTTCAACACTCATTTTGGTGTAATAATTTTGAAGACATTGGTCTCAAATGTATCCTTCATCATTGTTGTTGTCCAAAATTGAATATTTTAGGATTAAAGTTTCTTTGTTTTGTTTAACTTATTTTTAAGAAAATTGAGTTTTTTGTTTTTCATATATATATATATATTGGGTTCGTTTGGTTTGTATTTGGGAAAAATTTTTGGGAAATTTTCTCTACAAATAAGTTTTCAAAAGTAATCAAACCAAACAAATTTTTTCAAAAAAATTTCCCAAAACTTGTAAACCAAACAAGTTTTCCAAACAAATCTCTCTCTCACACACATCAAATCAATCACTTTTTTCAAAACTTTCTCTCAAAATAATTTTCCAAAACATCTTTTGAAAAAAACCAAACCAAACAACTTTTCGTACTTTTTATCTCTAAAACACATCTCTCAAACACAAACCAAACATACCCAATTTTGTTTTTAGTGAATTTTTTTTAATATTGTACGCAATTTTTTTTTAATTTTTTAGATACACCTAATTTAGATACACTTAAAAAGTATAATATTGAGAAAAAAAAAAAAAACTTTAAAAAATTCACCAAATACAAAAAATACAAAAAATACAAAAAACAAAAACAAAAATTCAATGTATTTTCTTATTTTTTTGTATTCAATGAATTTTTTAAAGATTTTTGTACAACTCCAAACCAAACAGAGATGCCCACTATTTATTTCATTGCAGAGTGATAACTTTTATATGTGGTAAATGAAGAAAACGGCTTTATTGGATATACGAGTCATGTTTTTGAATTTCCCTTACATCCTGAGGATTCTTCTATACTTTCTTCAGTCTTCGGTAAATTCATAGTGTTGTAGCATCTTTTAACCAACTCAAGTCAATTCAACAAAGCTACCTCCCAATTACATGTGGTTGGCCAGACATGTCCTATTTTGCCATTTTGTTCTATAAGCTGTAAGTTAATTGAATTGTTTCCTTACTTTCTCAAGGATGTTAATTTTGGCGTCATTGTTTTGCTATCATGGCCCTCAATATGTATGGTCAATAGCGTCACTATTTCTTAAAGGTGCAGTTGTAGGTTCTTCATTGCATGATCCTTCTTCATTGGTCTCTCATTTTATCTCCTGTAGTTGCTTTTTCTTCCATCTCATTAATTTAAGAGTAATGCTTTACAAACAAAAAATTCATACATAATGATGTAACTCATTGTGAACCTTTTACTTCAAAACAAAATACCATTGAAGATGAATTTATTTACAATAGTGGCATTGGCGCATCATTCTTGCTGAGTTTTTTGCATGAATTTTATGTATGAATATAATTTTTCATAATTTAATTCACTTTTAGCTTTATCATTTCTTGTTGGGTAATTCTATTTACACAGCATATAAATTCTCAGTACACACCACAAATGTGTTCGGATATAAATTTTTGAACTAAAGTTAAATGTTCAGATATAAATGTATGAACATAAAACAATTGTTCAAATATAAATAATTGAAAGGAATGCATATTTGAACAATTTATTTTTGTTAATAACTTTAAATTTGAACATTTGACATTTGTTTAGAAGTTTATATCCGAACATTATTTATGGTGTCTACTGAGAGCTAAGAAGCACAGACACTTCTAAGAATGTGACGTATCCGTGTCGGACACCGACATTCTTAGGACACGTGTCCGACACTCTTCAAAATGTGTCTTATCTTTTAAATTTTTTTAAAAACCTGGACACTCTTTGGATAATTGGAGGACACACGTGTCAATTGCTTAAACACACGTTTATCGATTAGACATATGTGAAAGTGAAACTAATTATAAGTTTGAACAAAACAACATAAGATACAATAATAAAATAAAAACCATATAAATTTATAGGAATTAGTGTTATATTGCATTTTTTATTATTTTTGAATGATATATTCATATATATAACATATAATAAATATATAAAATTATATATTTCATGCGTGTCCTCACGTGTCGTGTTTTGTATTTTTGAAAAATTAACGTGTCAGCGTGTCCGTGTCGTATTCGTATCGTGTCACGTGTCTGTGTCCATACTTCTTAGACTAAGAGTTTGTATGGTGTGCAAATAAAATTTCCCATTCTTGTTATATGGGATATCGAACACCTTTCTTAGTTCTCTTTTCCCAGTATTCTTAGTTTGTTTAACATCTTATACCACACGGAATTAAAAAGTGAGATCAGATTATGTGGAAAGGCAATTATACCGGTGGTTCTTACATTTTTTTCTTTTGTGTCATTTTGGTCCTTACACTTTCAATTTGCTCAATTTTGACCCTTTTGTAGGAAATTAATGTAATGATTTTATTGATCATATATTGTGTGTTTCCAATGGAGAGAATGAACTCTCTTTTATAGGGAGAATGAGATACAATGGAGGAATTAATTTAACCTAAATGGAGCACTAAACTAACTTAATGGAGCATTAGGGTAAATGGAGCACTAGGGTAAATGGAGCACTAAATATAGCACTCACTTACCACTCACCTATAGCACTAAACCTAACACACTATCATCCACCTACCACACTTGGTGGAGTTTTTACATTTACATTAAACATATTCAACAGCCCCCCTCAAACTCAAGGGGGATAGGAACTAACCACCTTGAGTTTGGAGAGAAAGTAACAAAACAGGAAAATAAAATGACAAATAAAATAAAAGAGGATAGGAGACACTGTATGGTCGTGTCAGACCGTTGTAGAAGACAGTTTATGGGGTCATGTCGGACCGTTGTAGAAGATAGTTTATGGGGTCATATCGGACCGATGTAGAAAACAGTTTATGGGGTCATGTCGGACCGTTGTAGAAAAACAGTTTACTGGGTCATGTCGGACCGTTGTAGAAAACAGTTTACTGGGTCATGTCGGACCGTTGTAGAAAACAGCCATTCTTGGGTCATGTCGGACCGTTAGAAAATGATTTCTTGGGTCATGTCGGACCCATATAAGAGCTAACCTAATCAAAGTCGGGAGTTACGTGAGTCTTGTCGGACCCATATAAAAGCTAACCTAATCAAAGTCGAACAGCCATCGAGCCTTGTCGGACCCATAAAAGTTGCACCCTCAAAAGGCGTGCCCAATCTTATCAAAAAACGTGCCATCAAAAGGTGTGCCCGACATCCATCAAAAGTCGAGCCATCAAAAGGCGCGCCATCAAAAGGCGTGCCATCAAAAGGTGTGCCCGACATCCATCAAAAATCGAGCCATCAAAAGGCGCGCCGATTTGTCGACTGGCGGTGAGAGGCGCGTGATACGCGTGTTTGCCTTGCCTATTTATACCAAGGCGAGGCTGAGGCAAAAACACCTGCGGAAAAACTCCAAAAAACTCTTCATTTTCTGAGAGTTGTATCGCTGAAATACTCTGTTTTTCTGAGAGTTGTATTGCTAAAACACTCTGTTGCCCTGAAAATGGCTTCTTCTTCCCGCCCCGTGACCCAAAACATAGCCTCTTCGTCCCGTGGTCTTACTCTCTTTCCCGACCTCAACGAGGCCACAACCCAAAATATGGCCCTTGAACCTCAACCAAGAGCCCTTGGACCGAGCCCTTGGACCAAGCCCCCCTGGTTTTGCGCCGTTGAACTATCCAATGGTGTCAGTGGAGCAGATAATGGCTGCTCAGTCGGATATTGAGGCGAATTATTACACATTAAGGTCATGCGTTGAGACCATGACGGCGGTCAACAACCTGTCGCACCGGCTTCAGAGTAGAACTAATGAGGTGCAGCTTAAGCATGGCCAGCTCTGCTCCAGGGCATGTATAAGGATGCCCGAGCAGAGATATGTGGGCTGAAGGCCGAGAACAAGGAGCTGAAGCGGAAGGCCACCGTGATGCTCAGATTTGGAGGGCCGCCATATGTGACGGTGGAGGAGCAACGGGAAGTGAATGTGCTCGGCGGCGTGGGAAACACGGAGGTAGCACCGGCAAGGGACGCCCAAGACAAAGGCAAGAGGAAGAGATCGGCAGAAGATGCGAAAAAATAAGGCCGGTTTTTGTTGTGGTGGTAGTAGGTTGTGGTTGGAGATTGTTTGGTTTTTTTTTTTTTTTTTTTTGTAAAAATGTGATCGGGGTTGATCCCCGAGATGAATAAATGACAAGTTTGAAAAATGTTGTTGGTGGTGTTTTGTTTAAGAATAAAGATAAAAGAAAAGAAAATAATGGATAAAGAAAAATAACGAAATAAAAAGATGGGACTTTAATAAGAGAGAGATTGTTAAAGAGTTGCCAAGGAATTGGATTGCAGGTTGATGAGCTTGGAGCTTGTCTTTATCGACCACAAGAATTTCCTGCTACTTGGAGAGATAATTGGCTCTATAGATGTTTGAAGAAGGGGCGACTTGGGTGCTGTAAGATGAGCTGGTTTCCACTGATGATTCTGCCGAGCAGATTCTGTTGAGGCTATAGTTGATGTTTCTGCATTTTGATTGGCCCTTTCCATTGTTTCCAAATGAAATTCCTGAAATTCAGGTAGATGGGGTGTAGTTCTTGGTAGTGCTGGCAAGCTTGGAGCTTCCAGAATCTTCTTGTTTACAGGCCTAGCCTTAAACTTCGGAATTTTAGCCATCATCTCTTCCTCAAGTTCAGCAGAGCTCTTGGCTCTGACTGAGCGAACCCGCTGAGCCGTTTCAAATTCAGGTTCCTTGGGCCTTGTCAATTTAAGTCTGGGCTGCCTCTGCACTATCGAAGCTGCAGCATTATGCGAAAGAGAACCGTTCATGTGAGGTATAGACATCTCTCTTGTGTTAGATTGAAACTTCTTCATCATTTCTGCCATTGAAACAAATGGGACTGCTGGTTCCCGAAAGAGCTGCATCAGGCAAAAGAGCTGCTTCATTCAATATCATTCCTAGCAGCACTGGAGCTGCCAAGGCTGTTGGTAAGGTGCTGCCTGCACTTAATGGGAAATTGACTGGAATGGCTTTCCGTGTTCCCACTGTCGATGTCTCAGTGGTTGACCTCACTGTGAGGCTGGAAAAGAAGGCTACTTACGATGAAATCAAAGCTGCTATCAAGGCAGCGTCTGAGGGAAAGAGAGCAGATTGACTAAACAAAAATGATTAGAGCCACAAAGAAAGAGTTAGAAGATGTAGCGGAGTGAAGGTATGGGTATACAACTCCAGCGGGCAGCGAAGGCAAAGTTGCCGGCCGGCTGCCCGCCGGTGAGAAGGAAATACAGGCCTAAATCTTATAGCTCTGATACCATGTAGGAAATTAATGTAATGATTTTATTGATCATATATTGTGTGTTTCCAATAGAGAGAATGAACTCTCTTTTATAGGGAGAATGAGATACAATGGAGGAATTAATTTAACCTAAATGGAGCACTAAACTAACTTAATGGAGCATTAGGGTAAATGGAGCACTAGGGTAAATGGAGCACTAAATATAGCACTCACTTACCACTCACCTATAGCACTAAACCTAACACACTATCATCCACCTACCACACTTGGTGGAGTTTTTACATTTACATTAAACATATTCAACACCTTTAATTTTAGATATTGTGTCAATTTGGCCTAACTGATAATACCCCGTTAGTGTTTTTGACAAAAAATAACCACTGAATAGGTTGAGGTTAACTCACAGGGTTGAGTAAGTTTGTGATTTTGCTCTTAAAAATGCGACACATGCCACTCATATGCGTTTTTTTTATAATAAAAAAAAATATTAAGAGTTGTAATCAATTGGACCAAATTGAAACAAAATCGTAAATTTAGAGTCAAAATTGAGCCAATTGAAATTATAAGGACCAAAATGACACAAGGACCAAAGTACAACGACTATTGTCATAATTTGCCCTTTGTGGAATAGTGCAGTCCATTGTTGATTTGGGATTTGCCACAGGTAACTGAACGTTGTAAACTATGCCTCTTCATCTTAAAAATGTATCACTTGAAGTTGGACCGCAAGTTTACTCTGTGATTGTTCATTTCCTTCAACATTCCCCTTTCTATTTTTCTCCTTTTCTATTTTCTTATTATTTGTTTTGAGGAGCCTGTGTTTTCAGTTCTTGTTGGGACAGAAACCACGAACCATTCCAATATTTAGAGTGAATAGCAGTGTCGTTTTGTAATTGTGAGAATTAATTATTATATATTCGTGCTACAACATTTATGTTTACTCTACCTTTTTTTTTATTATTTATATTTCTTTATTTTTTAAAAATTTTATTTTAATTTATAAGTAAGAGTAGTGGAATTAAACAAAACCATCTTAAGGGGGCCAACCTTGTATGCTCAAAAAGAAACCTGTGGTTTGTTCATCCATGGGCATATGAAAGGGTAGTCCTCTCTCAACCAAAAAATAAATAAATAAATAAAGAAAGGAGTAAAGACCCTACCTTGCCTGATATTCGAGGCTAGCTGGTGGTCGCACATATCTGGGGTTGTACCAAGGATTTCATCAAAGGTTGGGTCAGGGGGTTCCTTGTTTTTCAAAAAAGGAAGATAACTCAACATTCTCAAAGGATCTCCTTTTTCATTCCCCCACAATAGTTCACGATTGTTTTAAGAGTTGGTCTTCTTAACATCCCCACCCCACCACAAAAGAGGGGCGACTGTAAGAAAAACACATGGCTTTGTTAGCTCTCTGGATTCTAAAATGCATAGTGTTTGATGTCCCTTTAATTGTCTTTCTAATAGCTCCTCTCCTTCATGTTGCAGGCATCTCAATGCCTTTATGACAGCCTACATGCGGCGACTCATCCCGAGGCAGATCTTCTTTTGAATAGGAATATAGGTCTCATGTTATCTTTTTTCCTTCCTTTCTCAAGTCAAAAGATTATGAAATCAAACTGTTTCCTTTGCTATCATAAAGGAGTAAAGATGTGAATTGGCATTTAATTAGTCAGTTCTCTAGTTCCTTCTTTAATGTCTCTCTCCCTGCGGGATCACTTGAACGGTTATTTGGTATTGAAAAGTTTGATGTACAATCTCTTGTGAGAGAGTAATTGACTAGATTTTTGTTGCCCTTACTCGCATGTTTCTTCCAGAATATCATGCACTTCATTTTTCATGTGTTCAGTCTCCTAGCATTGACATGGCTAGTTCACTGCATTTGAAATTATTGGAGACCCGTTAATGTGATCCCTCTTGTATTCCTTGGTTGTTTGGATATTTGATTTGTGGATAGAGTTATTTATTTATTTATTTTAAAAAAAGGAAATGAAGCGAAGGCTAAGGGCCTTTGGTTGTGTTTTTTGTTTTTCAAAAAATATATAGAAAACTTATTTTACAAACTGTTTTTGAAATTTTTTTGGGATTTATTTTTTTTAAAAGCAACTCATTTTTTAGGAATATGAGAAAGTAGTTTTTGAATTTTCTAAAACTGGTTTATGCACAACAGTGAAAACAACAGACGTTTTCAAACTTTTCATCTTTTTGTTTTTTAAAACACAAACCAAAATCAAAGAAAAACAAAAACAAGATCAAATTGAAATCTAAAGCATCTTTTTTATTTTATTTTTTATGTTCACTGATCTCTATAAATATTTGAGAGATAAAGCATTAGCGTTCGAGTTGTACCTCTAGTAGAGAAGGGTTTCTTAAACACAAGAACCAGAGTCAGAATCTCTCATTCTTTTGAGAGTAGGCAAATGTAAAATTCGTGGCTATTATATACATGAAGTGCTAACAAAAAGAAAAATTTGAAAAATTTCTTTCTCGCTTGAATTTGGTGCCACATTTGAATACTTCGATCCTCTAGCAGTATATTTTGAGCCTCCTTAGATACAATTGCAAAGACAATGGCATGGATTTTGCGAAATACGCTTGTTAGGAAAACCATGCAATGTATCCCATTTGGATTGGATAATTCGGAGAGAGAAAAAAGAGTCTCGAGAATTACTTGGTTACATAACTTAACGAGTAAGAAATAGTGAAGGAATTTTTTTTTTTTTTTTTCATGGATTTAGGTAGGGATTTGGAAAAAGAAAAAAAAAAATATTTGTGAAATGTATTTACATTTCATTTCATTCACATTTTTTTTTTTCTTCAAATTACTACCCAAATTTATGAACCAAACACAGTATAAAAACTCATTGAATATCTATAGATTTGGAGAGATTTAGAGAAAAAGATGGAGTTCAACAATTATTTCGTTTGGGAATTGACTATTTTAGTTGGTTTTTTTATTTTTTATTAAAAGATGTCCGGAAAAGTAGAGAGAGTTATGGGATGCCCCGAGGAGTACCCGAGTGCGCCCGATAGTTTGAACCCCCAATCTTCTATTTAGTCTCATGAGTGCAATGGAAAATATAAATGAGAGTCTAAATCTGGCAAATCTATAGAAAATCCATTAATCGTAACATTTGTCAGAAATGGACTCCATCACCAGATCTTAGAGTCGTCATGTAATCTTTTGAGAAAATTAGGAAACTCATGACTCATGTCAAAATGCCACTGTTTGTCACAACCAAAGATGGCTTGGTTTGGAGTCTTAGGTATGAGGAGGGAATGTCATTAATTGAACACCATCGCTTACCCGATCAAAGAATCGGCTTCTACTAAACCATAATATGAGTTTTATAAACAATATATGCCCATGTTCCGATTATTATTAATGCTAAAAATTACTGTGGAGCAATCAAGTATAGACTGTGTCACTCATTTTGGGATGCTTCGATCTTATGCATTTTAGAAGGGTTTTGAAAAATGTACAACTCAAAGGAAATTGAGCTCACAAGCATAAAATCAGTATCATCCCAACTTAAGCAACACAACTTCTATCCACGGGCAATCATAGAGATAGATCAATTAAGCAAGTAGTCGCATGGTAAAATGCTAGACATTATAAGAAAATCAAGCACAGGCAGGATGCTAAAGTTATAAATGCTTACCTAGTATTTACTCGCATTTGGAAAAAAGATGAAAAAAAATGTTAGTAAAATATGCATGATCCTATATGCAAAATACTAATGTACTACATACACAAGAATGCCACTAAGGACTTGGCTACTAACACATGACATGTAGATCATCTCAAAACATGAGACAACGCACAAAATCACATAGGATAAGCCCACAAATGCAAATGAGCCAAATCCAGATGTATGAAATATGGATGCAAGGCATGGATATGATGAAAAAGAAAAATGTGATGCTATTAACAGATATGGAAATATGGGAAATAAAAGGGATAGAAAGAAATGGTGATTGGAAGACATACATAGGAAAGAGAAAAAAAAAAAATGGAGGTTGCAAGTTATTACAGTAAGCCTTTACAATGAAAGGAATAAAAAACGTGGGGTACAACAATAAAATGAAAAGAAAGAAGTAGGATTGAAAGTTATTATAACAATGAATTTATTTAATTAAATAGAAGCTGAATCTAACAAATCATGAGAAAATAAGAAGAGAAGTATAATAGAAGCCGCAAGTGCCTAGGAGATCATTCATCGAAAATTGCTCTGTTTTACTCTATTAGGCCTAGAAAAGTCATCTAGCCAGACAAATAAATGGTCTGGTGAGATGAAAGAACTACTAGCCGTACCTTTTATCTGGCCGGCTAGCCGAATAGAAAATCTAGAAAACCCTATTTTGTACAGCAAAATCAAAACAGAGCAAACAAAACATTTTCAAAGAATGCTCATTCTTTCTACTGCTTCTTATCATGCAGATGCTCAAGGAAGATGTAGATAGGCTTCATCCATCATACTACAATAAAAGATGCTATAAGATATGTACAAAAGCTATTAAATGAACAAAAACTAATTTGTGCATGAATTGAAGCTAAAAAGAAGGTCAAGCCCAAAGAAATAGATAGAAACTTGCATTAATATCCAAGTCCATACTATTAAGGGATTACATCATCAAGAGTAAATGGAAACTTATCCTCCTACCCATGAAATATGGATTCAATATCCATTTCCATGCTCTCGAGGGGAGAATTTCTAACACTTTTGATAAAAAATCTTTCACTTGGACTTTAAACAAAACAAAGAGAAAGAGGAAGATAGCAAAGGATCATCCAAATAATTCCATAAAACAACCACAAATACCCATTAGGATTGAGGATGGGTTGAATCACATGAACCAAAACACTTGAATGATGAAAAATAGATGAGAAAATTGCATGAAAGTAAAAAGAAGTTATACTACCATTCTATGGATGGGTGGCAAAGCCCTCTATATCCCAAAGCTAAGAGAATTACATAAAAATAAATAAATAAATAAATGAAAAAAAGACAGTCACATGAAAGTAAAGAGAGATTACATTACAATTCTATGGATGGGTGGCAAAGCCCTCCACATCCCAAAGTTAAGAGAATTACATGAAAAAAAAAAAACAAAAAAAAGAGTTATATGAAAGTAAAGAGAGATTTCACTACAATTTCATGGGTATGTGGCCCAACCACCCACAACCCAAGAAAAATCGCATGCTAGAGCAACAAAAGCTATCATGTGACAAAAACTATAGAAAAGAAGAGGAAGAAGTGAGAAAAAGATGAGAAAATGTTCAAACTTTACCTTTCAAAGAAAGGAAGAGCTTTTGATTATCAAACTTCCCTCCTAACACCTTCAAGGCTTTTAGAGTTGACTTGAATACTTAGCAATAAGCTCAAAGATCAAGCTTTAATGGTGTTTGGGTTATGTATGAATCAAGAGAGAGGTACAAGAGGTGAAAGGCTTTGAGTTGAGGTGGTGTGGTGGCCAAAACAAGTGGAAGCAAGCTCTAGCTTCTTGAAAACAATTCTCATTCCTTCCAAATGAAGCCAAAAACTCTCCACCCTCAAGAATGAGGTGGAGAGGTGTATTTATAGACTTTTGAGGCAAAATATCTGAAATATTTGTGTGAAACTTGCGTATGAAGCTTATTTTCTAGAAACTGCTCTGTTTCCCGGACAACTCATCCGGCCAACAAATTATTTATTTGGCCAACACTTTTTTTGTACAGCCAGATGAAAAATTGATTATTTTTTGTATGGCCATATCAATTTTTTGAAAGGAAAAACATGATTTTTTTCCCCCAAAGAATTTCCCTTCATTCCACTCATCCCCACTTTGTTCTTACTCGATTTACTGAAAAAGTATAACACTTGAAATTTGAAACGTGAGTCTCGGAACTTTGCAGAAATTTCTGGATCCACACGACAAAAACATTTTGGAAAAGGATTTTGAATAAGTCTACAGTAGTTTGGTCAAAACGGGTGTAAGGTGTAGCTCGACTTTTCGCAGTCCCTTTCGGAAGAACGAATAGCCTTTACCGTTTGGACTCCACTTGTGTTGGTTCTGAATCTGATTTCATAAGTGCAATGTGAAATAGTGGAAACACAAAAAGAGTCCAAATCCGGCAATTTCTTTTGAAAAATCGATGTTTGAATCAAATGCCAAAAATGGACTGCTTTGCCAAATTTCAAAGTTGCCACCTAAATATTTATTTTGGGAAATTTAGGAAACCCGTGACTCGTGCCAAAGGTCACTAGTCCGTCGTTACCAAAGTGTCTTGATTCGGGAACTTAGGCATGAGAGAGGAAGGTCAATAATGAGCACTCCACTCACCCGATCAAAGATCGACCTCTACTAATTATGATGTGATTCTTATGTACAATATACGTTCTTATTTTATTTTTAACATACAAGTATGGACTAATTTCACTAACAGTTGGAATGTTTGATTTTATGTTTGTTTTGAAAAACAAGTGTTTTGCATATGTATCACTCGAAAAAGTGATCTCATATATATAAATTAATCAAAGTATCCCAATGTCAGTGAATAGCCTTAATCCACGGGCATTCAAGCAGTTTAACAATTAAGCATTTAGCTTCATGGTAGTATGTTTGATATGATAGCAATCACACTTATGCAATATGCTAAAGCATAAAAACTTACCTCGTACTCCAAGCCAAAAAAGGAATTAGTTAGAAAAATGCATGATCCTAACTATGTAATATGGCTAATGCAACACATACAATATGCAATTAATAAGCTCGGCTACTAGCATAGCGTACGAGTCAATTCAAGGCATGTGATAGCGCACGTATTCAAGTAAAGAGTTTGAATTTGACATTTGAATAATAGAATGAGCCGAGCTCTTATGCATACAATATAAGCGGATGCAAACATGAGTATGCTAAATTAAACATGATGTCCTTAAACTAATCATGATAAGCTGGTAAATAAAAGGGAGAAAGATGTGGAGTTGGAAGACATACAGATTATTACAAGTTTGTCTGCCCTCGCGTAGGAGAGTCCGAATGTCCAAGTGTCCGAATAAATAATGATTACAAATCTGAATGAATAATAATAACTAAAAGGGGGCTGTCTAATTTATTACAACAAATAATATGTAATGATTGCGCGATGCTCCTTAAGAATTACTCTGTTTGCCTTGCTGGCATTTGTTCTGTTTCACCCCTAGTCACTACTTTCGACCAAAAGTGTATTGTTTTGCAATTTATTGGAGCCTTGCTGACCCAAAATGCGACTCAGTCGAGCCCCAAATAAATCCAGTCATACCCTGTTTTCTTTGCAGAAATCTGTTTTTTGTGCCTGAGGTGAAACAGTGCAGACAGGGTATTCTTAGCCATGTTTGTCTCTTCTACCCTTCTCTATCATAGAAAATACTCAAGAGAGGAGCAAACTCGATTCCCAAACCATAAATGGTTGCAAGTTGATTTGCATGATGATTTTGGACACGATAGGACAAAGATCAATAAATGCAATGCATGATAATCACCCTTCCCTTCTATCATGAAGTGAATTCAAGAAAGGAAGTAGAGACGCTTCAACGTTCATCAAATTATCATGAATTCATGTAAGACAAGCCTTGACACAATAGACTCCGGCATAACGTCTGGCCGTAAAGACGTTTCAAGATTCATCAAAACATCATGAATTGATGTAAGATAAGTCTTGACACAATAAACTCGGTATAACGTCCGACCGAATTCAATCAATCATATTAGTTCTTTATGTCAGTTGATTTATTTTAAACTCAATTTTATTAGCTTCTTTTATATTACCTTTCCTTTTCTTTAATCCATTAAGTCGACGGTGATATTTACATCCACTAAGTCTGAAATACATTAAAGGGAAACAAGTGTCGACTTAACCTGAGGAAATAAACGTTATTTTCTTCGGGAGAAATTACAAAGGAAGAGTCAAACTTATTTACAAGTTACTGATTTCAAGTCAAACCCAAGATGCGCAACAAGAACTAGTCAAACTCAGAAGAGTGATAACGACTTAGAAAAACCCAAAGTGAGCGATAATGACTTGAAATCCAAACTTGATAATAAGTCATAATGACACTTTCCTTGGTGATTTCCAAGGGTCCATTAGTCCCTTAAAAGTAAACACACTGGTGATAAAAAGAAATAAAAAATAAAAGATTGGCTTTAGTATAAGAAAGATGTATACCTTTGGTAATAAACCTTCGAAGAGATTAAACCATTAAGCATGAAAAAAGTTTTACGCCTTTGGTAATGAACCTCCGAAGAGATTAAACCATTAAGCATGGAAAAATTTCTTTCTTATACTTGAATAACAACCTTAATTTTTCACAACTTTTTAATCAAAACAATCACAGAATGGAGAGAGATTGCAGAGATGATTATGCAAAGTTGATTAATTGGTTATTATAGCACAAACGTAATATGTAAAACAAATTTATTGAAATAAATTAAACAGCCCCTAAATAGCATAAAATAGTGCTGAAATTAAGCTAACAAAGGTGAATAACTATGAATAGATTAAAGCTAGTAAACAAGTTTAAGGAAGGGTGGCCAACCCCTCCATTTGTACAACTTCAAATTACATAGCTTAGATGTTGAAGAACAGCCCCAAAACAGTCCTAAATCAGCCCCAAAAGCAAGGCAAAATTGGCGAAAAACAAGTGGAAACACTGGATTTAAGCTAGGAGTACGGTTCAAGCAAAGGGGATTAACCCTTTCACCTTTGGGTAGCTTTTAATCACAAGTTTCAGCCCTCAAAACAGTCCAAAAATAATATGAAAACACAAGAAAAATATGAACAAAGATTGAAATAAAAGCAAGAAAGCTTTACCTCTTGTAGAGAAGGTGTTCTTGCTGTAAATCAAACTTGATTCCAAAGCACCCTCAAGTTTGAGTATGATTTTCAATTCTCAAATCAAGTTCAAGTTCAAGCTCTTGAATGATATGTATGGATGATATAAAAGCTTCAAGGCTATGGAAGAACAAAGATGAACTCAACTATTGTATAGTTCTCACCTTTCTTTGATATTTCTCTTGGATATTTCTATATTTGATCTTTGTAACTAATATCTCTCATTGATGATAGTAATCTCTAACCCCTCTTATAGCAGTTTCACTCAGATTTATAGGCCTCGAATAGGTTTGACACAAATATCTGCAGAATTGGGCAAATTTGGCGTAATCGCCGATTTTGTCTAAAAAGTCAAGAGGTCCGGCCGGATGTTGGTATCTCTGGCCGGATATACTAAGATCCGGCTGGACTTCAGTGTATTTCCACTATCTCTTACTTTCAGGTTCAATACAGGTTGATACAAGGTGCAATATTGAAATTCTAGGGTAGAAATACAGTGGGTATGGCAGGTTGGAATTGCTTAGAGCTCGAGCTCGGATTTTTTTATTGAGAATTTAAACTACTGACTCAATGTAATCGTCATCATCGAGTGCTCGGAATCAAGCGCCTAAGTCTTACGAACGGTCAAAATTGGGGTGTCTACATAAGGTTAGGATTAAAGTTTGAATCTGGCTCTCCTACTGATGAATTTTTAAGGTAGTACATTCTAACTTTTATCATCGGATGTGTAGAAAAAAGTGTCCAAGTCTTAACACCGGTTAAAATGGGATGTCTACAAGAGTAGTGTGACAATTTATAATGATTTTTTATTTTTATTTTTTTAGCTAAAATTTGAAGTCTCCAAATGAGGAACTTTCAAAATAACTATAAAAAAAAAATTAATATAAGTTGCACGAAATAATCTTATTATTATATACTAAAAGAAAGTTGTAAATATAAGAAACAAGGGTATAAATATATGTAAATTTAACTTGCCAATTGTGCACTGCATTTTTTATGTTATTTTTATTACAAGCATGAGATTTAATATATTGAACATTTAACAATAATGTGTCCAATAAAGTATATTGAAGTACAACAAGCATCTCAAAAGCGAGGGCCTTCATATAGGGAAGAGAAAACCTCTACAGAGGGAGGAAACTTCTATGAAAAAAAATAAAAAATCACCACCAAACAAATATCATCAAACACGTTCATGATTTTTTTCCGAAGCATTAAAAAAAAATGGTTTCACAATCTATCCATCATCACAATCGATATTTATTGTTTCGTAATCCACACCTTTACAACATAAATAAATCATTTTGGATCTAAGGTGGGTAACCTAGTATATAAAAACACATCTAACAACTTCGAATTTCAATTTGGAGTCAGTTCTAATGAAAAACTTCCTCAGTGGTAGGTTGATAATGAAGAGTAAAGGAGTGGTAATAGCTAACATGTTGATGAATTGGAAAGAAGAATAAAATCCAGAGAAAAAAAATAACAATGGAAAAACAGTCAGAGAAGATAAGAAATGGAGAGAAAGCCTAGCAATTGAAGGATTAATTACCAATAAAAATTTATAATTCAAATATGGGTAATGCTATGGTACACACCATATGCAAGTCATGAAATTTGTGGGTTGATTATCACAATAATTCAATTCTACGAAGGTTATAACTAAAAAAAAAAATTATAACCAAATACCACATAAAACATAAGCAAGGAATTCCTAGATCATAATTAAAATAATGTTATAACCAATATCGCAATAAGTCATAGCTAACACTATAATGTATATGACTAAGTCATAACTAACACTTCAATAGAATATAATCAAACATCACAAAATGCCGTAACTAGGGTGCATATGATACACATGCCATATAATTTCCCTTAAAATATATTCAATTTAATAGGGAAGATTACATTTTGGATAAATTACACTTTGCCCCTTTTATGTTTACTCATTTTTTCACTTTGGTCCTTAAAATTTTTTTCTTCTTACTTTGGCCTTTTATGTTTTAATTTTTTTTCACTTTACTCCTAAAGATATTTTCTGTCCAAAATTAGATAGAAAATGTCATACTAACTATTACATAACATAAAAAATATATTATTATATTACAATGTAAGTTCATGTCAAAAGTGTGAATTATATATAATAAAATATTTTTATATTACGATACTGTCAGTGTATCATTTTCTATATAATTTTTAACAAAAATTAGCTTTAAGAGTAAAATAGAAAAAACTTGAAACATGATGGGAAAAAATAAGGTAGCATAGCTTCATGGGCGCAACTAGCAGAAGCATTTGTAACCAAATTCAAAACAAACACCAAGACATCGGTGGAGATTGACCAACTACTCTCTATAGATATGGGCGAGAAAGAAACATTGAAGTCTTACAGCAATCGGCATTGGAAGACTTTTAATCAGATTGGAGATTACCCTACAAACCTAGCTATCGCACAGTACAAACGAGGCTTGTTGGCTGGCAATAAGTTGAGGGCTTCAATGACAATAACGCCACCACTTACTATGGAAGCCTTGATGAAGAGAGTGCACCAACACATCCGGGTAGAGGAAGATGGCGTATGCACCAAGGTAGAGTCTGGCACAACAGTGATACCAGACAAAAAGCCTTTGGCGAGAGTTAACAAGGTTGACAAATAGGACCGACCGCGCAAAAGTCTTTGCCCAACTGGGGGCAAAGTGGGTTGACAGGTTTGACCAACTCTTTCTAACAAATCTTTGCCCGACTGAGGGGCAATTAAGAAAGTTGGCAGGTTTGACCAACACTTTTTTCTTTCTCAAGCCGAGATAACTATCTAGGCTCAAGAAGGTTGGCAGGTTTGACCAGCACATTTTTCTTCCTCTAACAGAGATAAGGATCTAGGCTCAGGAAGGTTGGCAGGTTTGACCAACACATTTTTCTTCCTCTAGCCGAGATAAGGATCTAGGCTCAGGAAGGTTGGCAGGTTTGACCAACAAAACTTTTTTGCACCCTTTAGCCGATATCAAGATCTAGGCTAAAGGTGGTTGGCAAGTTTGACCAACACTTTTTTCTTTCTCAAGCCGAGATAAAGATCTAGGCTCAAGAAGGTTGGCAGGTTTGACCAACACTTTTTTCTTCCTCTAGCCGAGATAAGGATCTAGGCTCAAGAAGGTTGGTAGGTTTGACCAACAATTTTTTCATTTTTTAGCCGAGATAAGGATCATAGCTCAAGAAGGTTGGCAGGTTTGACTAAAAATTTTTTTGAACGATTTGACTGGGATGATAGTTACCTCGACCAAAACAGGTTGGCAGGTTTGACCAACAAATTTTTGAACGATTTGACCGGGATGATAGTTAGCTCAGCCAAAATAGCTTGGCAGATTTGACCAACAAAATTTTTGAACTCTTAGGACCGAGATGCTTATGTCAACCAATGAAGGTTGGCAAGTTTGACCAGTTTTTTGGATTCTTTAGCCAAGATACGTATCTCGACCAAAGAAGGTTGGCAGGATCAGGTAAGGCCAAGCTAATTAGTTCGGCTAAACATGCAGTTGGAATAATGCAAAACATTGAAAAAGAAACACAGTAACCAAGCAAAGAGATCAAAATTTTTCATTACAAAAGGTGGGACATATAGCCCGATTACACAAAAAGAATGTCTTCTCATGCGATTGTGAACTCGAAGGTTATATACATTGAAGGCAAAAATATGGGGCTATTCAAATTTTTGAGAGGTACATGATGGCTATAACAGGAGAACGGGGCTAATAGGGGCACGCCACGTGTCTTAGGAATGAAGTCGTATCAGACATGCTAGATTAGTAGAAAGACGTGCTGAGCAACTGACAAGACTTGTTGGGACTAAACAAGTTGTGAGACTGAACAACTTCTCTAGTGCGGTAGAGTTGAGCGTTTTTAGCTCAGTTAGAGGAAAGTAATCCCAATCATGCTTCGTAGATGGAATTAAGAGGCAATTGAGAGAGTAATTTGTATAGCCAAATTGGGCTGAGCTATGAAGCATTCTTTCTGAATATTGGAGCGCATTGTGGGCCAAGCTATGAGCTCAGGATAGCTCGGTGTGGGGAACAATGGTTAATAGGCCGGTCGATGAGCTCGATCGTCGATGGGCAAAGTGAAGTGCTATGTCGGCCACATATAGGAAGCTGAGCTAGAGGTAGCCTGGCGAGAGGATTCAAAGCGATTGGTGATCGTGTAGCCGGTCAGGGTATTTGCGCCAGGTAGCTCGGCTAAGTGTAGCGAGTCGAGCAAGGTGATAAGCATCTCACTTGGTTGGCAGTGAGTAGAGTGTTATCAGAATATGCATTATCCTTGGGAATGTAATTCTTAGGAGAACTCTGCTAAGAAGAGTTAGAGTCCTACTAGGATTGTGCAAACCATCTCACTTGGTTGGTAGTGAGTAGAGTGTTATCAGGATAGACACTCTTCACTGGGAGTGTGATTCCTAGGAGAACTCTTATAAGGAGAGTTGGAATCCTACTAGGATTGTGCCAGGCAGAATTTATAAAAGCTCATAGCAGGACCTATGTACAGGTATCACAATCTTTACCTTCGAATACACAGAGCTTTTGGCCTATTGTCTATTTGCTGACTTAGGCATCGGAGAGGTATCCGGTACACACCCGCCGGCTAGCTCACGTTTGTGTTTTCAGGAGGTGAAGCGACGACGTTTGAATGAGTGCAAACTTGATCAACAGGATTATATGAGAAGATTATTTCGTGCTCGTACAGGTAAACTTTGCCCTCTTTATTTATGTTTGGTCACTTTCTCACTTTGGCCTTTAAATTTTTTTTTTCTTCTGGCAACCTTTCAAACCATGTTAGACCTAGGTCACCAAGGCTGGAAGGGAATAGGATATACATTAGAGCCTCGTTTAGCCGATACACCGCCATGACCTGGCGGAAATGGCTCAAGTGCATGTAGGGGTCCGACTTCCCTTCATAAGTTGTGAATTTAGGCTGATGGAAGCCTAAGGGTAATGGTGTGTTCTCAATTGCTGGAACGAACGGCGAGCTCTGCAACCTTGCTAACACTTTGTCCGCTGGTTCATAGGCAAGGCGCGGCTTTGGCATTCCTACCTCAACACTCCCATGTGTTTTAGGAACCAATAGTTGTAGTGCGAAGACTCTGCGGGGGTCGCGAGTCTGAGTGTCTTCTTTCCTTCGAGCCCTTTCTTCAAGCACTGTCCGCAGGTCCACTGACCTAGGCAACTCAGTGTGCCTAGATGTCGTTGGGTGCGAATGCGAGGGCCGATAACTGCTTCCCTCCTTGTAAGACCTTTCAGTTCTCATTCTCTCAGACCTGGAGTAGCGCGTCCTAGAAGTCCTTGATTGTGTATCGCCTGACTTAAGGCTTTCACTTTTAGCTTGTGATGGTGTGACTTGTCTGTCACGATCTTTTGAGTGGCAAGAGCGTGTATTGCCTTTGCGCCCCTCTTTTGTTGCCACCCCTTTGCCTTTTATCTGGCGCTTCATCGTCTCCATGTCTGCCGTCATCCTCCGGATCAATTCGTCTTGCTCCCTTACCCGTTCTTCTAGAACCTGAGGATCCAACCTTCGCTTCTGCCTTTCAGGGCTTTGGGAGCGACGAAGACTGGAGCCCTGTCTTTCACGGGTATCCATTCGCGAGTTCCGTCACTGGGGATCTAACTCTGCCATAGGCGGGATAAAAGGTAAGCCTTCACGCTTTTCGCTTCCCTTTGGGGTTTGCCCATCAATGGCAGAGTGTGGCAAGTCTTCATTATGCGCCATTGAAATCAGTTGAAAGAAAACTTAATCAAGAGGCTCGTTCTTTGTGATTGCGTTTCCCACAGATGGCGCAAATTGTATGAGCACGAAATAATCTTCTCGTATAATCCTATTGATCAAGTTTGCGCTCCTCCAAACGTCGTCGCTTCGCCTCCTGAAAACACAAACGTGAGCTAGCCAGCGGGTGTGTGCCGGATACCTCTTCAATGCCTAAGTCAGCAAATAGATAATAGGCAAAACACTCTGTGTATTCGAAAGTAAAGATTGTGATACCTGTACATAGGTCCTGCTATGAGCTTTTATAGATTCTGCATGGCACAATTCTAGTAGGATTCCAACTCTCCTTATAAGAGTCCTCCTAGGAATCACACTCCCAGTGAAGAGTGTTTATTCTGATAACACTCTACTCACTACTAATCAAGTGAGATGGTTTGCACAATCCTAGTAGGACTCTGACTCTTCTTAACAGAGTCCTCCTAAGAATTACATTCCCAAGGATAATGCATATTTTGATAACACCCTACTCACTGCCAACTAAGTGAGATGCTTATCACCTTGCTCGGCTCGCTACACCTAGCCGAGCTACTTGGCGCAAATACCTTGACTGGGCCACACGATCATCAATCGCTTTGAATCCTTTCGCCGAGCTACCTCTAGCTCGGCTTCTTATATGTGGCCGACATAGCACTTCGGTTCGCCCACTGACCGCAACTGGAGCTCACCGACCAGCTTATCAACCATTGTTCCCACACTGAGCTATCCTAAGCTCGTAACTTGGCCCACAACGCGACCCAATATTCAGAAACAATGTTTCCTAGCTCAGCCCAATTTGGTTATACAAATTACCCTCTCATTACCCATTACATTTTAATTAAAAAAAAATCAAAAAGACAAAAAAAAAAAAAAGGTTAAAAGATTGTTTCATTTCACTCTACTATTTACAAATTATTTCCTAAAAAAGTCACACAATTAATTCCCAAATAACTCACTTTTCTTCACATCATATATTAATTTATAAACGACTCTCCAAACAAGTTCTTAATTTATTTATTTCAGTTGGACAAAATAATGTAAATTAAACAAAATAAATAAACACAAAAATAAGAAAAAAGTTTGCGAATGGAAGCTGCCCCGGGCTTATTATATTATGCCCATTCCGACACGATAGAGATAGTTTATCTAACGGCCACCCATGGCCTTCTTCACCTCCAGCCCTTTGCAGCATCAGAAGCAACTCTACTCATTCACTGTCTGTAAGTGTCCATGGACTCTCAATTCGTTCAATTTCCACTTTCCATCTGATCTCCTCACTTTCTCACATCCCAAACACTCACTTCAACCATGTTTCTCACCACTTCTTGTAGTTAAAGCACACGCTACCAAGTTATCTAGCACAGAACAAGAACTCTCAAATAAACTCATGAATCATACAACAGATAAACAAACTGTTTATGGGGTTTCGCATTCTAGGCTAAAGAACAAATGGGTATGCAAAAAACCTGTGAAAAAGAATGAAAATTTTGAAAAGAGTGCACACACAGGGGAGAGAATGGATTCTAGGAAAAGGAGAGAAATGGGTTCTGGGTTTTCTTCTATGAGCTCTAAAGATGAAAAATTAGTCAGAAAATTGACAGAAACTATTGGAGGTATATTACTTAATGAAAAGAAGGATAAGAAGTCCAAGAAGGGTTTTGATAAGGAGAAGAGAGCGGAGAAGATGGCAAAGGGGGCCAAGAAAAGTAAGGTCGATTCGCCGGGGTTTAGATTGAGGATTGGGTTGGATATGTGCTCCAAGAAAGGGGATTTCATGGGTGCACTTAAACTGTTTGATTTGGCTGAGAGAGAAGATATTGAGATGGGACAGTACCATTATACTGTACTCTTGTATCTTTGTTCTTCTGCAGCTACTGGTGTTGTTCGTCCTGCGAAGAGCGGGAGTGGCAGTCGGAGTTTGAGTACTGTGAATTCCGAAGATTTGGGTGAAGTTGGGGAGGTTTGTAAGGCCAATTTTCGTAATGCTGAATCAAATATTTCAATATCAGATGATGGGTTGTTGGTTGAATCCATGGACCATCATTCTATAAATTTGGATAGAGTAGAGTTGGATTCTAATGGGTTTCGAAGTGAAGTAGGAAATGATGCCAATGGAGTTGCAAAAGCAAATCCTCAAGTTATAGATGGGAGGATTCATCTAAATGGTGATTATGATTTAAAAACTATCAAAGATGGTAACAACCTGGAAAATTATGAAATTCGGGTGAGTGAAGATTTCAAGAAGTATGCAATCCAGAGAGGATTTGAAATTTATAAGAAAATGTGTTTGGAAAAGGTCCCAATGAATGAAGCAAGCTTGACATCTGTTGCTAGAATGGCTCTTGCGATGGGTGATGGTGACATGGCATTTGATATGGTAAAGCAAATGAAGGCATTGGGGATAAACCCTAGATTGAGGTCATATGGTCCTGCTCTATTGGTCTTTTGCAATTGTGGAGATATTGACAAAGCGTTTGCTGTTGAAGAACACATGTTGGAGCATGGTGTCAATCCAGAAGAGCCTGAACTGGAGGCACTCTTAAGATTAAGTATAGACGCGGGTAGAAGTGACAAGGTTTATTATTTGTTACATAAACTTAGAACCGGTGTAAGGAAGGTCTCACCATCTACTGCTGATTTACTCGAAATATGGTTCAAGAGCAAAGTAGCTTCAAAAGTAGGGAAAAGAAATTGGGATAAAAGATTAGTAAGGGCAGCAATTGGAAATGGCGGTGGAGGCTGGCATGGGCAAGGTTGGTTGGGTAAAGGGAAATGGAACGTTACACGCACATTTGTTGGGGATGATGGCTTGTGCAAGTGCTGTGGTGAAAAATTGGCAACGATTGACCTTGATCCTATAGAAACCGAAAAGTTTGCCGAATCAGTTGCAACTTTAGCTACACAAAGAGAGAAAAATTCAAGCTTCGAGAAATTCCAAGTACGAGAATCTGCTACAATACTCATTGAGCTGTTATAAGTTGGTCTGATGAAGTAAATAAGGAAACTTTCTTGTTTGCAGAAATGGCTTGACTACTACGGACCGTTTGAAGCAGTGGTAGATGGAGCAAATATTGGGCTTTTCACCCAAAGGAAATTCAAACCATCCAAGGCAAGTCATTTAATGGCTTATATGGGTGAAATGTGCAGAATTTTGGGCTCATTTGGCATTGTTTTCAATTTCCTCTTTCTATTCTTGAAAACAGCACAACCAAAACTGACTGCAAAAATTCATTTTGCGTGTTTTTACAAATGCTTTCTAAAAATATCCCTTTAAGGAAACACTTAGAAGTGTTTTTTGAATTTCAAAAATTGTTTGGGTTTTTTATTTTTTTGTCAAACTTTTTATTGTTTTTAATTTAAGAAACACGAATTTTTTTTATACAAAAAATGAAAATGATACCAAGCAGACCCTTTATTTTTATTCCTTGTTTTCAATAATTGGTCTTGTTATCCTGACAAGGAGAGCCTTTTAGGTAAATGCCGTTGTGAATGGAATTCGTCAACTGCTTCCTTCAAAGAAGTGGCCGCTCATTGTGTTGCATAACAGGCGTGTCACTGATGACAATATGAATAAACCAGTAAATATGGCACTTGTTGAGAAGTGGAAGAATGCTGATGCACTGTATGCGACACCTACTGGATCAAATGATGATTGGTGAGATATGCATTTCATATTTCTGCAGAATAATCTTTTTCCCCACCACTTTTTTTGTTGGTCTAATTAGTTATTTTTTGTTTCAATTCCGATTGTACGACCTTGATCTTAATTCTTTATGATTTATCTGCGTTTAAATTGCCATGGGTTATACCTGTGTTTCAGGTACTGGTTGTATGCAGCTATAAAGTTCAAGTGCTTACTCGTGACTAATGATGAGATGAGAGATCATTTATTTCAACTTCTGGGGAATGATTTCTTCCCCAAATGGAAAGAAAGGCATCAAGTGAGTAGTTGACTTCAAAAATCAAATTTTGTAAAGTAGGGGATATAGGTTCAGAAGATGCTAAGGTTGGTGGTACCATATATTTTCATTTCTAAATTGCTTTATTTAACTACTCAGGACTGCCACTAAAAATAAAATCAAATAACTGATTAGCTCCAAGATTATGTAATTTCAAGACTCTCTCTCTGTTTCAGTGGTGTGGTTCATCTTCATTACTTCAATTTTAAGCATAGGGAGGAATCTTGCAGATTATTAGATTAATAGTCTGTTTGCTGACAACAGCTCAAAAAGTCGCAGTTGCATTTTCTTCCTTCTTTTTTTATTTTATTTTTTATGTCTCTAGTGATTTTTTATTTGTTTATTTGTAATTTGTGTGAAAAGTTTTACTTTCCAGAATAGTCTAGTCTAGAAGGATCTAAAAAGTAAAAGAAGTTCGAAAAATTCAAAAAAAAAAAAAAACTAACTACACACACACAAAAGCCACTTTTTTTCAAATTCTTTGTATTTTTCTTTAACTTTTTAGGTTTGTCTAATCTAGCAGGCCCTAAGTAAATTGTTTTTGTAATTATTTAAAAACAGTTCACTAAAGACCAAAAAAAAAAAGATGGTCAACAAAAAAAGTCACTAAAAAAGCAATTGCTAAACCCACTAATAGTTGATGTTCTTTAGTACTGTTTGCCATATTTCTTGACTGATACTCTGTCCAAAATATGTACTGCTCTCTAAAAGGGAAAGAAGAAGAAAAACTTTACTTTTTCTGAAGGTTTTCATACTAGGTTTGCTTAAGCAGTTTCCTAATACGGTATTGTTTCTTTCTTAATGGAAGGTTCATTTCCGCTTTTCTGATACTGGTCCAATGTTCCACATGCCACCTCCTTGTTCCGTTGTAATTCAGGTCTGTATCCTACTATCCTGCTATTTTTGAATCACTTCTTGTGTTCTATGTCAGCACTGTGTGTGTGTGTGTGTGTGTGTTCTGGGCTTTAGACTGACAAAAGAGTCCATACATATGCTTAACAGGAATCAGAGAAAGGCCATTGGCATATTCCAATTGTTTCCGAGCATGACTATGAAGGGGAAAGAACATGGTTATGTGTTACGCGTGCTAACTCAGCTGGGGCAACACTAGTTTCTTCCACCAAACGTGAAGGTAATTGTCAAGTTCAGTTAGAAAAATACAAAAAATTCCCATCCTTAAAAGTTGGGGTTGGTAATATGAAATGGTCTCTTCCACTCAACTTCTTGGTATAAACATAATTTTGCTGGAGTGTTTGGAATGTGTCCATGCATACGAAATCATTCAATCACATCTTAAATATCAACTTTTTTCTCCAATGTTTGTTCTCATATCATGCCAATTCTGTTTATGCTATAAAACACAAGTTTGAAATGACCTGATTCTGTGTTGAATGGGTCTGTTTTTAAATGTTTGAGTACTGTGGTTATTCATTGTATACTATTGTTAGTGGCGATGAATCCAATCTCTTACAAAGATCCTATTTTGGTTTCTTGATGCATCCACCTGCATCCACCCTAAAGAATTCACTATTGTGGGGTTGTTGTGAGACATGGTTGTTCTTTGTGTTTGAAAATAATATTTCTCTTAAGAGCATCATTAAAAACAACTTGCTGAAACTAATACATTTAAACAGTCTCAATTCCTTTTTACTTTGGTACATGCTTACTGTTGTGCTTGAATGGTTCCAATCACAAAAACAGCGAAGAGAAGCAAATCAAACGCACAATACACAAGTTATACATGGTTCGGCAATGTGCCTACTTCCATGGAAAAGAGGAGATCAAATCCAGTATGTGCAATGAGGATTACAGAACTCTGAACCTAGAGACTCAACCACTCTACAATGCTATCGCACTCTCAAATTGAAAACACTAGCCAAAAAATACAATAAATACCTCCAAACTTGGGGCCTTGACCCTTATTTTCCTCGTAGTCAATCCGATAATACAGTAAAAATGCAAGACAGCTCATAACACTTATAACGCGGTGCAGAGCATCCATAACGTCTATATCAATATTTGCACGTATTTGCTAATTATGGAGAATAATATTTTTTCCATCAAAAAATTATTCTCCATAATGACATTTCCTTTGTTACACTAATATGACATTTGAAATTTTAAGTCAAGTAGTATCAGGCTTGGTAACCTATTGCAAATCAATCCATGCTACTACATGATTAACATATGCAAATCCATATATGTTTATTATGGTAATACATGCACGTACATCTCATTAGGGTATGTATATCACAACTTAAATATCTACTCTACAATTTTCCTTGATATTTGTCTAGCAGGCTTGCCTTTTTATGCTGATTAAGGGCCTCAGGCTTGCTTGCTTGCTTGCATGTCTATGAATTGCTAGAACAAATTAATTGTTGATCCTATCTTGTACCCAGATTGATTTTATCTATTGATTTCTTGATTTCACTTGTATAAAACAGAATCACAATCTCCAGTCCTTCACAATAAAGGACTTGCAAGCTCAGATACTCAAACCAAAACTGAGTCAAAGCTAACCCCAATGGATCAAAGCAACCGCTACAACTCTAGACACCCACCTCAAGAAAATTACAGGAACCTCAGAAATATATTGTCAACAACCATGTTCTCAAAGCATCCAACAATCCTGCCAGATATTGAGGCTGCAGAGAAGCTTGGTGGCTGTGTTATTGATTTTGACATATGAAGTAAAAAGCTAAGATGTTCAGAAGCTTGAATTACGCTTGCTGGATCTTGTATATTCTTTCATTTCAGCCCCTGCAGCGTCGCTAAAGACAATTATCAAGTTGAAACTTTTATGGTTTCCAGATGCAGAACCTGTTTTGCTCTCTTGGCATTCAGTGTACTTTGATAGGATTAAGCAGACAAAATTCAACCTTTTTGCTGTCTAAGGTCGGGGATTTGTTCTGCTTTGTCCCCAGCTACGCATGGGTGGGAGCGAAGGCCGGCTTCCTATTCCTTAGTTGAGTACTCTGCTTCCTTCTCTTTTCTTTTTTTTTTTTCTTTTTTTTTTTTGTATATGTAATGTATGCATATATTTTTTTAAAACTGTTCTTCAAAAAATGCAGTTTTTTTAATCTTTTATTTTTGCCCTTTAGTAAGCTGATTAAGGATTGTTGGACTAAAAGACCGTAAAATATTAAAATTGTGAAGGGCAAAAAAAAAAATGTCAACTAAAAACAAAGAAAAGCAGCTTAAAAAGTTATTTGTCAATTAAGTTTCCTTTTTCTTATCTCTAGTGAATATCTTAAATTAATCTCCATAAAAATTGAAGAAATTTTTTTTTAAAAAATCACTAAAAAAGAAAAATCTGAATAAAAAAATTAATTTCGAACAATAACAAATGTGTATCCGAACAAAAATTTCTGAAGCCATCACTACCTTCATTGTGTATATTTTTATGTGCAATATGATTTTGTATATCCATTTTTAGCTTCTATGATAGTTCTTAACTTTGTACTGAAACATTTGTGTAATTTTGACTTTTTGAGATGCAATCTTTCTTTAGATGCTCAAGGAGGTTCTGATCCATATCATTTTCACATTGTTTGTCTTTGGCTGAGCTGAAAGAAAGAACAATAGATTTTTGGTGTATTTTAAGCAATGTTGGTATTGGTCACTGTTTTATGATGTGGTTGTTTGAATTTATAGTGTATATTTAAACTTGATGCTGTACAGATCACACTCAAAATAAAATTGATCCAAAATTTAGCACTATATTGTAAAATCCCATTTGGGAGAGTTTTGGATTGGGGAGTCCTCCATTTTTTTAATACTCTTGGAAGTCTTAATGATTGCATTTTTCTCGGATTTAATCACGTAGTTTTTCTATTTGGTTGTAGGAATGGAGGACAATATCATGTTATTATGTTCTTACAATATTAGCAACGTTGTCTTTATGGTCGATGCTACGTTCACGTTTAGTATATTTGATTTTCCGAATATTACATTGAAACCTGAAGATGTGGTCGCCACATTTGGAGGCAGATTTGAATGTAAAATTGCGCAATGGAGACGACCAAAATGGATGTGGCCCAAATTTGGAAAAACCTAAAACCTCGCAGGTATGGTTTCTGAAAATATTGTATTGAATCTTGAAGATGGGGTTGCCACATTTGGAAGACGATTTGGATGAAGAATCGCCAATGGAGATGGTGCGTCGGTGGCAAAATCGAGTGTGGAACATCCACCGAGATCGGAGAAATGTTGTTCGATGAAACCCTAGATAGTCTCCGAACAAAATACGGGGTATGGATCGTTTGCGAAGTTGGATTTGTTCGCCTTGGATCCAAACGTGGTTGGCCCCGAACTTGTTTACAAAACTAAAAAAAGACTATGGTATACTTTTTTTCAAAAGTAACCGAAACAGAAAACATGGAAATTGCATAAATTAACATTAATAGTATACACAAACTGGCAAAAATGTAAATCACCCCAAAATGGGACTTCTGAGGGTATTAAAAAAATCTGGGACTAGTCCACAAGCCATCTATTTGGGATTTATAGCTGTCTCTCTATTTAAAATCCTTAACTTATTTAGGTTGTATTTAAATTATGAATTTCAGTAGAGATTTATAAAGAAAAAGAAAAAGAAAAGGTGAGAGAGATAGAGCAATGATTTATCTTATATTTTATTTATATTTTTCTTTTCAAATGGAAACTTTTGGATGACAGGAACAGGTATGAGAATCTCATGTCAGTCTCCTTCATTCCATTGTTTGGGTGCATTCAAGAATATGAATGTAATTTATAGTTTGGGTGCATTCAAAAGAATATGAATTCAATTCTCAAGGTGGAATGAGATTACTGAACTGGTGGCTATCTTATTCCCATATCTCTCATAGGAATTTCACATTCCTAAATTGATGTGCCTCGTTTAAGAATAAAACAAAAGGAAATGCTATATGCATTCTACTACAAAATGTATAATTTTACCATAAAATTTTGTAATATAAATTATAAAATATATAATCTCGTCATAAATTGCTATAACAAAAAATATCATACTCAAGTCACAAACTTTTGTAACATTGATCACAAAATTTTAGACATTTTGTTACACGTCAATTTGTGGTGAGGTTACGCATTTTGTAATTAATGTTCCGAAATTTTATAATAAAATTATACATTTTTATAGTAGGATGCATACGGTGCACACCATAGGATTTGCCGTAATTGAAAGGTCAAACTTTACTTTATATTTCACATCTAATCTTATTTTATTTTCCTAATTTTTTAATTGTTTCAATTATTCTCAAGATTTTAAGTCAAGTTGTAAATAAGCCAAGTCTTATAAAATGTTGTTTTGAAAATTGGAGGATGGATTAAAATGAATGGGTATGATTTTGGTAAAAGTATAAGAATGCTAAGTGTTAATTAAGGATTAAAGTGAAATTTTAATAAAAGTGTAAGCATACAAAACGTAATTAATACGATTTTGAGTTTAGGGATTAAGCTTAGGGTATAATGTGAGATTGGATATAATATATAAGGGTGGAAAGTGATTTACCCTAATTGAACCAAACTACAAAAAGGAAAGAAATAAAATGTCAAAACACACATTAAAGAAGCTGAATTTCAAAAAAAAGAAAAAGAAAGAGAGAGGAGGCTAAAAGGACTTCTTGAATGTAATTGCTCATTATGTTTCTCTAGCCAAAAAAAGATGGAAGAACAACAAAAGAAATACAAAATGCATAGACTCCTTAGAGGGTCTGAATATTTACATCTGATAAATAATGCTAAACATCTTTTTTAATTTTCTTTTTTCTTGTTTAACTCTCCCTCACTCGTGTTTTGTTTTGATTTGATTTTTCCTCTTTTTCTGCTTCTAAAATTTGTACAATTAAAAGCGTGTTGGACTTCTTAGACCACCCAAGGCTTCAAGCTTATCAATGTATGAAATTTTTTTGTCAGTAACAATGTTTGGAGGTTTGCTCAACTTCTCATTTTCTTCCTTCAAGTATTGTAAGTTGCCCATTGAGTAATTCTTTTTAATCTCTGTCTCTCCTTGATCCAAATTCCAACCCATGAAATCGGATAATGTCATTGAATTTGGCGTATCAGTAATAGTATTTGGTTTCTCCATATCTTCAGAGCTCGGGGAACTCCCTGGTCCTTCTACCGGCAATGAATCCATTGAGAGCTTCCTTTTGGATAATGCCAATGATGGATTTTGAGTAAGAGAGTCTGCATATAAGACATCTTCAATACGAGACATGACAGTGTTCGCCAAGCTTTCTAGTACTCTTGAATAGCACTCTAGAATAGAATATCCAACATCCTATAATTGGAAAATGCATAAGAAAAAAAAAAAGGTTTTGTTATTACTTTAATTAAGAGAAAAAAGAGATGACAATTGCAGTGTTAGATTACTCTTACTCGGTTATATTGGATTTTACTTATGTCAAGTGAGGATTGAGGAAGCCCGGGGAACTGTTGTTTAAGTAGGAGCAAGATGGTCTCTGCTCTCTCTTCAAATAGTTCCCTCTTCTCCAAACTGATAGCTGAACCCCAAGAAGACTTTTCATTCTTATGGTGCATCTTCCTCTTCCAGATCACAATAGAAGCCTCAATTCGGTTCTTTAAGTCAAGGACTTTGTGCTCAGTTGACATGTCCATGGTTGAAAGGAAGTCGGCAGGATCAAAAAATTCAACTGTAATGCTTTTATATATTGAATCACCAAGGCTTGATCTACCATTCTATCAAATAAGAAAAAGATAAGGAAATCATCCAAAATTTATTGCTAATGTCTTTAGAGAAAATTTCATTTTACCTCTCAAACTATCTCTCAAAAATTAATTAGACCAATGTTCTTTTAATTATATCAAGTTTACACTTGAACTATTCGAATTGGGATCAATTTGACCCCTACCATTATTCACCCTCAAACAAAATCTGCTGACTTGACGACTCAAACTTTTCTTTGGAAAGAAAATGAAGTGTTTTTCACCTATGTATTATAACCCTATTATATCCTACACTTGTGGCTATTTTTGACGAGTAGGATCGTTATACATAGGTGAGAAACACATCATTTTCTTTCCTAAGAAGAGTTTGAAGGGATAGGTTAGGTCAATAGATGTCATCTAATTGTAGCTGGTAGGTGAAGATATACAGGTCAAATTGATTCCAATTTGATTAGTTCAAGGCTAAAATTAATAAAATTAAAAGGATAGGAATCTAGTTGATATTTTAAAAATAGTTTGACGGGTAAAATGAAATTTTCTCAAGTCTCTGACTAGTTGCGAAACATTTTCTTCTTTTTTTACCTTAGGGAGGGATTCAATGTAGTTGTCAGGGATCTCCATTTCGGATAGTATTTGAGCATTGATGGCCATTGATGCTTTGAGAACTTGGTTTACAGATTCCTTCTGGAATTGCATCCATTTTCGAGATGCATCTGATAGCCCATCAGGGGGAACTTTAACTGTAGGTAGCCACCATTTGTCATCTCTCTGGCTGCCTTTCTCACCTTCATCAGAATCTCTTGAGACATACCAGAATTCATCCTGGTCTTTGAAGTTATCTAGGCAATCCTATTCATCATATTATGATTAGGATTATTTAAAAAAGAAATTATCCAAAAAAACTCTTAAGGTTTGACCTTAGTAACAAATTAAACCCTAATTTTTTTTATTGAACTTTTAAATGGCATCAATTCTAACTAACAGAAAGTTATCAGTTTAAACAATTTACCTACACTTTCTTTTTTTGTTATTTTTCCATTACTGTTGACAGCCACCTCTCACCTTTGCCGTCCTCTTCTCAAATCCAGTATTATCACTTCATTTATTTTCCCTTCTACACTCCTCTTTCCCAACTCACTACCATCCAGTGGCGGACGCAGAAATTTTATGAGGAGGCTAAGTAATATGCATTTAAAATTGATAATAAAATTTTAATTATTTTATTATTAACGAAGACAATATTTGTATGTTACATTAAAAGATTTACTTCTACAATCATAAAAATTTTAAAAATTCATAAAATATGCAAATAAAATTCAAGTAAATTTTAATATAGAGACAAATAAAATAAAATACATTGCGTAAATACTTTTTCACATTGTACAAAATAAAAATGACTTAAAAAATGATTATTTATGTATATGTATTAGTGGGTTTTTATTTGATAGTTGAAGTCTTAGAAGAGGTGACTCTGAATTGAGGGGGCCAATCCCTAAAGAGTTACAGACCAACAGATTAAAGTAGCATATCTGTTAGCATTTTTTCAACCCTTGTAGAGGCCACAGCCCTCATTCCTTCCTCAATTCATATCCACTATCTTGTCTAATACCACCAACAAAAAAATAATTAAATTATTTAAATTATCTGTATTTTGTTAGTTATAACTAACAAATGATTATAATTGATACCATTTTAAAATTCAGAATTTAAATTAAAATAATTAAATAAGGTTTAATTTGTTACTAAAATCAAATCCTATGTTTTTTTTTTTTCTTGTAAATTAATAAATAAATAAATAGCATATAGATATACCAATAGTCCTTTCTATGGAAAAATGTAATGCAACAACCACATAAAAGAGAGACGGAAAATGTTTTGTGGCATTAAATTGGGGGCGCTAATGTCCCTAATTTCAATTTCAAGTAACTGTTTTGTTTTGTTTTGCCTTATATGAAAATTAAGAACATTAATACTCTCAATTTAGTGCCAGAAATCAAAACCCAAGAGAGACATTGCTTTAACATTTTTGGCCTAACGGTCTCATTTTTCGCAATAAATTGAAGTACGCTGGTGCTGAAACCAAGAGGGGGGACCTATGCATGCGAGTCCACAAAGGATTGTGTAATAGACTAGTCAGCTGGCTATTGTCTCGTCATTTTAAAAATCTTTTAGAATTAATTATTTCTCATATAAAGTTGATCAAGCTACTGCTTCAATGGAAAGAAGGTTTGAACAATTTCAAATGTAGGAAGAAATTTTTGGTTTTCTATTTAATTTTGAAAAAAAAAAAAAAAAATTACTCAGCTTGTTTGGTTCTTATTTTCATAATTCTAAACAATTTTTTTAAAAATTTTTTTAGATACACCTAACATTAATATACTTAAAAAATATATTATTTGTGAAAAATAATCTTTAGAAAATTCACTAAATACCAAAAAAATATATATAAAAAAATACGAGAATTCAATATATTTTTCGTATTCTTGTCTATTTATTATTTTTTTTTCTTTTTAGATACATTTAAATAAGGTGAATCTAAAAAAGTAAAAAATTGCTTAAAATTTTAAAAATATTCACTAAAAACAAAAAAAATAAAACCAAAAGAAAAAAAAAAACTCAATTTCTAAAAAATTAAATTCTGGAAAAAAAAAAAATCCTTAAATCTCCCAGGGACGTTTTATTGATAACGATGATTAGATTTATTTTCAAAATTAAAAGTTCTAAAACAAAATATGCAAATAAAAAACAAGAACACTCCATTGCGTGCAATATATTGACAACATCTATAACAATTGTTTCTATAGAAAGTAGTTTTCAAAGTTAAAATTGATAAATCTTTTCAAGCTCAAATATGTGACCATAAAGATTAAGGGAATTAACGATATTAATTGACAAAATAAAAATTTTAATTGAATTTAAAAAATTAATTTTACATATTGAACATTTTAGAAAATTGAAACTTCAATGAAAAAAATTACAATTTGAAACAATAATTATTAATTAAATGTTTAAATTACACTTTTAACCCTGTAATTTGATTCAAATTTCACTTTAGTCCCTATTATTTTAAATTGAATAATTTGGTCTCTACACTTGAAGTTTTGTTTCAATTTAGTCATTCCATTCAAATTGAAGGTCAAAACTATTTTGGGAGACTTGTCAGTCTTTTGAGGTGTATATGTAGGAAAAATTAACAAAAATTTAGATGGAATGACCAAATTAAAATTGGATTTAAAATACAGAGACTAAATTGTTCAAATTGAAACAATAAGAATTATAGGGAAATTTTGTATAATATAAGGGTAAAAAGTATAATTTACCCTAATTAAATTAATTTTTAAATGTGAAAAGGCCTCAATTACCACAAAGGGTCATCCTAATTGGTAAGAGAGTTTGCTCATCTCCTCACTGATTAGAATTTGAATCTCTTACTACTCAAGTAGAAGTCCGACGATTTAAGTGAATCGGTTAGCTTCTCCCAATTTAACTTGTAAGGGTAAATCCTAAAGGTACTACCTTAGAGGTATTCTGGACATAATAATAATAATATAATTTGCTATTCTCACATCGACCATAAAATTGGTTGGGCTACATCTACTTCTAGTTGTTCATAGAAGGCCCTTTTCAATAAATCTAAGTCTATAAGGAAATGCGAGACACCTCACAACATGAAAAATACCAAAAGCAAGTATTGGTAGTTCTTACAAGGAGCATTGCATCGAGCTTGCGCAAGGCTGGGATATTCATTAGCAGGTCTCTTCTTTGTTGTGTTAACATTATCTGTCAAGTTATGAACTAGTATCAAAGAATATGATATGGCAGAATCTTGATGAGAGAGAAAGAAAGTCAAATTATGAACTAGTATTAAAGAATAGCAATTCTTAAGTATCCAAGTATATACCATATATATTTGGGTAAGTTTTCCCAAACATTCGCAAGTTACTTCATAAAATTACGTAATTTTTCATAAACATACGTCAATTAACTCATAAAAATTTGAGAAATCACAATTTACGTGTATTTATGAGAATTTATGTAATTTTGTGAAGTAATTTATGTATATTTGTAAGAATTTATGTAAGTGCATATGGTATATACCTTGTACACTCAAACACTTTTCCCTATGCTGTGTTTGGTTGGGGGATTTGAGGAGGGATTTGAAAAGGGAAAGGGAAAAGATGTGTGAAACTAGGTGAAATATAGATATGTTTTATTCATATTTCACCTATCTTTTCCATTTTCCTTTCCAAATTCCTTCCCAAATCCCTCCACCAAACACAGTCTAAAGAATATGATATGGTAAAATTTTAAAGAGAGAGAGAGAGAGAGAGAGAGAGAGAGAGAGAGATTTCACCTCCATACTTGTTCCATCCTTGGATTTTTGTTGGGAAGGAACTAATTCAACAATGTAATCTGTCACAGATAAAAGCCAATCTATTTCCTTTTTCCACCTTGCTTTCCTATCTGCAGACATTGGCTCTAATTTCCTTTGTTCTCCAAAAACAGAAGCTGAAACATATTACAAAACCAAGAGAATATAAGCCTATTTGGTGTAACTTATTAAAACTGATTATATATATAGAAAATCTATTTCAAAATATATTTGATACAACTATGGCTTACAGCTGACACAACAATATTTAGAAAATTTAAAAAAGCTAAATATCGGGAAGCTGATAGAGAAATGTTCTTTTAGCTTTTTCAGTGCCAATTTTTGACTGACAAAACATTACACCAAACATGTGTAGATGTGCAATAAATTATTGATGACTTTAGAGATATAATAACAAACATGCCTGAAATACTTTCATATGGGATTCAATTACAATTCATATTTGTCATTCTTCAACAAGAAAGAAACCATTCTAGATCCTTATGAAAATAAAACATTTAAATATAAGGAACAGAAAACAAACTTAATTACCTGCAAGATTTGTAATGGCATTTGACAAAGCCAAAGCTGATGAAACACCTTTCCCACCACCTGACATGTCTTCTCCCAAAAGCAGCTTAGCAAACCTTTCCTTCATTAACTCCATATCTAAACCAGACATAGAAAACAATGAAAGATTTTTTGATGAAATTTGTGTTCTGTAAAATGGTTCAACAAGAAAATGTGTGCAAATGTTTGGTTTCTCATTGAAGTATGAACATGTATATGGTTTTGGATAATGTTTGAGAGCTCGAAATATTGCTCCCCCGAATCCCCTTAATTTTTTTTTTTTTTTTTTTTTTTTTTTTTTTTTTTTTTTTTTTTTCTTTTTCGACCATTTTAGAGGGAGAGGAGAGGAGAGAGAGAGAGAGGAGAGGAGGGAGGGAGAGAGGGAGAGAGAGAGAAGAAGAAGGAGGAGACACACACACACAAATAAATGGCCCGGCCGACGGCGTCCATCGTCCGTCATCCTCGATTCGTCGAGCTTCGCCGATCATCGAGCTCCGCGTCTGCCTTCTTCCTCCGCGTCTGCCTTCTCTTCTTTCTTATTCTTTCTTCTTTCTTCTGCATCTGATTCTGATTTTCTGATTCAAAAAAAAAAAAAAATTCGAACAACGAAACGACGTCGTTTCGTAATTAGGGGGATTCGGGGAGGCTCAATTCGAACTCTCTAGCACGGTTGGTTGGTTTTTCAAGATTACTGGGTAAATGGATCAATACATTGAATAAAATAGTATGAACAATGTCGATATATATGTTGAAATAATACAATTTGAATTATATGGATTATGTATACCAGGATGGTTTTTTTAATCAATAGAATAAAAGATATTGATGAATTGAACAATACAAGTAGTACTATGAAATTACATCAATAAAAAAGGATTAAGGTTATATATACCTGAAGGTTGCCGGTCTTTGTTGAGGTGACTTCCTCCTTTGGCCACCACCTCTTTGCTTGAGGCCGAACTTGGGCTTTTATCGATTGATCGATTAAATAGAGATCCTATCGGTTCCAATGTTGTAGGTTTCGAGCCTTGACTCCCAAGTTGTTTCTCCTCAACGGTTTCTCCACCATTTGTACCATCAAAGATTAAACTATGCACCTGTCGTCCTGGGATCTCAAAAATCCTTTTAAAGCTAAAAGACCTCGACTTAACCGCTTGTTCTTCTTTAACCATTATACATATACTTGATTTTTAAGGTAGTTTAATTAACTACTGTTTATTGTATATCAAGAATTTATGACAAAGGAAGTACGAAAACAAGCAACGGTAAGTTGTCTATAATAGAGAGAGAAAAATTCAATCTAATGTGTTTTGAAAGAGAGAAATTAAGGAAATTGAAGAAAAATCATTCTCCAAAATGAGAGGCTAGAGATTATATGGAAAAGGGTTTTTTTTTTTTTTTTTTTTTTTTTTGGGGATTTCTTGAGCTGAAGGAAAGGAGGTTGGTTGTCTGAGTAGTTTTTGGAATTTGCTTTTTTTGAGCAATAGAATGTGGGGTGTATATTTGATTAGGACAAAATGAGGATAGTATGAGAAGAATAAACGAGTTTTTCTTGGATTTGTTTTGTGAAATTAATGGTTTTGACTTTTCTATCCATGCAAAAAGTCCGCGATAACAAAAATTATCTAATAAGTTTGGAATACCACATATTCGTGTGTTTGATTAATGATATTGTATAATTTATCCACTATTCTCTTGATTTTAAGGCTATGTATTTATTTAACTTTCTATTATTAGTTAGCAGCCATGCTGCAGATCCCAGTGGGGTCGCACCCCCAATGAGGTAGCGAGTCCTTACTGGCCGAAACTTATAAAAAAAAAAAAAAAATTTTTTTTAACCAATCCCAGCGCGTCACCTCACTAGGGGTCGACCCCAGTGGAGGTCCGACGGATTAATCTATTAGTTAGGCACACTACAAACTAAAAATTTTTAAAAGACAAAAAATCACTCCCGTAAAAGACATAAAATAACAACTCTCTCTCTCTCTCTCTCTCCAAATAACTACTCTTTCTGTTGGACTAGTAACTGACTTTCCCTATCTAGCACTCTCTCACCCTTAAACGAGATGACTTGTGTGCCAAATAGGACTCATTTCGGGTCTCAATTGATAATCAAATCATTCACTTTTTAAAATACATAGAGTAAATTATACTTATAAAAAAATAAGTTAATCGAATATCTATAGTTCTTTCATCAAATTATATTTGTAACTAAAAAAATGAATGATAAACATGATTTTAAGTATAAAACTGAATAAAAATGTTATTTAATGAAAGTACTACCTATAACACTTGTACTCTATACGTCATTGGAAATGCATATAATTACATTATTATTATTATTATTGAAATCCTTTGGTTGGTGTATCATCATATCGGTTAACTGTAATTTGATCTCGACTTTGATTTGGATGTTTATTTCTTGATGAATCTTCATTCTTTTGATTCTTTCTCTTCCCATATTTTGAATTTTTTTATGTAGGAATAGAACAATTGGATAGCTTGTTGTCGGGGTTTCATTTTAGACTTTGATTTGCCCAAAAAAAAGTTTGGACGAAAGAGTTATGTCCGTTTGAAAATTTAGCATCTAGATTGATTTACATAGTTCGTTCAAGAGCACAGGTTTGAATGCCCGAGCGATCTTTTTTGTCGCGGATATATACATCGTCGGCGAAGGTATTGGCGACTAAAATTTTTTTAGTCGCTAAAAATCTAACAGAATGGCGACCAATCTTTTAGTAGGCAAAAGAGGCAGCAATTAGCGACTAAAGCACTGTTAGTCGCTGATGATGAAGCATTGGCGACTAAGATATTAGTCGCCCAAAGGGAACATCAATTCATTAAACTCACATCTTCAGCTACTAAATCTTTTGTCGCCAAAAAATTCAATTATAAATGGCGACCAAATTAATAGTCGCCAATAGTGTCATTTTTAGCTACCAAAGATTTTGTCGCGGAAAGGTTATTCTAGTTTTAGCTACTATACAGTTTAGTCGCCAAAAGTGTTTTCAGTTTTAGCTACTAAACAATTAGTCGCCAAAACTATTTTCAATTCGTTTTAGCTACTAAATATTTAGTCGTCAAAAGATTTATTTCTTTTTTTTGGCTACCAATTTTTTTGTCACCAAAAATGTCATTTTTTATTTTTGTTTTGTTTTTTTCATTTTAATAATTTTTTTCAAAACTTGTATATATCCACCGCAACCTGTAATAGGTATACAAACAAATTAATATATATATATATATCTGTAATCAGTGGTGGGGCCGATTTGCAGTGGTCGTGGTGGCGAGCACCGGTGGCCAGCGATGGTAATGATCGGTGGTGGTAAGCGGCGCTGAGGTTTGGCATCGAGTGCTCTGTATGTTGGTGTGTGTGAAGTAGCAGAAAAATAATTCTTTGTTAAATATAGGTGTTGGCTACATATTTTGTAAAAACCAAATCACAGTTTAACACGTGGCAGAATAAGGGTATTATGGGAAGATAATTCAAGTCTTCGATCCTGATCGAACACGTGGCAATGAACATTGGTTCTCACGTGATCTGAGTAGCACTAGATCAGTAAAAGAGATACAAAGTGACGTGGTTTCAGCGGTTACTCATATTCAAATTCAAATACAGGAGGGAAGCTCAACTGCAAGAGATGGCGTAGTGGGATTACTTCTAAGGCAGCATGATCAGCGATCATGGAGGAGTAGTTCGACGGTTTGAAGTGCAGTTCGAAGGTCATCTTTGACAAGTATAAATAGCAGGGAAGCCCTCAGAAAAGACCCCCAGACTCAGATCATACAAACCAGTCTTTACTTCATATTTTCTTTCCCAGTTTTACATTTCCTGTACTTTAAATACCTGCACTTTAAATACCTGTTCTTTAAATACCTGCACTTTAAATACTCGCACTGCACTTCGATTCATAGGAGTAGTTTCAAGTAGATTCAAGTAGTATCATTGTAAACCTCTTCGAGGTTGAGTTTGGACTATTGTAAGTGTTCATTTTAATGAAATACTTGATTGTTCTTCATATTAACTATTATTTCTCTTAATTTCTCCTAAGTCAAGCCACCGGTAAAGTCCTCTTCATTGAAATTTGAAAGAACTAAAACACAATCGTCGATAAATTGGTTGGCAATTATAATTTCATGGGATGATTGATCCTTCTTGCCTTCGCATTTACAAAATACCCTTGAAAAGCCAAAAAGCCAACATATATTTTTGGCACTCCCAGTGGGTATTCTTAAAATGGCTATACGAAGTCGGCAAAGAGAAAATGAACTCTTGGCAGAAGGCGTAGAAGGAGGTAGAGATACCTAATCGAGAGGAGAATGTGGTAACATATCTGTGGAGACTCCTATGCTATCGAGAACCTTTGGTCGAATGCAGGAAGATTATACGGACAAGAACCATATGTTCATAATATTGGACGAAACCAAGGAATTGGACCATCCACCGTTCCATCTACTCAGCCAACAAATCCATGGGATGGCTTGGTAGATGCTATGGGACAACAATTAATGAACACAATGGAAAGGTGGGCAACATCCTTTTTGGATCGAATGAATAACCACCAACCAACAAATACAAGACACACAGAGGAAATTTTAAATGTCCCTCAGCAAAGATTGGCTAGAGAAAAACAGCCTATGCAAGTTAATGGACAATCTAATGGTCAGACTAGTACTCAGAACTATGAAAGACCATCGCCTCAGTCTTGGTATGAACCCATTTCAAGGCCTGTAGTAGGCCAAAATGCCTTAGTACTCAACAATGAAGCCACACAAGTTTGTGGATCTGGCCAAGTACAAGAAACTGGCATAAGAATGGTGGCAAATCCCATGTTCGAAGCCATACCTGGCACTAGGGGGTATAATAATCCCTTATTCGAATTTATACCCGGGGAGTTGGAAGGTTTTCCCACAAATGGAAGAGACACAATACCTGTTCCAGCACCTTTCACAGGTCCTTTCGCAGGACAGACTCAAAGGGGTTACCTATACCCCCAACAGCAACCTGCACCACAGGGGCAACCAGTCCCAAATGTACCACCTTATGGACCAAGAGGACCACAGGCACAAGTTTGTCCACCAAACCCTGTGTTTGTCCCTCCAGTAGTGGTTCAGCAAGCACAAAATATGGTCCCTAGGGACCAAATTGCTGATATTGTTAGGAAGATGTGTGGACCGATGGCTCGGGGGGTCCAGACTCCTGTATACAGAAAACCAAACCCAGAATGGGTAGATAGGGTACATGAATACCCAAGAGGATTCAGAATACCAGATTTTACCCTATTCTATGGAACTGGAAATCAATCAACAGTAGAGCATATTGCCAGATTCGTTGCTCAATGTGGTGAATTCACTAATCATGACTACATGAAATTGAGATTATTTCCAAATTCTCTAACTGGGGGAGCATTTGTATGGTATATCAACCTTACACTTGGCTCCATTCAAACTTGGCAACAAATGGAAGAGGCATTTCATGCCCAATTTTTCTAATCGGAGTCAGAGGTGTCCATGGCAGACTTGGCAAGATTGAGTCAAAGGCCTGAAGAAAAGGCTACTCAGTTTATTGCCAGATTTAAAAGGGCTCGAAATAAATGTAGAGTCATCCTTCCAGAGCCAGAATTTGTAAGATTGGCTCAACATGATTTAGAGTTCAGGCTTCAAAAGAAGTTTGATTCAATTGAATTCAGGGATTTGGTTGAATTAACCTATAAGGTGTCTCGATATGAAGCATTACTAGAGGAGGAACAAGATCGGAATAATGCTTCGTATAAGACATATTATAGAGATCCCAATTATGAGATCGATGCAGCAGAGATTGTGGGCAAAGAACCTGTAATCTGTGAAGCATTAATTCATAAGAATACAATCATCGACCAGCAGTTTAAAAAGAAAGACTTTCACAGAAAGTACTCTTTCGATTTGACAAAAGCAGATGACATTTTTAATCATTTGCTTGCAGCCAATTTCCTTAAGTTACCAAAAGGAGTAAAACTGTCATCTCCTGATGAACTTAAAGAAAAAGTATACTGTAAATGGCATAATTCTTGGTCTCACTCGACTAAAAACTGCATTGTTTTTCGAGACAGGATCCAAGAGCAAATTCGGAAAGGAAGTTTGAAGTTCCCAGCCAAAACAGAAAAAGCCATGGGGATTGACAGTAACCCGTTTCCAGAAGTTAGAGAAAGCGCGGCTAATGTGGTTGTACCAAACTTTCAGAATCTATCTCTGCAGGAATTGGAAGAGGTCAATGTGCAAATGCATATTGCCAACCAGACAACTGCCAAGAAGGAGACTAGAAACCCACCAGTTATTGGACAAGGTTTCTCACATCAGAAGGAACACTCTGATGAAGAAGCACTGGATGACGATTCCTTGGAAGCGGTAATGTCTGAGAGGATGTGTCCCAGATGCAGACTAAGCTACAAATGGTTGAAGGGGCTTCCGATTGATGGGAAGCAATACTATAGGGATGTTCAGAGACGTCCTAAATCAACCAACGTTTACAACAAAAGGCCGTACCCATCTAGTGATAGGCAGCGACCATTAGTGGTTGAGCCTGCAATTGACAGAATACATGCTAAAAGCAAGAGGCCCTTGTATGAGTCTAGGCCACCTAACTACTACAGAATGGAGAGCAAACATTCTGAAAGAAGATTGGAGAGGAGTTCAGGTTATGGGACTAAAGCTAGAGATTGGCCCCCTAGACCAACCTCACACAGAACAGAAAATGGCCACCTCCATCAAAGACCAGAATCAGGCTCGAAACATGAGACCAGAACCAAGCACTTACCTCCACGGCCAGTTTCGAAGATGGCTTCAAAGGTAGAAAAAGGTGATTCAACATCTGAGTCAGTAAGCTCTTGGGTACCTGGAGTTCCAGATTGGTTTGTAATGCAAAACAAACCTAGGGAAGTGTCTGCCAGGAGAGATATTGGAATCCCAAGAAGGATGGTCAAGCCTCCTTTGGTGGCTCCGAACAACTGGGTATTATTGAAACACCCAAAGACAAAGGAACCAAATATGGTTCCAGTTATTTCCAGATCACAAAGGAGGAAGATTCAGTGCAGGTACATCCAGTACTAGCAAGATCTGAAAGAAAGTGGAGAGAGTTCTTCACGAGTCAAGGCGAAGGAAAGAAAACTTCGAAGTCAGACCATACTCCAAAACCGACTCTACAAAGCAAAGTGGTTTGTAGCAGAGAACAGTTGGCCCAAGTTCATTCTGAACTAAAGGCCAGAGAGAAGTCTAGTTTGGCAGGGTTGGAGAAGGCTCTGATGGAAAGTGATAGCGAAACGGAAGAAGAGATTAGCATGAGCCAAAAGAAGGAAATAGCAGAAGAAGAAATGTTCGAAGCCTTCATGGCTGAACAAACATTTCTGACTGAAGAACTAGTTGAGAAGGATCCTTCGAAGGGATCAGTTATCAATGAAGTACTAGAGTGCAGCATGGAGGATGCTGCTGAAAACACTGAGCAAGGTAGCCAAGAGGGGAAGAAGGTCTGACCCGACTATCGGTTTGGCTCATTTCTATGTCGATCAATATGGTACACATACTACCTCATGAATTCCAGGCTAGAAATGAGGACCAGGGTGACCAAGACATGGATTCAATTGTTATCTCTAGTGAAGAGTGACAAGTGAGTATGGTACAGGGTGCTCCTGAAATGGCTACTCAATGGGCGAGTGTGAAAGCGAGGAAGAGGTGAGCATCAACCTCTCATATCCTTTTGAATATCCCTCGAATTCCATGACCCAACATGTCAAGCCTTTGTACATCAAGGCTTTCTTCGATGGGATACAGCTGAATCAAGTCCTAATAGACAATGGGGCAGCGGTAAACTTATTACCGAAATCTTCTTTGAAGAAACTAGGGAAAAAGAATCCCAGGTTGATCCCAACCAGCACAACCATCGCTAGCTTTGCTGGGGATAAACAGATGGCTCAAGGGATTCTGCCCATTAACTTGAGTGTGGGAACCGGGATCGCATGACAAGATTCTTCGTGTCGGCAACAATGCTAAATATAATGCTTTACTTGGGAGAGATTGGATCCACACTAACAAATGTGTGCCTTCCTCTTTGCATCGAGAAAATCATGATGGCTCACGGGCAATGGAGAGCGAAGAGATTGATGTAGATCCTCAACCCTTCATAGCTGTCAGACTTTGCAGAGGCCAAGTTGTATATTGAGGGTGACACCACTCGATTATCTTGAGGAAAGTGATGGCTCGGTAAGTGACGGTGATGAGTGACACACCTGAAGCACTTAGTCCAAGAAAGTGCTGATGAAGAGGTTGTCGTGCAAGATGACAATGATGCCTGGTTATAGGCAAAGAGGTGAAGAACGAGAAGCCAAGTCCTTGGCTCTGATTAAATTCTCATCATTGGACGTAAAAGCAATAGTCCAGAAAGTACAGAAGCAAGAGAGAGAGGCCATGATAATTGGCTGTAAACAAGAGTAGCAACAGGTCAGAAGTTTGACCATTGGGAAATACTGTGCATTGGACATTGAAACGAAAGTCCAGGAGATACAGGAAGAAGACGCCTTGTGGACAGATTTTGTCTATGAGGAAGAGGGCAGAGATGTCGAATTAAAGAACCTAGGAGCAGAACAAGGCAAAAAGGTTGCTTCGAAGGTTGAAGAAACCAAAGAAGAAGCTTCAATGAGTTCTCAGACACAAGACCCCTTAGAAGAAGTGAATTTAGAGAAAGGTTCTGTATAGCAGCCCACCTATATAAGTACTTGCTTGAATGTTACGGGCAGAGACGATTATTGGTTGTTCTAAAGAAATACAAAGATTGCTTTGCATGGTCTTATAATGAACTACCGGATTGGATAGATCATTGGTGGAACATAGGCTCCCTATGAAGCCTAATTTCAAGCCGCCTGGCGAAACCAAGAAGGATGTGTCGAAGTAATTGAGAAGATCAAGGAAGAAATTCTTAGACTACTCAAGGCGGACTTTATTAGGACTGCCGGTATGTTGAATGGCTATCTAATATTGTGCTGTAGTTAAGAAGAATGACAAAATGAGGGTATGCATCGATTTGAAACTTAAATCTAGCAACTCCTAAAGATGAGTACCCTATGCCTATAGTGGATCTGCTGGTAGACAGTTCAGCAGGGCATCAAGTTTTATCGATGATGGATGGCCACTCTAGTTATAACCAAATATGCATTGCAGAGGAAGATATTCACAAGACGGACATTGAGATGTCACAGGAATATTGGCACCTTCGAATGGGTTAAAATGTCATTTGGTCTGAAGAATGCTGGGGCTACATATCAGAGGGCTATGAACACTATCTTTCATGATCTCATTGGAGGGTATCTAGAATGTTATATTGATGACATTGTGGTGAAATCGATCCATGGAGGAGCATTTGTTTCATTTAGAAGCAGCTTTCGAAAGAATGAAGAAGTTCAAGTAGAAACTTAATCCTCTTAAGTGTGCTTTTGGTGTATCATCTGAAAACTTCTTGGGTTATGTAGTGCACAAGAAAGGAATCTGATTGATCGAATAAAGCTAAAGCCATCATTGAAGCTAGGCCTCCATCAAGTAAGAAAGAATTACAAAGGTTCACAGGGAGTTAACTTTCTTGAAGGTTCATTTCTAACCGCTAGGAAAACTAAAGTGTTTTCTTCCTTGTTAAAATTTGAAAGATGAAGAGGAATTTGTGTGGACAGCAGAGCATCAAAGTGCTTTCAAAGGTATCGAAGCCTACTTGGCCAACTCTCCGATCTTGATGCCACCAAAGGGAACAAGCCTTTGAAGTTGTACATAGTCAAGCAGAAGATTCATTGGGAGCTTTCTTAGCCCAAGACAACGAAAAAGGCAAAGAGCAAGCTATTTATTACCTTAGTAGGTTTTTAAATTCTTGTGAATGTAAATATTCAGCTGTTGAAAAGCTGTGTCTTGCTTTGTATTTTGCTGCAATGAAATTAAGATATTATCTTTTACCTACAACTGTCTTGGTAATTGCAACCACAAATTTGGTTAAATACATGTTATCTAGACCTATGTTGAGGGGAAGAATTGGCAAGTGGATACTAGCCTTATCAGAATTTCATCTAGAATATGTCCCTCAAAGGGCAGTAAAAGGGCAAGTTTTAGCCAATTTTTTGGCAGATCATCCATCTCAAACAGAAAGCCAAGAGATAATGGAGCTTGGTATGGCTAATATTGAGCCATGGCAGATGTGGTTTGATGGATTGAAAGCCAATGGCTTAATTGGAATTGGTGTTGTGATTAAATCTCCACAAGGGGTAAAAACCACACATGGTTTCAGAGTGGATGAAGCCACTTGTTCCAATAACCAGGCCGAGTATGAAGCCTTAATAGTGGGACTAGAAATCCTCATTGGGTTACAAGTACATGCAGTTGACATATTTGAGGACTCTCAATTGGTGGTTAACCAAGTGAAAGGGATTTTCAAGTGTCAAAGCATAAGCATCCTACCATATTATGTTGTTGCATTACATCTGCTTTCTCAGTTTCAAATAGCAAATGTAACCCATGTTCCAAGATTCTTGAACAATAGAGCTAATGATGTGGCTCAAAAAGCTTCGAACTTCAAGAGAAGGGATAATACCCAAAGGGACATAAGCCAGACAACATATCAGAGATTAATACAACCTTTGAATAAAAGGAATGTGATCTTGGAAGTCAATCATAATGACTTACAAGAACAAGATTGGAGACATCCAATAATGCAGTATTTGGCTGGTCCATTTTCAAAGGCCAGCAGAAGGGTCAAATTGCAATCCATGCAATATATGGTATGACATGGATAGGCCCACAAGGGCCACAGCCCACCATGAGCAAACCCAGGCCCACCATTTAAACCCCATTGCATAACCCTGTCAATAAAGCCCAGCATCACTGGAAGCTGACTGGGCAGGGAAGGCCAATGATATTTGGACACACGGCAGATGCAGGACAGGCCACATCAGCAGACAAAGATCTGCAAAGTTATTACCACAGCACATCACCATTAATGCGGCCATCACAGCATTTATTGCGACAACACCTCTCAGCCGGACTGGCATCCCCTCACCCTGAACAAGACGAACTACGGCGTAAACTTTCGGCGGGAAGGTCAGAACGGCTAAGACAGCGAAATGATTACCAGAGGATATAAGTCAAACTTGAAGACAAGAAGAAGGTTAAGTTTTTCTATCTCCCTCTCTCCCTCTCTACATTTTTGGTCTATCACCTTTTCTAATTCGCACACCGGAGGGTTCGCCGGGGGACTACCTCGTTCCCCGATTGAACTTGCTTGCAGGTTATCCAGTGGGCTTGAGGAGCTTGGATCAGTCTAGCCCATTCACCAGGACGAACCGTATCATCAGTTGGCGCCGTCTGTGGGAACACCGGTTTGTCCGTGCGCCAGTTGTGTTCATTGCCGCCGGAGACCCCGTCCCAATAACCTTTTCACCTCGTCCGGCAAGTGTATGGTCACGACTAGATCCATGGCTTCCCACCATAATGCTACCGACCACCAAACCGATCCTCCCAATCCACACAACCCGCCACAGTACTTCATCGAGCTCACCAACAGCATCAACCGTATGGCCGAACAAAACCAGGCCTTAATCAATGCTCTGCTCCAATGGAACCTCCCAATTCCTCCACCACCTCCAGATATTCCACCCCATCCAGAACAAGTTCCAGGCCATACTGCCCCACAACCCAATCCTCACAACTCGGAGGGCTTGCAACCCCCTCACCCACATATACATCCGCCTCCTCCACCCCCACGTCCATCAGTCAAAGCTCCGGCTCAGGAGAAGCAGCCGGCGTCCAACATCTGTCTCCCTCTGGCGGTGACAACATTCCCCTTTGGGACGCTGAACTCCGAGCTATGAAACTCCAACTCCAAGGGGTCATGCAGAATATCCAACATAAGCTTTCTACCAAAGCCAACTCCCCATTCGTCGCCTCCATCAGAGACAAACCCCTACCCCCCAAGTTCAAAATGCCTACCATTGACTCCTTCGATGGCACGACTGACCCGATCGACCATCTGGAGACCTACCGCACCCTCATGATCCTTCATGCCTTCCCAAGCAGATCATGTGCGAGCCTTTCCGTGACTCTGAAGGGTCGGCTCGGTGTGGTTTAGCCAATTACCACGGACTTGGTCTCCACTTTCCGATCTCGGTGACTCTTTCTTGAGCCATTTCATCGGCGCCCAACGTCAACGACACCCGGCCACCCAGCTACTCAACATCCGTCAGACCGAGGGGGAATCACTGCGCAGCTTCGTCACTCGCTTCAACACCGAAGCCTTGCAAGTTGCTGAAAACGACGACAAGGTCATCCTCACAGCCTTCATGGCCGGTCTGCGGTCCTCTGACTTCCTCTTCTCCCTCTCCAAGAACCCCCCGACCTCCATGGCAGCCCTACTCTCCAAAGCCCAAAAATACATGAATGCCGAGGACTTACTAGCCGCTCAGCAAGACCCGCCAGCTAAAGACCCGACCCCCCGAGAAAAGAGAAAAGACCAAGAATCCAGCAACACCCAGTATCATAGCCAAACACCCCGCTACACCAACCGACCTCCTCGCATCGACCGGTCAGCACCAGTGAGACCCCCCGGTCGGTTCGAGCGGTATACACCCCTCAACTCTCCCATGGAACATGTCCTTAACCAGATCCAGCGGGACTACCCCCTCAAGTGGCCTCTCCCTTCATGGAACCCTTCAAATCGGAAAGACCAGTCCAAATATTGCCGTTTCCACCAGGACCATGGCCATAACACCGACGATTGCATCAGCCTCAAGGATCAAGTGGAGACCCTCATTCGCCAGGGGCGTCTAAGCCGATTCACAGACACCCGCCCTCAGCAGAGACAAAGGACCGAGCCCCACAGAGACAATCGCATACACACCCTTCCGCGGCAACCAGCTCAACCAGGCTAGGGGCATGATCGACCTCCCCAACCACCTCAGCCTCAAGGTAATCCACCTCCACCTGTTGGAGAAATTAGAGTTATTTCAGGTGGTCTTGCTTGTAGGGGGCCATCCCGCTCGAGAGGGAGAACTTAGAAAAATCTGACGGGGCTCGAGACAAGGCGATCGCCACGATGAGCCGACCCCCAAACAACCCAAGCAGTGGACAGAACCCATCACCTTCACAGACGCCGACTGTACTGGCATCCGTTATCCTCATGACGATCCCCTTGTCATCTCCACTGTTCTCTCCAACTATAAGGTCAGACGAGTTCTTATCGACAATGGCAGCTCGTCGGACATCATTTTCCTCAACTGCTTCCGCCAACCGAAGATCGGGAAGAGCACTGTCCCCACTCCAAACTCCTCTCGGTTGGTTTCACTTTGGCGAAAGTGACCTCTATCGGCTCCATTGATCTCCCCATCACCATCGGGAGTACCCACGGCAGAACCACGAAGTTGCTCACTTTCCTTGTTGTCATCGCCTCTCTGCTTACAACATCATCCTCGGCCGACCGCCCTCAATGCCTTCAAGCCATCACATCCACCTATCATCTTGCCCTCAAGTTCCCTACCGATCTCGGGAATGAACGGTCGAACGAGGACCGTGGCTAGGGAATGTTATGTGGCCTCACTTAAAGAAGTCAAACTGAAGGTGGCGATGATCATTGAAGGACTTGACGTCCGGGATGAGGACGAGCTGATCAGAGGCGAACCTGTGGAAGAACTCATTGAAGTTAACATCGATCCTACCAACCCACTCAAAACTGCCAAAATCGGCAGTCAATTACCTCCCCAAACCAAGGCCGACCTTACCGCTCTTCTGACCGAGCACAGAGACGTCTTTGCCTGGACTCATGCAGACATGCCAGGCATCGACCCCTCTTTCATAACTCACCGCCTCAGTATCGAACCTCATTTCTGACCTCACCGACAAAGGCAGCGTATTTTCCATCCTGAGCGCAACAATCTCAAAGCTGCAGAAGTTGACAAACTCCTTGAGGCTCAATTCATCCGAAATGTGGACTATCCTAAGTGGTTGTCCAATGTGGTTCTGGTCCGCAAGAACAATGGCAAGTGGCGTCTCTGCGTTGACTACTCCGACTTGAACCGAGCTTGCCCCAAAGATAGCTATCCCCTCCCCCGCATTGATCTGTTGGTCGACGCCACGGCCGGTCACCAAATGCTCAGCTTCATGGACGCCTTCTCCGGGTACAACCAAATCATGATGTACTCATCTGACCAGGAACACACATCCTTCATCACCGACCGGGGCACTTACCACTACCGTGTCATGCCGTTCGGACTAAAGAATGTTGGGGCTACCTACCAACGTTTAGTCAATGCAGTCTTCCACTATCAGATCGGACGGAACATGGAAGTGTATGTGGATGACATGCTAGTTAAGAGCAAACTCTCCGCTGACCACCTCACCGACCTACGAGAGACTTTTGCCACCATTCGCAAGTACTAGATGAAGCTCAACCCAGAGAAGTGTGCCTTTGGTGTCGGATCTGGCAAGTTCCTGGGTTTTATGGTCAGTCAACGCGGCATAGAGGCCAACCCTGAGAAGATCAAGGCCTTGATTGAGATGCAGTCACCCAAAACCGTTAAAGAGGTTCAAAGACTCACCGGCAGAGTGGCAGCCCTCAACCGTTTCATCTCCCGGGCAATGGATAAGTGCCTACCATTTTTCAAAGTCCTTCGGCAGGCTTTCGAATGGACAACTGAATCCGAAGAAGCCTTTCAACAGTTAAAACAGTGCATGGCCAATCCTCCCCTTCTCTCGCAGGCAATCACGGGTGAGCCCCTCTTCCTCTACTTAGCAGTCTCCAGCACCGCAGTCAGTGCAGCCCTCATCAGAGAGGACGACTCAGTCCAACGGCCGGTCTATTACATCAGTCAGGCCCTCAGGGGAGCGGAGCAGAACTACCCCTTATTAGAAAAGCTGTCCCTGGCCTTGGTCACCGCCTCCAAATGACTCCGCCCCTACTTCCAAGCTCATGCCATAGTGGTCCTCACCGACCAGCCCCTAAAAAAGATCATGCGGCAACCAGAGCTCTCAGGAAGACTAATGCAGTGGTCAATAGAACTAAGCCAGTTCGACATCTCTTATCGCCCCCGGACAGGAATCAAGGGAGAAGCTGTAGCCGACTTCATCTTGGAATTCACCAATCCAGCCCCAACCGCTAACCCTCCATTCCCACCAACTCTACCAGAGCCTGAAGATCCCTATTGTTGGATACTCAATGTTGACGGCTCGTCTCGCAGGGAAGGAAGTGGGGCTGGCCTCATCCTCACATCCCCCGAAGGGGGTTACTTCAAATGCTCTCTCCGCCTCTTGTTTGCGGCCAGCAACAATGAAGCCGAATACGAAGCATTGATAGCAGGGCTTCGTCTGGCCAAAGACATTGGTGTTAGCCACATCCGCGTGTTCAGTGACTCCCAACTTATCATCGGCCAGATCACGGGGGAATTTGATGCCAAGGATACCACAATGCGGACTTACAAGGACATGGCGCTCACCCTTGTTCGCCTCTTCACCACCTTCCAGATCAGACACATACCTAGGGCGGAAAACTCCAACGCAGATGAGATGGCCCAGCTGGCCTCCGCCGACCAATCCGACCTCAGCCATGGAGTTCGCCTCGAATATCTAACTCATCCGGCCATCTCACCCGACCTGCAAGAAGTGCAATTCCTCCAGACGGAACCCATCCCTTGGGCATCCGACATCTTCCTCTTCTTGACCACTGGAGAACTCCCAGATGACCAATAGCAGGCTGCCAAGGTCAGAGCCCGGTCGGCTAACTACATTCTAGTTGACGGTGTCCTTTACAAGCGCGGTTTTTTACGACCGTACCTGCGATGTCTCAGCCCCGCCCAACCAACCTATGTAATGCAGGAGATCCATAAAGGAATCTGTGGCAATCATTAATTGGCGTGTCTCTGACACAAAGTACTCGTCTGATGCTACTTACGGCCGACCCTCAACAAAGATGCCGCGATTTCGTTAGCCATCACGATGCGGTAACCGTAACATCCCCCATGCTCCTCCCACTGAACTGATCACTCTTTGCAGCCCTTACCCGTTCGCCAAATGGGGGATCGACTTGGTTGGTCCACTTCCCACTAGTCGAGGCCAGACCAAGTTCGCAATTGTTGCCATTGATTACTTCACAAAATGGGTTGAGGCAGAACCCCTCACCACAATCACCGAGCGGAACACCACCAAGTTTATCTGGCAATCGATTGTCTGCAGATTCGGCATCCCTCAGGCCATCGACTCCGACAACGGTAAACAGTTCGACAACGCCAAATACAGGAAATTTTGTGCAGATCTTCAGATTCAACCATGCTTCTCTTCCTCCGGTCATCCCCAAGCAAATGGCCAGGTTGAGGTCACCAACCGCTCTCTGCTTAAGATTATCAAAACTAAGCTTGAAGCTGCTAAAGGCCTCTGGGCTGAGGAGCTACCAAACGTACTCTGGGCTTACCGAACCACCGCTCGGACTCCTACTGGGGAAACCCCTTTTCGCTTAACCTATGGTGCTGAGGCGGTCATTCTAGTAGAAGTCGGTCTGCCCACCTCCAGGATCTTACATCCGGATCTCGCTGCAACCGAAGAACTCCGTCGAGCAGACCTGGACCTCATCGAAGAGCTTAAAGAGACTGCGATTGTCAGTTACCGTGCAATGAAAATGAGAGCACACTACAACCACCGAGTCCGACCACGAGAGTTCTCTACTGGCGACCTTGTCCTGAGAGAAGCAACTCTTGCCACAAAGAATCCAACCGAGGGCAAATTGGCAGCCAAATGGGAGGGGCCCTACGTGGTGAAAGCCCGACCACGACCAGGCACCTATCGACTTCAAGACATGAACGGCCGTGACCTCCCCCATCCCTGGCATGCTGAACATCTGAAGCATTACTATCAATGAATTCTTACTTTTGTATTGTCAAACTTGTTGTATTTGTCTTTTTCAATACATAATACAAATATCGACTGGATTCCCAACCTGCTATAATTCAACTGTCTGAATGTCGCTTCCATGAAACTTTCATTTGCAGCACTCAAAGCCTCAGTCCGACCTGAGCACTTACAAAAGCCTCGGCCAGACCGAGCACTTTCAAAAGCCTCAGTCCGACCTGAGCACTTACAAAAGCCTCGGCCAGACCGAGCACTTTCAAAAGCCTCAGTCCGACCTGAGCACTTACAAAAGCCTCGGCCAGACCGAGCACTTTCAAAAGCCTCAGTCCGACCTGAGCACTTACAAAAGCCTCGGACAGACCGAGCACTTTCAAAAGCCTCAGTCCGACCTGAGCACTTACAAAAGCCTCGGCCAGACCAAGCACTTTCAAAAGCCTTAGTCCGACCTGAATTACAAAAGCCTCGAACAGACCGAGCACTTTCAAAAGCCTCAGTCCGACCGGAGCACTTACAAAAGCCTTGGCCAGACTGAGCACTTTCAAAAGCCTCAGTCCGACCTGAGCACTTACAAAAGCCTTGGCCAGACCAAGCACTTTCAAAAGCCTCAGTCCGACCGAGCATTTTCGAACATTAGAAGACCCAGCGAAACAAGTACTAGCACAGCCTTGGGAGAACACTCAGTCACAAGTTAAGGTCACAAAAATTTACAGCATCTCCACGTAGTTAAATTAAAACCCACTTTCCTACCCTCATTCATTGAATTTTTACACCAGTCCAATCTCACTCTGCATAAAGGAATTTTATCAGTTTACTCTTACTCTGCATGGTGGAATTTTTAATTTAACAAGTTCAAATTCAAATTCACAAGTTCACCCTCTTTAATTCATCGGTCCAATTTTATCAATCCAATCTCACAAGTTCAAGTTCACCTGGCTCACTTATCTCAAGTTCACTCTGTCATGAAGTTGAATATTTCCATAAGTTCATTACTCATTTTTATTACAATGAATTTTTCATAAGTTGAATTCTTCCATAAGTTCATTACCCATTTTCATTACAAGTTGAATTTTTCATAAGTTCACTACTCGTTTTTCATAAGTTCACTCTGTCATGAAGGCAACTTTTTTCACTCTCCATTTCAAACCCACCACACCAATGAATACAGCTAACTACAAGACATAAATAGAGTTTTATTCATTCACAAAATGTGTACATCAATTTATTACAATACTTCAAAAACAAAACAAAACAAAAATATGTATACAAGGAGGAAACAAAAACTCCTAAGTACATTTATTTTTAGATCACTCCCCCTCCTCACTAGAGATGAGATCTGCCTCCTCTATGCCCTCGTCCAGGGGGGTCTGGGCCACATCATCCTCTTCAATCACCACCCTGCTAAAGTCAAGCTCTGGGAACAGCTCTTCAGCCTTGCGTTTAAACATTTTCCACCCGCTGTCCCAGTACTCTGACATCTCATGCTTGTAGAAGTCCGACTGCTGGAAGCTTGCAATCACCTCAGACTCAGTTCTCCCAGTGATGCGTCTTGATGGGCGGACCCCGATCTCCTCCCTCGCTTAGGCTGGCAAGCTGCTGGCATCGATCGCCATTTGGGACTCAGGAGACCCTTTGAATTGTGTAATTTGCAACATAAAGATCGGGGGTAATTTGCCTTTCCGAGGCCGCCTTCGCCTTCTCTTCGTTCAGCTCCTTTTGTAGGGCCTCCTTGTCAGCTGCAGCCTTGGCCCTCTCAACCTCCAGCTCCCTCCTCCAGGCCTCTCCCTCAGCAACCAACTTTCCCTTCTCTGCTTCAAATTGTTTCAGCAGGCTCTCCTTCTCCGCCCTCGCCTTCTCCACCTCTACTTCCAACCCCCTCCTAAGCCTCTTTCTCTCCCCCTCTGCCTTGGCCAGCTCATCCTCCAACGCCTTTTGCGGAGCCTCCACCTTAGCATCTGCCTCATCTTTCTGCTTCACCAGCTCTTCGTTGCTGTTCATGGCCTCTTCATGCCGATCATTGGCAATGGCACAGGCTCGTTGGTGTAGACACCCTATTTTTGACCGTCCTCAAGACTTGGACATCACCGCTTGAACACCCCGTGATTATCCATGTTTGTGTTCGTTTTGAGTCCCCGGAGGTCCCGACTGCGCGCCGTGCCTCAGGATCTCTTAACCGGTTTGTTCTGTGCTTGGTTTTCCACCAAGGCTTGTGTGTGTTTGCATTTGAGGGTAGGGGAAGGCTTGTTAGCCATCCCTAGAACCCACCGGCTGCCTCACACCTCCACCGGCTCTCCCTAGTAGCCATCGGCACTCTTTTATACATATCGTTGGCCGATCGGCACTGTATGATGCCGGCCGGCACATTTTCGTGCCGGTGACTGTTTTGGCTGGCCGGTGACCCTTCTGAACCCCTCTGAGGATGGTGTATGCCAGCTGTGCCAGCTGGATTACACCATCACCACTCCCCATGCGAGGGATTGAACCCTTTGCACCCTTGACCCCCCTTGAAGCTTCTAGAAGCTTGAACCCTCGGCCAAGCTTCTTGGAGAAGCTTGGCTAGCTGTCTTAGCTTCCCTTGGAAGCTAGGAACCCTTTGCACCCTTTGGCCTTACTTAGTCATTAAGTTTTGGCTTAGTTTTTGGCCTATATATACTTGCATTCATCTCCATTGTTTAGGGTTAGCAACTTTAGGTCAAAAACCGAGCTTAGGCATATATTCTCGATATACATCCATATATATCTATATCTCTCCTTCTTGTGTGTGTGTGTGTTTTGGGACCAAATAGTGTGATTTACCTTACTTTTGCACTAAAACACACACCATTACACCTTAGCTCGAGATTAGGAGGCTTGGAAGGTTGTTTGAGGTGTTTTGGACTGGTTTTGAGCATTAGAGGAAGGCTGCAACCTTTGTTCTTCATTGGATCTTCAAGGGTAAGAACACCACTTTAGTTTCCCCATTCTTGCAACTACTTTCTACCCTCTTGTCTTGGTTTTTGGCTTTGTGTTTAACATAAAAAAACCTTGTTTTTGCTTGCTCTAGAACTTTCATTAAGGTCTCTTTTTCATTTGATTGAGGCCTTACTCTTTTAGGCCTTGTTTTGGTCTTTTTGTGCCCTTTTCTTGGAGCATTGTCTAGCTTGGTGTTTTTTGACCTTCTCACCACTGAAAACCAGTGGGTTTTCAGTGGTGAGGATGATATTTTCGAGCCTCATTTAGGGGAGAGACACCCCTCTCCCCTTGGTCCTTTATTTGCCTTTGTTTTGGGCTCATAGCATAGCATGTGTGCATGTTTGCATTTGGCTTCATTTCAGGACTTTTTGGGCTGTTTTAGGTCATGTTTGATCTCTGTTTTTGGTTGGAATTATAGCCTCTAAAATGCTTCTCATACTTCCTTTGAAATGCTCTTTTATGCCTAAAAGCATGCCATATGCCTAAGCCATATTTCTCGCATGTTTTAGCTTGATTTTATGAAAATATGAGTATCATCTTGTCATGCATAAGGGCTGTGAGCCAATTGCTTTGGCTATGTTTGGCATGCTTAGCATGGTTGCCTTGTTGGCTTGTAGGCTTTGCTTGTATGGAGTTATAGCATGCTTAACTTGTCTTTATCCCATGATTTGGCATCGTATTAGACCCTATTTCAGTCCATTAGTCATGTTTGTATGTTGGCATATGTGGCTTAGTTCATGCTTTAAGGGTGTGCTCTTGTATGCTTTAAAGTAGGCCTTTGCATGCTTACATGTTTAGTGCATTTTCGGGGATGCCATGAAGGGGGTTTGGGTGCTATTTTGTATGCTAAAAAACCTGTTTTGGTTGCCTCACATGTGCCATGTTTGGTCTTGTTAAGCGGTGGTTCAATGTCTCACTTTGTGCCTTAGCCTTGAGCCTTATGGCTTGCATGCTTGTGTAGCATTTTGTTCATGTTTTGAGGCATGTTTTGCCACTGATTTAGGGAGTTTTGAGGGCTGCCTCATTGAGCTTAGTCCACCTTTGCATGCTTATATCGTGTTTGTTGCATGTTTGATTGATGAAACCTAGTATACATGCTAGTTCCATGCATGTTGCATGACATTTGTACCTTGCATACTTTAGCTCGTTGCATGCCTAACATGATAGGTTGCATTACATTTGAGCCATGTCGCATGAGTTGCATTCCATGGTTTGGTTTGGGGTTGTCAAACCAAACATGAAGCTTGAGAGGAGTTCACACTTGAGTGGTGAAACTTGTCTCCATCCTCAAAGTCCCTAAGGCCCTTGATCTCCATATGATAGGGACTTAATCTTCATTTTTTTTTGGGTTGCATGCATTTTCATATCAAAAGAGCAATCTTGATTCTTTGGGCTACCATGCATCAAAATGCACTATTGGTGGCCCAAGAACCAAGAGTCTTACCTCCTTGAGTCCCCAAGCATGATAGGAGGCAATGACCATGCTTACATGTCCCCTAAAACCCATGCCATGCATTCTTTGTCTTCTTCTTCTTTGTCAATCTGTCATTTGCTAGGACTTTTCACCGGCGGCGGTTTAATGTGCCGATCGGCACTTTATTTGTGCCGATAACCACCACAAGCCGATGGTCAATAAGAGGCCGATGATCTCTCCCCTGGGTGGGGCATTTTAGACCATTTGGAGGTATTCGAACTTTGGGAATTTTGGAGGCGGGGCGATAAAGCGAAGCAGCAATGCCATGACACGGGTTTTCCGGGCGAGCCGCGACGAGCATGCATCATTCGCGCATTCCGAGGCAGGGCTGAGGCTCCATTCATTTTATTTGTTTAATTTAATTTTAGTAATTAGAATTTGTAATATTTATTCATTTATTCTTTCAGGACTGTATTATTCTTTTGGTCCCTCCGAGTGAGGGCATAATTGTAATAAGTGTGGGTGAGTGGGTGTATGTCTTCCAATCCCCATTTCTTTCTATCCCTTTTATTTACCTGCTTATGTTGGTGGATTAGGGCATCTCCAAATTAGCATACCTTATGCAATGCATGCGTGCATTCATGCATTTGTTTACATACATCGGGTTCGGCACATCATGCAAACTGCATCGTACTTTCAATTCCAAATTGAATACGTGGTAGTTGCTGCATTTCATGTGCCATGCTTAGGATAGCCGAGCTCGTTTAGATTACATCCTTGTATGTGATGCATTAGCCACTTGACATGAACTAGGACACGCATGTTTGCTAACTAGCTTCTGTTTTGGCTTGGAGTACTAGGTGAGCTATTATGCTTTAGCATACCACATGCGTGTGAATGTTGCCATGACAATATGCTTAACATGCGGCTAGATGCTTATATGATATAACTGCCTTGAATGCCTGTGGGTGGAGGTTGGATTACTTGAGTTGGGAATACTCCTTGAAATCCGTGTTTTAGCCTACTTGCGAGTAGCAAACTCAAACTGTTTTCAAAACAAACGGATATGCAATGTTTATTTCCAAATTAGGCAATCTAGTCTATACTTGTTTGCTGCGCGCACAACATAGTAATTCTAGGTTAAATAATTGGAATAAGGACATGTAAGGTTTTCAAAAATGGATATCATGGTTAGTAGAGGCCGGTCTTGGATAAAGGCGAAAGGTGCTCATAGCTAACCTTCCCGATCGCACCCAAGCTCTTGAGCCAAGACCACTTTGGTGATGACGGACACGTGGCCTTAAGACCGAGTCGGTTTCCTAAATTTCCCAAAATAAAAAATATTTAGGTGGCGACTCAGAATCCGCAAAGCTGTCCATGTTTGGCACTACTTTTCAAAAATCTGTTTTCTCAAACGATTTGCCGGAGTTGGACTCTTTGGTTCAGATTTAGAACGGACACAAAAAGGAGTCCGAATCAGAGCCGAGGTCCTCATGACGCGTGCTAGTTGGGACTCTTCCACTTCTCGTCCGACTATTTGGAACTCGAGTGACACAACCCTGCGGCGTGTATCCTCCAGCTCTAGCTTGACTGCTTGCAGCTCAGCCTGGGCATTCGTCCAACTTGCCTTCTCCACCTTCAATCTCTCCAACTGTGCCTCAGCCTTCTCTGCCTTGAGCCTGGCTCCCCCCGCCTTCCTTAGAAGAGCCCCTGCCAGGGCAGTTACCTCCATCTGAGCGGAGCATAACCCCCTCAGCAGGTCAGCCTCATTGAATCTGGCGGTAGCGCACAGGTCTGACCCTTCCACAATCTTCAACAGACGGTCAGCCCCTGCCCTAACTGGTCCCACTTCCCCTTCCACCCTCCCAACCACCGCGCGAGCATGGTAAAAGGCAGTGTTCAGACCCATTCCACCTTCCTGGGGGGCAGGACCCCTTTGGGCCTGTTGCCCCTCACTTGGCTCAAGATCGCCACGCCACGCTGCCACTTGAATTGCTGGGGCAACCTCCACAGCCTCCAGTGCTGGAGTGACCCCTACTACTTCTGGGGTATCCTTCACCAGAAGAGTCTCCACCACAGCTGGGGCCTCCTTCGCCTTCTTGGGCCCAGGCTCCCCTGCAACCTCTGCAGGGGCACTTCTCTTCTTCCTCTTCCTCTTCAGCGCCTCCTTCCCACCCCTGGCCCTCTCCTTCACAGGGTCCACAGGGAACTTTCGTGGTTCAAACTTACTTAAATCCTTCCCCCTCCAACGGCTTCGGACGAGGCCTGATCCTCTCCTTCGTGATCGGTTGTGCAGGTCGGTCGTCCTGTGCCCTCTTGAACATGGTGGCTTTGGCAAGAAGAGCCTGATCCTCAGCCTCCTGAGCCTCTCTCCTCGCCTCCAACTCCGCCCGGTCAAGATCCCCACCGATCGGCTGAGGACCCAGCCCTGCCTCAAACAGGGCAGTAGGCTGCACGAGGTCATCCCATCTCGCCTTCTCCTTCTTCCTCCACTCTTTCACTCTCTTCACCCGCTCTCCTGCCGCGGGCCCCAGTTTTGCCTCCACCGTTCTGATTGGCACCTTCCAGATGGTGCGCATCCTGTGCCCCCGTGGCAGAGACGTGAGAACCAACGCCCACCATCCCTTGATCGACGTGGGTAGACCCGGCCACCAACCCCTTCCCATTGGCCTGCAGGGTGACCCACGTCTCATGTTGCCCTGAGGCCTTGTAACAAGCGAAGAACTCCTCCACCGCCATCGACTCCCCCTCATTTGCCTTTGGCCATGCACTTGCGCAGGCCACCAGGATTTTCCAGGCATTGGGCATCGCCTAGCCCGGCTACTTCTAGGTGGTTGAGCACGCCCACCACTATTTGAGGCAATGGCAACCTCGGCTCTCCCTTGAGCCTCCTCGTGTGGAAAACCCTCCTAGTCAAGGCGTCCGACGGCCTTTCCGTCGACGTTGGCAACCACAACTCCACTCCCGCCGGAATTTGGTACTTCTCGCGGATTGCCCCCAACTCCGCCTCTGTTATCGTCAATTTGTCCGCCTTTGTGTGCCAATGATCTGGCTCCGCCTCACTGATCGGCGTCGGAGCTGCCACCAAGGTGGAACCATGGAAACGTATCGCTGGTTCCCCCACCCTCTCCGTCCTGTATTGTGCAGCTAATTCCTCTTCATCGTCGTCTCCCAGAGGATCCACCCTTACATTCACGTTTTCTTCATGCGCCATCTCTAAAGTATGTCTGCGAATCGCTTCTGAAGCAGACACTAAAAAATCGAAGAAATGTCTCAACGGAGTATCGTGAGCAACGAAGGAATTGACACTTCGAATGTTTTGAGTTTTTATAAAGAAGTAGGTGAATCGTATGATGCCAAAAGCCCACGGTTCGCCCGTATTCCAAGGATCCAAATTAATGTTCGCCAGTTTGAAAACTTTTCAAATCATCCGCCAAAACTGTATCATCAATGCCCATAATAATGCCCTGACGCTTCACTTCTGATCCAACGCTTGACCTTTCCCCTCCCCCGAAATCCTGCCACGTGTATGGTCCTGATGCGCTGACTTCTGCCCTTACCTTGTCTTTTCCACTTTAAATCGTCACGTGACACGCCGCCTCTTGAGCCCCGTGCCCTCCCACTCAGCCACCTCCACGCTCGGCCTCTCCCGCTCGGTCACCCTCGTGGTCGGCCTCATTCGCTCGGCCACCCTCACGCTCGGCCTCTACCGCTCGGTCACCCTCCACGCACGGCCTTTCCCGCTTGGTCACACTCGCGGTCGACCTTTCCTGCTCGGTCACCCTCGCGGTCGGCCTCATCCGCTCGGTCACCCTTACGCTCGGCCTTGCCCACTCGGCCACCCTCGCGGTCGGCCTCGCCCGCTCGGTCGGCCTCGCGGTCGACCTCCTCGGATTCATCTTCCTTATTATTATTATTCCCTTCGTTGGACTAAAGCTGCACTCGGGAATGGGGGACTACTGACATGGATAGGCCCACAAGGGCCACAGCCCACCATGAGCAAACCCAGGCCCACCATTTAAACCCCATTGCATAACCCTGTCAATAAAGCCCAGCATCACTGGAAGCCAACTAGGCAGGGAAGGCCAATGATATTTGGACACACGGCAGATGCAGGACAGGCCACATCAGCAGACAAAGATCTGCAAAGTTATTGCCACAGCACATCACCATTAATGCGGCCATCACAGCATTTATTGCGACAACACCTCTCAGCCGGAATGGCATCCCCTTTCCCTGAACAAGACGAACCACGGCGTAAACTTTCGGCGGGGAGGTCAGAACGGCTAAGACAGCGAAATGATTACCAGAGGATATAAGCCAAACTTGAAGACAAGAAGAAGGTTAAGTTTTTCTATCTCCTTCTCTCCCTCTCTACGTTTTTGGTCTATCACCTTTTCTAATTCGCACACCGGAGGGTTCGCCGGGGGACTACCTCGTTCCCCGATTGAACTTTCTTGTAGGTTATCCAGTGGGCTTGAGGAGCTTGGATCGGTCTAGCCCATTCACCAGGACGAACCGTATGATCATGGTATATGGTAATGCTCTCTATAAAAAGGGGGGGGGAGATGGCTTATTGCTGGAATGTTTAGGCCCAAAAGAAGCATTAACAGCTATGGCTGAGGTTTATGAAGGCATTTGTGGTGCTCATCAACCTGGTGTGAAGATGAGATGGTTGTTTCGAAGGCATTCCTACTATTGGCCAACTATCCTTAAAAACTGCATAGAATATACAAAGGGTTGTCAGGCATGTCAGAAGCATAGTACAATAAGGCATGTGCCCATAACTGACCTACATGCAGTAGTGAAACCTTGGCCATTCAGAGGGTGGGCCATGGATATGATAGGAAAAATACACCCACCTTCTTCGAAGCATCATTGTTTCATTCTAGTGGCTACTGATTACTTCACTAAGTGGGTTGAAGCCAAGCCATATAAGGCTGTAGACCAAACAGAGGTCATTGGGTTCATTAAAGACTTGATCCATAGATTTGGCATCCCACAAACCATTACTGTAGATAATGGGACTGTGTTCGATGGGAAAATGGTGAAGTCCTTTGTGGCAGAATTTGGAATTAGCCTTGTTAATTCCACACCCTATTATGCACAAGCCAATGGTCAAGCTGAATCATCCAATAAATCCTTGAAAAAAGGTATACAAAAGGTTGTGGAGGATAATCCTAGGGATTGGCATAACCTTTTGTTGGATGTTTTGTGGGCTTACAGAACCTCCCCAAGGTCAAGCATAGGAGTTACTCCTTATGCCTTAGTATATGGGCATGATGCAGTTTTACCTGTGGAGATTAATGTTAAGTCTTTGAGGGTAAGATGCCAAGATTAGTTAGATCCTGAGCAGTACCATCAAAGTATGTGCTTGGAATTAGAAGGCATAGATAAAGCCAGAATTTTGGCATTAAATAGCATTCTTTTCCAAAAGAAGAAAGCAGCTAAGAATTATAATAAGAAAGTCAAGCACATTGGTTTCGATGAAAGTGATTTGGTATGGAAAACAATACTCCCAATAGGAATTAAAAGCCACAAGTTTGGCAAATGGTCACCTAACTGGCAAGGACCATATCAAATTCATAGAGTTCTGCCTTTTGGAGCATACCATTTGAGAAATCTGAATGGGTATGTACATCCTAAAAAGATTAACGGTAGATATTTGAAACCTTATTTTCCAACCATTTAGGAAACACAAGGAACAAAATAAACATTAAAATACAAAAACATAAGACTGCTCGAATGATAGACAAAATTTGTTCTTTTATAAAGAATTAAATACATTGTGCCACAGATTGGCCCAGAAATCATTACAATGTCTTAATTGTTTTTGTATAATGGATTTCCTATTACTAAGTGATGGAAACAATCGAATAGCTGCAGCCATGTCTTCTTTTCGATCTGCCAGTCCTTGGTTGGTGATGTGCAATTTGGTATCAGTTCTAACCAAGGCTTGGTTTATCATGCCACTCCTTTTCGTCGAGCTTTCTTCTCTAGCAGTTGGATTCGAAAGTGAGAGGCAAAAGAGTGTTGTTCCTTAAGCGTTGATACCTCGGTATGCACTTGGGAAACAAAACTCTGGTCCCTAGCTAGTTTCTCATCCGCAGTTTTAGCAGCATGACAAATGTTGAGATAGAAATCAATAGTAGCTGCAGCCTGGGATAGATGACTTGAGACATTCATGCCAGACTGCTCAGCAATGTTACAGCATTGAAGGAACCCATTCTTGATGATAGGCCTTTGTAGAGCCTCGAAGGGGATCCTCGAAAAAAGTCGGCTAGCCTGCATACGTCCAGATCTATTGAAGGTGTAGAAGGCTTGCTGTTGGAGGAAGGAAGACTCTCGAAGATTTCCAGTAAGAAGTCAGCCAAAACTAATGACTCAGCTTCAGCACTAAATGTTGGAGAGGTAGAAGGTATGTCGAAGAGACTAGCTAGTCTTCCTTCGAAGATGTCTACCTCATCCCTGGACATGAAGGGCACAGAGAGTGTTGTGGTGGAGGACACAGAGGACTGCATGGGGATGAGAGAAATGGATGGAGCATCTTTGGCAGCCTCTATGGTCTTAGCCACCAACGAATCAAGTGAAGAGGAGTTGGAAGTAGGCATAGGTAATGAACCATGAATTGGAGAACTACCAGCACCCTCTGTGGAAGAATCAACTGCCATTGGGAATGGAGTAGCAGTTGGAGTTTCTGTGAAGGACGGAGGAAGAGCAAGGCTCGAAGGAAAAGTAGACTGAGGTAGGTCAAGGGCCAAAAAAGGGAGATATGGCTCTAAGCCAAGAAGAAGAGATGCAGGAATGCTGTGGCTTAAGGGAGGTATAGAAAGTGTAGGCTTGGGAAGTGGAAGCAGTATTTGAATAGTCTTCACATTCTGCATCTGATCAACTTCAACTGAAACTGGAATAGGCCTCATGGGGAAGATAATCATTCTTTGCAAAATGAAGAAATGCAGAGCAATGTCAAACTCCAATACAAAAGCTGACCAAGGAAAAACAGCAGAAATATGAAAGAAATTACTTGTTTCAGAAGTATTGGCACTGATGGGATAGCTGCGAAGGGAATAATGCTCGATAGTTTGTTGTCTTCGTACAACTTCTCTTTGTAATGCATCAGCAGCAGCAGCTTCATCTCTCAGAAACTGTTGATGCCGTCTCTTCTCAGCCCTCTAAAAAACGATTATTGCCTTGGAATGTTCCTGTTCTACTGTTTTGGCAGTTGCTTCATGAAGCGGGTCCTCACCCAAGTCAGCAGTAGAAACAGTCACCTTCTTCCTCTTCCTCCTTGGTGGTGATACTACTGGTTCCTTTTCGATCTCCTTCTCTTCAATTTGGGGTTCGATTTTTGAGGTTAGTTCTTTCTCCATTACTATAGTGGTTGCCTCGAGAAGGATGCTCAATTGTATCGAGAGGAGGCACCACCTTTTGTCTCTTTGTTCTTTGCAAGGGCACTTCTTGCTCTTGTTCGACCTCTTCTTCTCCCAAAGATTGATTCCTCGAAGGGAGGATCGTTCCTTTTTGTTTCTATTGTTGTTTCTTTTTAGAGTAGCTAAAGTTTCTCTCTTAGGAGATTCTTCTTGCGGGGACCTGCACCAAAGAACATAAGTATAAAGGAAACAAACAAAAGATTCAAAAGAAAAAGAGAGAGAATCAAAGTAGTTACCTTCTTCAAGCGACTCGTAACTCTAGCTGGAGGGGGTGAAGCTGCAGGAGTAATTGTAGCAGCTTCAGGAAGAGGGGGAATGTTCCTAGCTGTCGCTGACTTAGCCTTCGAAGGTACTTCCAATCCTACCAGCAAGTCATGGGGGTGTACAGATAGGCGCACTTCTATATTGACTGTCCACCAGTTCTGGAATCTTTTCAAGACCAAGCCATACGGAAGAAATGGGACAAATTGGAACTCATTCAAGTCCTTCAGCAGTTTGAGAATTGCCGTCTCTAGTCTGGATTTGGGTATTTTCAAATTCTGGCAGTGAGGTGGACATTCGAGAGACTGCAAAGAGGAACTGGTATCCCTTGAGTGAGTCCAAATTGTCTGGCAAATTGAGAAGGGTAGTACACCTCAGATATGCATTTGTAGGCTCGAGGGTTTAAACTGCCACTGAACAATTCTCTTGGTAGTAGTATAGAGGCCCACATATCTTTATGAGGAGAAGTGGAGCATTCTTTATCGGCCAGGAAAGTTTGTAGCCAGGTTGGTCCTTTATTGGCTTCGAAAGGATGTAAGAAGAGGCAGATGGAGAGATAAAGACTTGGTAAAAGAAGGTAAAGTAGTAAACGAAGGAAGCAGGATAAAGGGTAATCCTAGCATACTTTTCCCTGTAAGTACTAGGATCCTGAACAAGGAATCTTAGACATTTGGGATGTAGGTCAGTGAAATAGGTGAAGAGCCAGAGTTGAAGCACCCAGAGGGGACCTCCTTGGTTAGCATCAAGAGGTTTTTCAAAAAATTGGGAACATGCTCAGAGATATGACCTCAAAGATAGGGAGCAAGAGCTATGTGTTTTTTCATGACAAGTGCCTTCGTAAGAGGAGCAAACTCAGGCATAATCTTCTGAGATGAAGTGCAAAAGAGGAATTTGCATAACCAGTATAAGATAAAGGAAAATAATTCTCTGTCCCTCACAGGACCTTCCTTTTTATTTTTAGCCTTTACGAAGTCACTATAAGAAGAGTTTAGGGCTGGAAGAGAAAATTTGACAGGACGGTCCGGGTAGTTGGGAGTAAAAGGAGAACCATGGGGTGAAAGCCCTAAGAGATGGCAAATATTAAGAACGGTGGGGGCCATCATGCCACACCGAAATTGGAAGAAATTAAAAGCCATATTCCAGAAGCATAAGGTAGCAGGAATCAAAAAAGGGTCCTCAGGAATACTGAACCTAGAAAGATGAAGGGCATCGAGGACACAGAGCTCTTGCAGGTCATCTTCTCTCGCACTACTCATACCATTCTTCCCATTCGGTCCTCAATGTCGGCCAGAATAAAGGAGGATGATTCACTCTCCGGGCCCGCTAATCAAGCCCTCCTTCATAGAGAAGGAAATGGTCCTCTAAGCGAGGATATAGAGCTGCGAGTTCAGTAGGAGCTTCCCGAAAAATAGGACCAAGAACATACTCTTGCTTGTTGCTGTGGCGAGGAACGAAGAGACGCCCATCTATGTTGCTTGGTCCACCAGTCGTGAGTTTGACAATTTCTTCATCAATACATTTCTTCAGAGCCATAGTAGGGCTGAGATGATCGCCAGCGGGCACTTTCAGTGAGGAAGGATCCATTAATAGCAAGTAGTAAAGAAGAGAGGGTTAACAGAAGATTGGTGGGATTTGTGTGTTGAAAGAGCAAGTGATTTCAGAACACGAAACAAAGGGGTTTTTAAAAAAACAAAAAGCTTTGTGTCTAGAAATATACCGCATAAGTCGTTAAGTACTAAAAGTACGAATACGAGGAGTCTCTTCCAATATTGATAGTTTTGGAGGGAAAAGCACATTCCGGATGTTGACGCCAGCTTCGAAGCAAGATATTTGGCTTCGAAATGAGATTTTGGCGCCAAAAAATCAAATAACAACGGCTTCGAAATACATAAGTCGGCTTCGAAGCGTACTACATGCTTAAAAATGCTAGAATGCTTGAATATTGGTCCACTTCAAAGGGTTTAAAGACCTGTTTGAGGGTTATTAATCAAAGTAACGACCTTTGGAGCAACTCCTTGGATCCTTTAAGGATGAGCACTGTTCGAAGCATTAAAACCAATCGTTGGTTTTTATATATATAAGAAGTAATTGCTTTTTGAACCAAAACAGTTGGATTACTCTTCGAAGCAAAAAAGTCAATTTAAAATTGATTGGCTATATTAACCATGACCATATATTGGTTATAGTTAGTTTTGAGGGGTAATGTTGTTAAAATTCAAAGCATTAATTCCAGATGATATCAGCCAGAATTGTCAACTTTACTCCATAAATTGGAAAAAGACATGTTGGTTCTTTTAGCGTTTCATTAAACAATTGAGTCCAGATTCGAAGGATGAGATTGTTCAATTCGAATATATGAGTTGGCTTTTAAAGATAAAAGGAAACAGAGTCAAACAATGTCAAATACAAAAGGACTTTGTTTGTATTGAAGCCAAGACAATTACATTAAGTAACCCTATTTGGGTACAAATTCAAGCTCATAAAAATAAGGAATAGAATAAATAACAAGATCATGGAACTTTGTCCAACAATGATCAATGAATGTTTGTTCTTTCTTTATTATATCTTCTATCTCCTCTAATGTTGGCTGCATAAGTTGGTGTGTTCTTACTTCATAGTAGAGCTCCTCAGCCTTTATTTCGAAAGCCTCTTCCCTCAATTTTTGTTCCAACTCATCTATAACCAAATCATCCCAATACGCAGAATCTTTATTTTTGAAGTCATCGAAATCTTCGATGAAGTTCTCTGCTTTGTACTGGGCATGAATTCGGAGAGATGAAAGTTGATCCAAAGATTGGATGGTGACCTTGGAATTCCGATGCCAGTGGAGGAGTACCGGAAGTTGGTCCAGGAACATGTGAAGTTCTACTTGGGCAATGGCATTAAGGACATGGCCTCTAGTCAGAATATCACAAACCCATTGAAAGTTCTTGAGAGGGATGTCATCCTCAAGAACATTGAAGGGCAAGTGAGAGAAAGCCGCAAGCAGAAGTTGAGCTTGTTTCCGCTCAGCTGGAGTTGGGGATGATGGAGGTTTGTAAGGTGGAAAGATTTTGTCCATGGGAAGGGCAAGCCTTAGTTTCTCTGTCCAGGAAAGAGTAGGAGGAGGAGAAGGAGTAGATGGTTCTACTTCAGAAGATGGAGAAGGTGTGGATGCTTCTATTCCAGAAGGTGGAGAAGAAGGTGTGGATGCTTCAATTTCAGAAGATGGAGAAGAGGAAGTGGATGCTTCTGTTATGGGAGATGGCACGGGAGCGGAAGGAACAAAGGCATTAATGTAGTCAAGCCAGTCAGAAGAGCAAATCTTCGCCTTCTTGGCTAAAAATGAAGGGCTGTACCCTTGTGATTCTTCTAGACGCTGGGCAGTGTGCATTATCTTTGTTGGCATAGAGGATGTGTACCAGGCCACAAGCAGATTCTCCTCCAAACTACGTCGAAGGTCAATGGGCACATAAGAATAGACCACCGAGCTTCGAGCGTAAGAAGGAAAATCTAAAGGGTCAGTGAACTCAATAAAATGGTGATTGATTCGTTCCCTCAAGTCCCAGGACTCAGGTGCTGACTAGTTTGTCCATCCGGAAACTCCAGAAGATGAAGAAGTTGTAGCTTCATCCCAAGTAGAGGTTTGTGAAGAAGAACTTCCCAAGTCCATATTTGCAACTTGTTGAAGCAAAGGCTTGAGAATAGTTCGTTCAAAGTACAAGGGGAGTTTAGAGGAAGAACTTCTTGTATCTGTAAATTTGTAAACCGAAGGATTAAGGGCAATGTGTTCGTAGTCCAAAGGTTGATAATTTGCAAAAGCCTCCATGACCTGAATATAGAAGGGCGGGTAAAGGTGGCTAATGAATGCGTGGAGATTCTTTCGAGGGGAAACAGCATTACTCGATGGCTCTTTGTATACTTGATCAATAGAGTGAGAAGTTGATTGAGCCATAGTCCGTTCGAATGCTAAAGGTATTGGGATGTTCGACAAGTTGAGAGTTAATGCAAATGATCACGAAATAGGTGACGGTTGTGTTTCCTGAAGATGGATTCCATACACGTTCCAAAAGCGCGGGAAAAGCTTTTGATCCACTAATATCTCCAAGTATTGGGTATATTATGCGGGGGTAATGTTGGCTACATATTTTGTAAAAGCCAAATCATAGTTTGACACGCAAGGTAATAAGGGTATTATGGGAAGATAATTCAAGTCTTCGATCCTGATCGAACATGTGGCAATGAACATTGGTTCTCACGTGATCTGAGTAGCACTAGATCAGTAAAAGAGATACAAAGTGACGTGGTTTCAGCGGTTACTCATATTCAAATTCAAATACAGGAGGGAAGCTCAACTGCAAGAGATGGCGTAGTGGGACTACTTCTAAGGCAGCATGATCAGCGATCATGGAGGAGTAGTTTGACGGTTTGAAGTGCAGTTTGAAGGTCATCTTTGATAAGTATAAATAGCAGGGAAGCCCTTAGAAAAGACCCCCAAACTCAGATCATACAAACCAGTCTTTACTTCATATTTTCTTTCCCAGTTTTACATTTCCTGTACTTTAAATACCTGCACTTTAAATACCGGTTCTTTAAATACCTGCACCTTAAATACCCGCACTGCACTTCGATTCATAGGACTAGTTTCAAGTAGATTCAAGTAGACTGTCGCTGTAAACCTCTTCGAGGCTGAGTTTGGACTATTGTAAGTGTTCATTTTAATGAAATACTTTGATTGTTCTTCATATTAACTGTTATTTCTCTTAATTTCTCCTAAGTCAAGCCACCAGTAAAAGTCCTCTTCATTGAGGCTGAAAGAACTAAAACACAATCGTCTGATAAATTGGTTGGCAATTATAATTTCTGTAAGGACTGATTGATCCTTGCTGGCACGCTCGCATTTACAAAAATACCCTTCGAAAAGCCAAAAAGCCAACAATAGGCGCCAATGTTAATGAGTTTCCCTCTAAAAAATTTTTGAAGCTTTAGCGACTAAACCATTATTTGTCACCAAATATCGTTAACAGCGACTAAAATTTGGTCGCCAAAAGAACCATATTTTGGCTACTAAATTGAAATTTTCGTCAGCAATGTTTAATATACAACGACTAATTTAGTTGTTGTCATGACCCGAACCCGCCTCCATGGGTTAAGGATATAATCGGCCAGTAATCGAGGGATTACCTACGGCCTCAAACCATTCCAAACATAACTCAACAGAGTAAAGGGGCCAAACGGAAGCAGTATTTAAAACTTTGTCCATAGAGCTGTACTTACATGGCACGTTATAACAATCCATACATATACATATTAATAACTCACATTAAAAATATGTACTAACACAAAGCTCTGTACATATCGGATCATTCAAGTCGAAGTCACCCAATCATACTATATACATACATAAACCAAAGTCATCGCCAACAAGACAAAATAAAACAAGATAACAAAAGGGCGAAGACGAGTCTCGTGCGTGAGACGTAAGGGCTGACTCTCCAAAACTTGGTTGTTCTTCCCAAACTTCACTGAGGCTGGGTTTGAACCTCTCTTGGCTCACCTACAAACACATGGATAAGTGTGAGCAAAAGCCCAGTGAATAATATCAAATAAAGTAGATACATTGGAACAACGTGCATCAAACGGCCTTGGGCCCAATCATGCTTTCAATCATGTCAAACTGACATTTGGCCCATTCAGACTTTCGTATCAGACTGGCCTTTAGCCCATTCAAACTTTCGTATCGGACTGGCCTTTGGCCCATTCATTCATTCGTATCAGACTGGCCTTTGGCCCATTCATTCATTCATGTCAAACTGGCCTTTGGCCGATTCATTCATTCGTATCAAACTGGCATTTGGCCCATTCATTCCTTCGTATCAACTGGCCTTTGGCCCATTCATTCATTCATGTCAAACCGGCCTTTGGCCCATTCATTCGTATCAAACATTTGTCCACAATTCAATTCAACAGACTTATAGAAAGATGACCAATTGGACAAATGGCATATTTCAAATATCTCTGTTAAGATATTACTCATGTGATCGGTGGTTGATTTGCCTTGAGTTTGACCCTACATATTACATGAACAAAATGGGTCACAAACAATTCAATCTCTATAATTTACACATTCCTCTCTAGGCTTCTTTCTTATTCCTTTAATTCATTCATAATGCTTAATGCATGCCTAAGAGTACTTAGAAGTGAAAGAGAACGAAAAACTAAAACACGTAACGTATTTTCAAAATTTCGTAAATAGGGGTCCCCACCGAGCGTGACTTTCTTGCTCGAGCGGACCTTTAGGTCTAAAAGTACTAGTTACATCAAATTTACGCCGGCGTGGAATCGGGCGCCGAAATAAGCTCGATCTACATAGCTCCCCGCTCGAGCGGACATCATGTCTGCAAAATATGCTGGGAGCTCGTATTTTACGCTCGAGTGGCGGTTTCCCCGCTCAAGCGGACATCATGAATTCTGGGTTTTCCAGAATTTGTTCTTGAGCTCAAATTCGACCTTCCAAGGTTCAAAACCCATAATTTTGGTTCCCAATCATGCAAACACATCATATATCATAGGTATACAAGTAAAATGAGGTCAATTGCTCAAGATCATGGTCACATTCTCAAATCATTCAACACTTGTGTTGTATAACCAAAGTTCATGCATTCAAACTTCATATCTCTAATATTCAAACATGCATGCCAATTTTTGACTTCAATTTCATTTCAAATAATGCAAATGGTGTCTATTCTCATGAGACTCAACAAAACCATGCTTGCATGTATGATCAAACTCCTAATCTTGCATAATTGGCATGCTACATGTTAGATTATGCAACCTCATGGCAATTGATAGTAATTCTATGCATACTTGAACATATCTCATCAAAATCAACACAACTCATGATCTAACTCACCATTTAATCTTGAATTCACAAAATCTCAACATTAAACTTATGAATTAAGGGTTGATCACTCACCTAGAGGCTCAATCTTCCCAATTTATGGTCAAATCTTGAATTGGTCTTCAAATTACTCAAGTTCTTGCTCAAATCTCCAATTGCTTCTCTCTCTCTTCCTAGCCAACCCTCTCACTCTTCTTAGAGTTAATATCAGCCAATTTGAACAAAAAATGAGGAGTGAACATGTAATGGCCCTTATATAGCCCCTTTAAATCACATTATTTTAATATTAGATAATTGGCCACTTAATTAATCATTCCGAATCTAATTATTTTGATCCAAATCAATTTTCAATTAAATTTCACCGTAGGCTCTAAATATTACGCCCATTACAATGGCGAAGTCAATTTCGGATTCTACGGCCGATAAGGCCTTCAATTTAAATTCCAAAGTGGATAATCAAACAGATATTCCTACGGTGAACAGATAGAAATTCAAAATCACATATTTTCACATAATTGGCACATAAAATCATATCAAACGTATAATCACATTCATAATAATGACCAATTAGTATAATATGGAACAGGGTTATCACAGTTGTGGTCACCAAAAATTCATCAAAATACTCCCAATTTTTGGCGACAAAATTTTTTTGTCGCAAAATGTTATTATATGGCGACTAAATGGAATTTTAGTAGCGTAAAATGGTTGCAAATAGCGACTAAAAACAACTTTGGTCGCCAATAAGACTATATGGTGACTAAAGGAATTTAGTAGCTAAAAAGAGTAAATGAATGCCAACTAAAATTTGATTTTGGCTGCCTAATATACTGTTTTTGACGACTAAAATTGCTTTGGTCACCAATTTTAGTCGCCAATTGTGCAGTTTGTTGTAGTGCCTTGAATTCACTACTTTAGTGCAGGTTTGAACGCTCGAACAGTTTGCTCTATAGAATTTGAGATATTACAAGCATTCTTTCTCGCTTTAGCAAGAAGATTTAGCGCTCGAGCGATTTGCTTATATTGCCTTCACCACTCTAGCGTAAGATTGAGCGCCCTAGTAGTCTGTTCAAAATCTACGCATAAAAAACTACTTTTTCATTAGATTTGTGGGCCCAAAATCCATTTTTGCCCTTACACTATATATAGATCTATACACTCTCTCTCTACTCACTTGTTATACACACACTCTCTCTCTAAAACTCTCTTTGCTCTTCCTTCTTTCTAAAACTCTTACCAACCACACAAATCCTCCAATCTAATTGATTTCGAGTTATTTTCTTGCCTTGGTCCTTTGAATTGGTTTGTAGAGCGCATCGAAAGCTCCATTTTAATTGGAGCAAATTAACTTTTCGTCATCTTGGATTTTGAGTTTTCTCCTTACTCTCTCTCTCTCTCTCTCTCTCAAACTTGAGGTAGGAATCATTTTACTCTTGTGTATTTGATTTATCATGTCTATGTGGTATTTTGCCAGCTATGAGATTTGAGAAAATTTGGAATTTTGATATATATATATATATGATATAAAACTGGGGCTTGTTCCTTTTAGTTTAAAACTTACAAATTTGTCTCTCAAATTGATAAATAGTGTTTTGATTTCAAGGTTTGACATTTAATTTTAGGAAGCCCTAAATTTTCTATAAACCCTAGAATGCGAAAATGGGGGGTTTTTGTTGTATATCGAATATTGATCTAAGAAATTGACAAATTGATTTCGAATTGTAAAATTTCCTTAGAATATTAAATGTTAGAGAACTCTTTTGAGATTATTGAAATTATCGAAATGTTGAGAATTGTTGAAAGTTATGAGTTATGAGTAATTAATTTAGTTGTGCTCTTGTATTGCCATGTATGGAATACCTGATAGAGATAACTGTTTTGGCAATCGGTAAAGGATTGCACAATTGTTGTAGAATGAATTAAAATCTTAGGAAAATAGAAACTGTTTTCAATTCATGCATTGCATTATCATATTCATGCTTTCACTCATTGGAGCCTTAGAGAATTAATGTTGATATCATTTGAATACTCTTTGGAAACTTGTGTAATTATTAAAGTACATAATGTGGTTAAATCTGGAATGTGTAGAAACATTTGAAAATTGAATTAAGTTGGCTTGAGGTCCTCGGATTCGAAAACCCGTGTGGAGTCAAGTGTCCAATTGCCCTTCTACTTAATAGCTAATAATTGTGAATATTTGGTAGTTTTGAATAAACTATTTGCAGACACATTGCCTAGGGATTTCCCATGTGTAACATCGCCCGAGGGGTACCCATGTGCGTTGAACAGATCGAACCCTCGATTTCTTTGATCTAATCTCACGAGTGCAATGTGAGACATAGATGAGAGTCCAGATTTGACAACTTAAATAGAAAATTCATTTTATTACAAAACCATTACTAGAAATGAACTATATCAGTAGATCTTAGAGTCGCCACCTAATATTTTGAAAAAATTAGGAAACCCATGACTACGATTCATCATAACCAAAGATGCTTGGCTCAGAACCATAGATATGAGAGGAGAAAGTCATTAATTGAGCACCCCTGCCTACTCAATCAAAGATCAGCCTCTGCTAAACCATGATATCAATTTTATTAACTTTATATGTAATATCTTGATTATTTAATAAATCATAAAAATTACTATGTGAAGCATATAAATATAAACTATGTCATTCATTTTAGAACAACTAGATTTCATGTATTTTGAAAAAGTTTTGAAGATGTACAACTCAAAAAAATTGAGTTTACAAACATAAAAATCAATATCATTCCAAATTAAGCGACACAACCTCCATCCACCGGCATTAATCTCACAAGTGCAATGTGAAACATAGATGAGAGTCAAGATTTGGCAACTTGTATAGAAAATCCATTTTATTACAAAATCTTTGCCAGAAATGGACTACATCACTAGATCTTAGAGTCGCCACCTAATATTTTGAAAAAATTAAGAAACACATGACTCGTGCCAATGTCACGGTTCGTCGTAACCAAAGATGTTTGGCTCGGAACTTTAGGTATGAGAGGGGAAGGTCATTAATTGAGCACCCCCGCTCACCCAATCAAAGATCGGCCTCTACTAAACCATGATATGAATTTTGTTAATTTTATATGTCCATATCCTGATTATTTAATAAATCCTAAATATTATTATGTGAAGCATACAAATATAGACTATGTTATTCATTTTAGAACAATTTGATTTTTTTTTTTGAAAGAGTTTTGAAGATGTACAACTCAAAGACCAAATTAAGTGACACAACCTTCATCCACCGGCATTCATAGAGTTTTATCAAATAAGTAAATAACCTCATGGTAGAATACTAAACATAGTAAAAAAAACACACACAAACGAGATGCTAAAGCATTAAAACTTACATATTTACCAACATCCCGCGGACAGTTATAAAACATAGCTAGTAAAAATATGCATGATCTTACATACAAAATCCTAATGTAATTCACTCATAAGATGTAAGATTCGAGTTTTAATATATGACATGTGAATCATCTCAAGAACATGAGGTAGCGCACATAATCACATAAGAATTGATTAAATCTATAAATGCAAATTTAGCCAAATCAAGATGCATGAAACATGGATGCAAAGCATGGGTATGATGAAAAACAAAATATTATGCATATTCACAAAGGAAAACAAGTAAAAGAATGGGATAGAAAGAAATAGGACGAAAAATTATTACTACACTTTGAATAAATAATTACAAACCAAATGAGAGAGGGATGAGGAAAATATTACAACAAAATTAAAAAAAAAAAAAAAAACCTCACAAAACTCTCAAATGAAAAAAAAAAAAAAAAAAAAAAAAAGCTTAATGTTCCTTGAAAACCACCGGAAATTGGTATGCTCAACACCGGAAGACTACTCCGTTTCTTCCAAAGGAAGTTAGCCAGCTGGCCAACTAAACCTAGCAAAACCTATCTTGTTGCAAATACCGAGAAAAGAAGAAACAAAGAATATGTAGGTAGCTCAACCAACCACTTCCGGTTAGATTACAACAAGACTACTATGAAACTAAAGCAATAATACGAATATAAGGTAGAAAGTGCAAGAAAATAAAAGAATTGAAAACTAACCACTTCCGGTTAGATTACAACAAAACGATATGAAACGAAAGTAAGAAAACAAATATAAGATAGAAAATACAAGAAAATAAAAAAATTGAAAATTCACCTTTCAAAGAAATATTGAACTTTTTTATTTCCAAACTTCCTTTTGATCGCCTCAAGGTTGTGAATTATGATATCAATCCTCAATTCAAGAGCTTAGAATTTGAGCTAGAAGGAAGGTTGTGGACAAGTGTGTTGATCATTCTTTGATCCTCTTAACTTGGCAAGAATTACTCTCTCTTTGATCAAAGGACTTGGTTCTTGAATAGTTTTTGCAAGGGAAGATGAGATATATAGAGGCTATGTAACTTCACTATCTTGACAAGACAACTCTCTTGTTTTCAAAGCTTTCTTTTCTTTCTCAAACTCTAATTCAAACTCAACATTCTCTCTACACTTCTTCTCTTAAATTCATCTCCTCAAACTCAAGATTTGAGCTCTACTTATATAGGCAATACAAGTGGAGCAATAGTGGAAGACAAAGAGGAGAACTAATGGAGTATTTAGAGAAGATAATGGAATTAATGGAGCACAAATAGAATTAATGAAAGACAAATATGGAGCATTACCCTCAATGGATCAAGCACTAGGCAATGGAAGTTGAGTATACATGCATTTGGTGCAAAAATGGGTCAAAAAATGAGGTTGTGAAGTGCCCCACCCGAGCCAACAAAAATCTGGGCAAATCTATCACTGGGTGGTCGATCGATCGGAAGACCGGGCGGTCGACCAACCGAAGAGAAAATTGGCCGTTTTCCTCCGGTTCAGTCCAGCTTTGCTTCGATGCCCGATGGGACCTAAAAACTTGGCCAAAATAGGTTTAGGGTGGAAAGTAATGCTCAAATTCCATCTTTTTAATTGAGGATTTTGTGAAAAATACATTCTTATTTTCATCATCGAGTAATCAAAAAAAAGTACCCAAACCTTAGGGCTAGTCAAAATGGGGTGTTGTTAACCTATATTATTTACGATTTAATAATTGGTCTTTGGAAATGATTGAAACTTGGATTATTTTCAAAAATTTTGCATTAGTGCATTCACGAGAATGGAAAATATTTTTGATATGAAATGGCATCTCTCGCATTCATGATCATATACATGCTAAACTCATATACTTCTGTAATATTATCTTTACTGGGCAATTGTGCTCATCCTTTAGTAGAAATATTTTCAGGTGCCGATGACATGCCTTTCGTTGAAGGATTGGAGTTTTTACAGCACAAAGGCTCGTTTTATTGATTTAATTGAAAAGCTTGGACTTAATTGTTTGGGACATAGTGCATTTATTTTGTAACAAGGTCTCAACCTTGATATTTGCAAGCCCTTAAGGGCCTTTTCTTGGACATTTGAATAGTCTTGTAATAGTTACAAATATGCTATAGATTCAGGCTAGAAATGTTATGAATGTATTAATGTATGCGAATATTTTGTAGTCCTCATACTCCAAAGTAATGAAATGAATAAAGAAGAAGCTTATTTTGACCATGATGAATCTTGTTGAACATTTAGTATTATGTTGTTTTCTGCATGTATGAATCGAATGAATATTTGAATAAGAAATGAAAATGAATTTAATTAAAGTTAATTAGATTTATAGAAATTGGGGCGTTACACTACCGATTTCCATTCAATTTAAAAACAAAAAATAAGTGTGATTTTAAGTATAGAACTATATCTACAAAATGACTAATAAGTGTAATTTTAAGTATAAAATTGAATACAAATATGATTTGATGATATGGTTGTCAATATCCTATCAACTTAAAAATGAATGATAAGTATGATTTGAAGTACAAAATTGAAAACAAATGTTATTTGATGATAGGGCTGTTAGAAATGGTTTTGAAAGTTTTGGAAAAACAGAATTTTTCCTTAACTTTGGTTTATTTTTTGGGTAAGACCCATGCGCCAAATTTGGCGGGTCAAAGTGGTAACGCGTTCTATGTCGCGTTGTGATTCATGTGGTATATTTGGTTGCTCAAAACCATTATCGGGTAAATGAGAAATTGAAGCCAAAGTGAGCTCCATGGAAATGGAGTTTTGGTGGAAATTTCTTAAAAGTGTGGTTTAAGGCTTGTCTCACATTGGTTTGTGGGAAGAATTTTGTGGGTTTATAAGGCATGGGTTTGGAACTTGGGGTAGGCCCCAAGGGGCACCCAAGTTTTGTAGAGAGAGAGGTTATGGGCAAAGTGGGCTAGACCTATTGGACCCAAAAATAAACACACGACCGCCACCGTCTCGGCTGGGCTAGGTCAGCGGGTGCCCATGTAATGTGAGGTTGGGTTGGGCTTGTCCGACCTAATACTAATTATTTTTTAGGCCAAAAACTTTTGAATTTTATTTTTCTAAACTTAAATTCAAAATTTTTGAAATTTGAATTTCAGAAATTAATTCCAAAATTCTGTTCGATTTTTTCCTACACTAAAATTTTGCCCGATTTTTATCTGTTTGAATTTAAACCGGAATAGATTCAGTATCTGTTCAAATTCAAACCCAAACCCGAACAGGTACCATACCTGTTCATTCAAATCTGTACCTGCTTAATTCAAATTAAACAGCCACCACTCCATCTATAAATAGACAGACCCTCTATTGATTTTTCATTACTTTTCCTCTACAATAATTCTCTACATTTTGCTGCATTAAATTTCTATGAGAAAGAGTGTAAATACTTAGTGTGTTCGTTTTACAAACAATTTGTAATGCTGCTATTGTTTGCTGTTAATCAGTTTATCTTGGGAGATAGACGTCCACAATCTGAAAGCACTGTAGAAATGATGAATCTGTCTGAAGGACACAGTGTTAAACACTGGACTTGATCAGAAAAGTTGTTCAAGAAATTAATTTGGTACGCAATTAATTTATTTTCTGTTTTATTATTTTTACGCTTTGATTTTCATTTTGTTTTTGTAACAAAATAAAAATCTGTTTTATTTATTTTATTTTATTTTCTAGTTTGATTTTTGTAATCAAACAAACTCTCTCCTTTCCTTTATTTCTTCTGTATTCTGTTTGTTGTTAAGTATACAGACGTAATTTATTTTTCAAATACAGTGAAGATTGTCCAACAATCATAAGACAGAATCTTTTTTGGTGTCTTCATTGTATTTAATTTTCTGTGATTTCACAAAGTGATATTCTGGCTGGAAAATACAAATGGTAATAATATACTGTTTGACAAATAGTAGTAATATACTATTTATTTTTTTTGACAACTAGTAGTAACATACTGGTGTCATTAACAATTACAGAATATTAATTTGTGTTACAGAAAATTATTGTGGTATTTTATTTTTCTTAGTTTTAGTAACAAGAAAAAAAAATTATTTTGTATTATAATTTATTTTCTGATTTTAGTAACTAGAAAATTAATTTGGTTTTGGTTTTCTTTGATTTTTTGTAATCAGATATTATGTCTATTGAAAGTAGTACTGAAAATTCGATCGATACAATGACTCCGGTCCCTATCCAAAACCATGGTCAAGTTCCAATAAATCATGGAGAAAAAGTAAAAAAATTAATGGCTTGACCGAAGTTTAAGAGATGGCAAATGTAAAATGTTGTTCTATTTTACAACTCTAAATTTGGCCCGATTTCTCCGTGAAGAGACTCGATTTAGAGAGGATGAAAGTGATCGGCAAGTTGTTGTTGCTATAGACGCTTAGAAGCATTCTGATTTTCTGTGCAGAAACTACATCCTCAATGGCCTTGCCAATATGCTGTATAATGTTTACAACCCTCTGAAAACAGAAAAAGTATTATGTGATTCTTTGGAGAAAAAATACAAGACAGAGGATGCCGGCACAAACCGGCACAAAGAAATTTGTTGTCGGTAAATTTCTGGACTTCATTATAGTAGACTCCCAAACGGTAATTTCTCAAGTTCAAAATTTTCAAATAATTTTGCATGATATTCATTTTAAAGGTATGTCTCTTAACGAGTCTTTCCAAGTCGCTGCTTTAGTGGAAAAGTTACCACCGGCTTGGAAATATTTCAAAAATTATTTAAAACATAAACGCAAGGAGATAACCATGGATGAATTGATTGTAAGACTAAGAATCGAGGAAGATAACTGAAAGGCTGAAAAGAAGAATGGTAAAAATCCCATTGAATCTAAGGTTAATGTGGTTGAACAAGTGCACAAATCACATAACAAAAAGAGGAAGTTTACTGGAGATGGTCCTAAATAAGGCGACAACAATGGCAACAAGAAGTTCAAAGGAAAATGCTATAATTGTTGCAAGACTGGACATCGAGTTTCTGACTGCTGCCGCCCTAAGAAGGATTGCGAAAGTACAAGCAATAAGACCACCAATCAAGCCAATGTGACAGAATTAGATTACATTTCTAACGTGGTAAATGACACCAACCTCTCTGTTGTGGTGTCTGAGGCTAATTTGGTTGGAAATCCCAAAGAGTTGTGGGTTGACATTGGGGCAATTCGTCACATTTGTGCGGACAAGAAGATGTTCACTACTCACAATGAGGCTGCAAATGGTGAACAACTTTTCATGGAAAATTCTTCTACTTCTACTATAGCTGGACAACAGAAGGTGATCTTGAAGATGACATCAAGGAAAGAACTTATCCTCAACAATGTACTGCATATACCAGACATCTGGAAGAATTTAGTTTCTGGCTCTTTGTTAAGTAAAAATGGTTTTAGGCCTGTATTTGAGTCTGATAAATTTGTATTATCAAAGAGTGGTATGTATGTTAGTAAGGGATACATAAGTGATGGTCTCTTCAAGTTGAATGTAATGACGGTTGTACCAGAACATGTTATTAATAAGAATAACACATCTTTTGCTTATATTCTTAAGTCAAATTTATGGCATCGTAGATTAGGATATGTAAATTTTGATACTTTGCGTAGATTAATTGGTTTAGTTTATATACCAAAATTTGAAATTGATCCTAATCACAAATGTGAGATTTGTGTAGAAACGAAACTAACTAAGGCTCCATTTAAATCGGTTGAAAGAAGTAAGAAGTATTTCTCAACATTTATCGATAATTGCACAAGATATTATTATGTATACTTACTTAGAAGTAAAGATGAAGCTTCAGAAATGTTTAAACTCTTCAGAACTGAAGTTGAAAATCAACTTGGTAAAACCATTAAAATTGTTAGAAGTGATAAGGGTGGTAAATATGATACACCTTTAAATGAATTTTGTGAACAATATGGCATTATTTACCAAACTACAACACTCTATTCTCCACAGCAAAATGGAATTGCTGAAAGGAAGAATAGAACCATAAAAGAAATGATGAATGCTATGTTACTAAGTTCAGGCTTACCACAGAACTTGTGGGGGGAAGCAATATTGTTTGCTAATTATGTTCTTAACAGAATACCCCATAAGAAAACCAACAACACTCCTTATGAATTGTGGAAAGGTCGACCGCCTTCCTACAAATACTTAAAAGTGTGGGGGTGTTTGGCAAAAGTTGAAGTTCTTGTTCCTAAAAAGACTAAGATAGGACCAAAAACAGTAGATTGTGTGTTTATTGGTTATGCTCAAAATAGTAGTGCATATCGGTTTCTGACTTATAAATCAGAAATATCTGATATAAATGTGAACACTATTATAGAGTCAAGGAATGTTTTGTTTTTTGAACATGTCTTTTCTTATAAGAAAGGACAAGAATTAAGTTCACAGAAAAAAATTTATGATTGTACACAAAGTTAAGAAACTAATGACAATCAAACACAAGAGACTAGTAATGGTCTCAACCAACAGGGTTTAACTGATGATGAACCAAGACGAAGTAAGAGAGCAAGAACATCAAAATCCTTTGGTCCAGATTTTCTAACATACCTATTAGAAAATGAACCTCAAAGTTTTAAGGAAACAATGACAAGTCCTGAAGCACCTTTATGAAAAAAGGCTGTTAATAATGAAATTGAATCCATTATGTAAAATCATACTTGGAAATTGGTGGATCTTCCACCCGGGTCTAAACCTCTAGGATATAAATGGATATTCAAGAGAAAAATGAAAGCAGATGGTTCAATAGACAAGTATAAAGCAAGACTTGTGGCAAAATGTTACAGATAAAAAGAAGGTCTGAACTATTTTGACACATATTCCCCTGTGACAAGAATAACATCCATTCGCATGCTTATTGTTATAGCAACGTTGTATAATTTAGAAATACATCAAACGGATGTTAAGACAGCTTTCTTAAATGGTGATCTAAATGAAGAGATCTATATGGACCAACCCGAAGGGTTTGTAGTGCCAGGGCAAGAAAATAAAGTTTGTCGGCTTATAAAATCTCTTTATGGATTAAAACAAGCGCCTAAGCAATAGCATAAAAATTTTGATAATGCTATGCTTACTAATGGATTTAAGATAAACGAATGTGATAAGTGTGTCTATGTTAAAAACACTGACTAAGGATATGTCATAGTTTATCTTTATGTGGATGACATGCTTATCATTGGAAGCAGTTAAAACATGATCAAATCCACTAAGCAAATGCTAAATAAAAGATTTGATATAAAAGATATGGGAGTCGCAGATGTAATATTAGGAACGAAAATTACTAAAACATCTGACGGATATGCATTATCTCAATAATATTATATTGAGAAAATTCTTAATGAATTTATCAAGGATGATATGAATGTAGCTAGAACACCTGTAGACATCAATTTTTATTTATCGAAAAATAAAGGTGATGCGGTGTCTCAGTTAAAATACTTCCAAATCATTAGAAGCCTAATGTATCTAATGAATTGTACTCGTCCTGATATAGCTTATGCTGCCAGTAAATTGAGTAGGTACACTAGTAACCCCAGAGAAGACCATTGAAAAGCGATCATTCGGGTTCTTAAATATCTAAGATTTACTTGTGATCATTGTTTGAACTTTACTCGATATCCAGCAGTACTCGAAGGTTATTGTGATGCCAATTGGATATCAGATGCTAAAAATTCAAAATCCACTAGTGGATATGTCTTTACTCTGGGAGGCACTGCTATTTCTTGGAAATCCACGAAACAAATGTGCATCGCACGATCCACAATGGAATCTAAGTTCATTGCTTTAGACAAAGCAAGAGAAGAAGCAGAATGGCTTCATCACTTCTTAGAAGACATTTCAATGTGGCCAAAACCTGTGCTAGCTATTTGCATTCATTGTGATAATCAATCAATAATAGGCATGGCACAGACTCATATGTATAATGGTAAGTCACGACATATTCATCGTCGACATAATACCGTAAGGCAATTGCTCTCAAATGGAATAATCTCAATAGATTATATAAAATCTAAAGAGAATATTGCAGATCAGTTAACAAAAGGTTTGACTAAAGAGTAAGTGTATAGTTCATCGAAGGGGATAGGATTAAAGCCTACTATATAAAGAGTCATCATAATGGTAACCCTACTTATATGATTGGAGATCCCAAGAACTAAGTTCAAAGGGACAACTAAGTTATGTGTAGCTCGCCAGAAATCACCAAGGGATTAAAATTCCCTACCCATTCCTACGGTGAGAGTGATATCTGCAACATACGTTGTATACAGAGGTTTAAGGATAAACTTAGCTTTTAATGATTACTTATATCTTGATTTAGGCATAAAATCAAGATGAGTATAAGAGATACTCACAATAAGAATCACCTATATAAACCGTGAGAACCACGATGTGTCAGAAGATATTTTGTGTGAAATCTATTGTCTTGGCTTATGAAAACGGCTGAACAATTCAAGGCGTCGCGTCCATTGGTTAACTAGTAAATTCGATAGGTTATCACTAGGGAAGGTTCAAGGCCGAAAGCTACCTATCCTGATGCAAGATATTTTCGATTTATACTCTTCCGACAAATTCTACATATTGTTGCATTTCCGTTGTCATCAAATTCCATTTATGTGGGGGATTGTTAAAAATGGTTTTGAAAGTATTGGAAAAATAGAATTTTTCCTCAACTTTGGTATATTTTTTAGATGGGACCCATGCGCCAAATTTGGCTGGTCAAAGTGGTAACGTGTTCTATGCCGCGTTGGGATTCACGTGGTATATTTGGTTGCATAAAACCATTATCGAGTGATTGGAAAATTAAAGCCAAAGTGAGCTCCATGGAAATGGAGTTTTAGTAGAAATTTTTTAAAGGTGTGGTTTAAGAATTTTGGTTTGGTGGGAAGAATTTTGTGGGTTTATAAGGCATGAGTTTGGAACTTGGGATAAGCCCTAAGGGGCACCTAAGTTTTGTAGAGAGGAAGGTTATGGGCAAAGTGGGCTAGACCCATTGGACCCAAAAATAAACACACGCGCATGCCACCGCCGCCGTCCGTCTGGCGGGCTGGGTTTGGGTGCGAGTACTCGCGTGATGTGGGATTAGGCTTGTCTGGTCCAATACTAATTATTTTTTGGGCCGAAAACTTTTGAATTTTATTTTTCTAAACTTGAATTCAAATTTTTTAGAATTTTAATTTCAACAATTAATTCCAAAATTCTGCTCAATTTTTATTTGTTTGAATTTAAACCGAAATAGATTCAGTATCTGTTCAAATTTAAACCCAAACCCAAACCCAAACAGGTACCATACCTGATCATTCAAATTTGTACATGTTTAATTCAAATTAAATAGTCACCACTTCATCTATAAATAGACAGACCCTTTATTGATTTTTCATTCACAATTTTTGTACTTCTCCTCTGCAATAATTCTCTGCATTTTACTACATTAAATTTCTGTTTATATTTACAAAAATTTTAAAAACTCAAATAAAAACTTGTTTGGTAAAATTTTTGATTTATAAATTAGTGGTCTCAGTTTATAAATTTGGCCAAAAAATGAAAACACAAAAAATATGTTTTCGTTTTGAGTTTTGAGTTTTTTTTTTTTTTACCACCCAACATTAGCCACCACCCGCTACCATTTTCCACCACCGTTTTCCGCCACCACCACCACCCCACCACCACCCACCACCACCACCACCACCTGGCCACCACCACCACCACCACCACCTGCACCCACTGCCACCACCACCCACCTCGCCACCACCACCACCACCACCACCACCACCCATCCACCACCCACCACCCACCACCCTCACCATCCACACCACGCCACACCACCACCACCCGCCACCTACTTGCCACCATCACTCACCATCCATCTACCATCACCATCTACCACCTGCCACCACCAACCCACTACCACCCACCACCACCACCACCATCACCCACCACCCACTCACACCCACTGCCACCACCCACCACCCACTGCCACCACACCCACCACCACCACCCCACCCACCCACCACTACCCGCCACTCACCTATCACCACCACCACCACCACCACCCACTCGTTACCACCCACCACCTACCACCGTCACCCACCTACCCACCATCACTACACCACCACCAACCACCACCCACCACCACCCACCACCATCCGCCACCACCACCCACCCACCGCCACCATCACCCACCCACCACCCACCACCATCCGCCACCACCCACCACACTACCACCCACCACCACGCCACCACCACCACCACCACCACCACCACCCACCACCACCACCTGCCACCACCCACCATCACCACCCACCACCTACACCACCACCTGGCCACCACCACTGCCACCCACCACCACCACCACCACTCCTACCACCTACCACCACACCACCACCCACCACCACCCACCACCACCACCACCACCACCACCCGCCACCCACCCACACATCACCACCACCACCACCACCACCCACTCGCCACCATCCATCACCACCAGCTACCCACCACCCATCGTCACCATTTTCCACTAGCATCTTCCACTGCCACTTGCCACCACTTGCCATTTCTCACCCTTTTTTGTATTTTTAAATTTTTTAAAAAATTTTGTCACTTACCAAACGCGTTTGTAGTTTATGTTTTTCTAAAAATAAACAAAAACCAGTTTATAAAATTTTTGTAAATATAAACTGAAAATGTAAACATTACCAAACACACCCTTAGTGTGTTTGTTGTGCAAACAATTTGTAGTGCTACTATTGTTTGCTGTTGATTATTTTATCTTGAGAGATAGACGTCCACAATCTGAAAGCCCCACGGAGAGGACGAATCGTTTTAAGGACACAAGTGTTAAACACTGGACTTGATCAGAAAAGTTGTTTAAGAAATTAATTAGGTAAGTAATTAATTTATTTTTTGTTTTATTATTTTTGTGTTTCAGATTTTCATTTTGTTTTTGTAACAAAATAAAAATCTATTTTATTTATTTTATTTTATTTTCTGGTTTGATCTTTGTAATCAAACAAACTTTCTCTTTAAGTAAACAAATAGAATTTATTTTTCAAATACAGTGAAAATTGTCCAACAAGGGCTACCAATGTCCGATCAATTTAATTTTTGTTCTACTCGATATACTCTAAAAAATGTTCTATTTAAAACATCAAAGCGAAACCCGAAGTGAACCCCATTGAACGCACAACACTGACTGTTGTGCCTTGCACATGGCAATCACCCCTCTTCCCACTCACCCTTTCTTTTCTCCTATTCTTTCTTATCAAATTACAAAATTACCCTCATTATGTGAATATTTGTTATAAACATAGAAATAAACCATAGTAAAGTCACACATCCTCGTTGTCTATTTTTCTTACTTTTCTTGGTTTATTTATGTATCCCTAGAATTCGCATTCTCCATCTATAATGCATTTGGATTAGCATTGTTAATACATCTTCAAAATAAAGACAAATTAGGAGTCATTTTGTTTTGAAACACATGTGTGAGTAATTTTCCGATCACACTGCCAACTCAGTGATTAGCTGGAGGGAACTAGTAGAATAGATGACACTTGGCTAACCTACAACAGAAAGAGAAGATTCCGGCGGTGGTTCTTCCACTCGGGGGCACTCTGACGATCAAGTCAGTATATCTCTCAAAGATAATCAAGTACTAAATTCACTGCTCAAAGCATAAATTGCGTACCTTAGACCCACGGGGGTGCCTCTGTTTTATAGTTTACTCAATCTTAGTCCCACTAGAAGCCTGACTTCTATGGACTCCCATTCAGTGCTTACTTTGAACTCTACAAGAGATAAGGATAGACTCCCTAAGAATACTATCCTTATCCATCTTGAAGTCTTTCTTCATTCTAGGACTTTTGTCCCTTATCTGCTCATCTCGGATTCCGATATCTTCGGAGGTAACCTCGGCCTCGCCGAGATAACCTCGGCGTCAAGAACGGGACACGTGGCACCTCGGCTGACACGTCGGCGTCACCTTGCCACGTGTTAGTACTCAGAAAATATATCTCCACAACTGCCCCCTTGGTTCTATTACCTCGGCATCTTGAAGTGATGGAACCTATATCGGTACCTCCTTCCAGTACGTTGACTTAAATCACTTTAGCCGAGATCATTGTTTAAGGCCGGAATGCTCCTTCAAAGAACAAGAATTCCAATGAATTCCTTCACTCACATGAGCTGTCATGCATCATTTTATAAAATCTCTTCATTCACGCGTTTTATCCTCATTGAATCGTGCATGTGACGCACCTGTAAGCCGTCTTATTTCTCATGTGCGCCGTCTGACGTATACGTTTTTCTAGGTTTTCATTAATGATTTCCTTGCCGCCGTTTCAAGTTTTGACAAAACTTTTCCCTCTCCTTTTATTTCTTCACTTTTCACTATCAAGTTCTTTCTCCCTCTTGCCTTTCCTCCTAAATCCACCATTGCTCCAGCTTTGAGCTTTGCAACTACCTGCATCCCTTCATTCTAGTGAAGCTCTCGCCGCTCTGATTCTTCCGTAACCGTCGCCTGACTTCGGCAATCCTCTCACCGGCTTCACGTTTTCTGGTAAGCCATCGCTCCCCTTGTTTTTATTTCCTTATGCTCTCCATCATTCGTTGCCATTACTGTTTTGTTCAATATTTGATTTTGCGAATCGTATATCTGAATGCATTTATTCAATGGCTTTGCTCTTGCCCATGTTTTGAATGTGTACTGTTCACCTCTTTCTTGCATTTGTCCCAATTTTCTTGATCTTGTACCCCTTGTACTTTCTATGCTCTTGATAGCCCATCTTTGTTATTGGTTCTGAAACTCGTTCTTGTTTTCTATTTTTTGTATCTTTTCCAGATTTGTGCTTTCAATCTTTGTTTCCATAGACTTAGGTTTGGGATTTGTCTGTAGAACCAACAATTTAGGAAAAAACTAAAACCTGCACTTACTTAAGTGTTTGCCGAGGTCCCAATAACCTTTTCAAAACATCTTCTAAAACCCAACCTCCTTGATTAAGCCGATATTATGGGTATGTGGAAACATAGGGTAAACACCCCATCCAAACTAGAATACTTTAGACAGGAGTTCGAAATCCCAGCCGACGTCCATCTAAGGTTGGCTGGGGATGATGACTTCATCATGCCTACTGACAATTCCATGCCCTTTCTTGTAGTTGCCTTTATTGAATGTAGACTTCGGCTTCCACTCAATATCCTTTTTCGCGAGATTCTCCATTATTATAAGTTGAACCCCATGCAACTTGCCATCAATTCTTATCGAGTGATCAACGGTATCATAGCCTTAGCTAAACAGGAAAACGCTAGGATCACCCTAGCCGATGTCTAATACTGCTATAACATGTGCGGCCTTAACTTGAAAGAAAAAGGCTACATTTATTACCTTAAGCCGAGGTCCACAGAGTTCAAAATCGTAGCCGACCTCCCAGACTCCAACAAGGGGGCTGGAGACGATTACTTCATTGCCTCAGGAAATTGGGAGTTTGCTCCAGACGAGGACCTCCATCTCTACCCTCTTCCTCGATCAATTTTAGAGGGCAAGGGTAAGAGCCCAATGTTAATACTTGGTTGTTTCTTTTCAAGTCTTTAATATTTTACCTGTTTCTAATGTCTGTTTTCCCCTGCAGCTCTTCCTCAGCCACCCAAGAGCTTCCACCAGTCTTTCATTCCGAGCAAAGACTTAAGGAAACTTTTGGACCTTCCAGTTCACAAGCGTAAGGCCCCATTGGTACTCAATTTCATCCCGACATACAAGTCGACTCTTCCCGACGTCCCTAAGAAAAAGAAGAAGAAAAGCCTATTTCCTTCCTCTGCCACAACCCCTTCAGTTGCTACCGAATCTCGGCCAGATCAAGGATCAACTTCTGATCCAACAGAACAGCCGTCTACTTTGGCTCAATACCCGATCCCATCATCTCAACGCAAACGTCGTCGACGACTTGTTTTTGCAGCCGAGATGGGCTACGCAAAACCAGTTGCCAAAAATCTTTTAGCCAATATTCCAACTGATATTGATGCTCAATCAACACAAGCCCTGCCTCCACAGAAACCGAAAAGAGTTAAGAAGGCTCAACCAAAGGCCAAAGTGACTCAGGTTGAGACTGAAGACGCTTTGCTAATTTCCAAGCTGGCTCCAAGTGAAAAGGCTGCCTCTGTCCTTACGAAGAGTTCTGCTGAAACACTTCCTTCTGAATCTACCAAATCCAAGAGGCCGAGGTCATCTGCAATGACCTTGGGGTCTAAGAAGCCGGATGCCCCCTAGGCCCCTGAAATCACTTTGGAAGATAAGCCTGTAATGGCTAGTGATAGCGCCGATGATATAAATGTCGGCATTGCACTTAGTACTGCACTGCTTCTTCCAGGCGACCTGGAGCGAGACGCCGAATTCAGTGAGTATGAGAACTACGCTCTCATGCTTCAACGCTCTATTCAGGTAAGTGTTGTTGTTTAGTACTTTTTCTTTCTTTCTCTTCATTTCACACTTAGAATATTTTTTGATACTTCTGTTTCCTTTCAGGCCATCCAGCATGCCCATTCTTTCTCAATGCAATCTTTTGAGAATCATGAGAAGCTTGCCGAGAAGATAAGAGAGGTCTCCACACTTCAGAAAACCGATAAGTGCTGCGCAAAGATGAAGATCTTTGGAGGACGGTGCCGAGGTCACCATGAAAAAGAAGGACAATGCCGAGGAAAAAGTCGGTGCCGCTGAGGCAATAAATAAAGTTCTTCAAGCCCAGCTAAAAGAGGCCAAGGACAAAGTGGCCCAGGCCCAGAAGGAGCTTCAAGATGCCTTGGCCACTAAAGAGGCCGAAATTAAAGATGCCGACGAAAAGGCATATGCTCAGGGCATGGCCGATGTCACGGAGGCCTATGAGCAACAAGTGAAGCAAGCATGCAACAGGGGTTTCTCCCTTGGTTGGATGCCCCTTCTGAAAAAGCTCAATGTCCCCGAGGACTCGCCTCTTCGAAGTGCCGACGCCATTCCTCTTCCATTCCCTCCGCCGCCACCTCCAGCTCAATCTGATGATGATTATGATTCTGAGGATCAAGATGAGGATGAGGCTTTGGTGAGGAAATCCAAGGAGGCTACTGGGGCCAAGTCCCCTCCTCAAAACGGGCAAGTCCTTGACTTGACTCAAGATGAAGAGGTTAAGGAGGTTCCCAAGGAAGCTGCCCTTGAGCAGGTATCATCAGACGTTCCTCTAGCCGACAAAAGTATTGATGAAACCCTTGCCCAAATCGATGCCGACCTCGCTGCGGAAAAGGCGGCCGAGGTGGCTTCTCAACAATCTTCCGAGGTCCAGACTCATCCTGTTGCTGATGCTGAGGAATCTTAGTTTTGATGTTTTTCTTCTCTTGTCTTTTGTACTCTTGTACTTTTTGTTTTTCAGACAATGTAGGCTCTGGTTATGGCCGATGTGCCTCTTTTGTGTACAATTGCATTTGCTTTCCCTGAATGCTTGAGTCTTTATCCCCTCTTTATTGCTTTTGCATGATTCTATACTTAGAATATTCTGCATGTCTTTAATAGATTCTTCCTTTTTTGTGCAACCTTCTCGGGGTGACTTACCTCGGTTAACAATGATTTTGGTTTAACTTCAACTTGCAAATTGCTACAAATTTCAACAAGTGTTAAACATAACATTGGTTTAACTTTAACTTGTAAATTGCTACAAATTTCAACAAGTGTTAAACAATGATTTTGGTTTAACTTCAACTTGTAAATTGTTACAAATTTCAACAAGTGTTAAACAATGATCTCGGTCTAACTTCAACTTGTAAATTGCTACAAATTTCAACAAGTGTTAAACATAACATCGGTTTAACTTCAACTTGTAAATTGCTACAAATTTATAGCGACCCCGGTCTTTTTCCCATTTGATTATTGTATCCGGACTTACGTTCCGTGGATTCCGCTGTTATATTTGTTGTTGTTGTCTTTTAATTCCTTATTCTTGGGTTATAGGATGTGTTGGGTGGGTTTGGAACAGGTTGGTTGAGCTTAGGAACCAAAACTAGTTGCCCAGATTTCTGGCTTGTCCGCTCGAGGGGGGAGTTTGACGCTCGAGCGGGGATTTGTTGTTGCTTGTCCGCTCGAGCGGGGGTTTTGGCGCTCGAGCGGGAAAAACACCCATCCAGTATTTCTTCTTGAGGTTGGACGCCGGCGAGTTCGCTCGGCGAATGTGTGTGCCGCTCGAGCGGGGAGTTGGACGCTTCGAGCGAGCCTGTATGAAAGTCTTTGAGTGTGCATCCGCCGCTCGGCGAGGTTTGCCGCCGAGCGGAGCTAGGGTATAAAATCGTGTTTTGGCGTTTTAAAGCGCTTTTTCATCCTCTTTTGATTCCAAACCCTAGGTTACGAGTTCTCTCTCTCCAACTCATCTTCTCCCTAGGATTGATCTATCTAGAGTGAATTTCTACCTAGTTCCTTCACAAATAAGATAGAGGAGAGTGAGGGCTTTCATTTAATCGAAGCAATTGTTGATTTGGAGCACTTTGGAGTTAAGTATCTTCTTTCTTCCTTTTTGGATTCTTCGCTTTAAGGTAGGGATTTCCTCCTCCTTGTATACGTTTTAATCCTAAGTGTTGGTGTTTTGGTATGTGGGAAGTAGTTCGTAATTTTGGGAGAAACCTTAGGGTTGTGTCATAGATTAATTCATGTAATTAATTTAAAGGGAAGTGTGTATTGGTTAAATTCATGAGATTTGGGAAATTGAGATTGGTTGATGTAGTTGAATATTTAATCACTCATCTGTGAAATTGATATTATATATATTGTGATATTTATTTCTTGCTTAGAAATAATTGTTTTGGGCTATCGGTGGGCGATAGCCATGATTGTTGTAGACCTTGCATGTGGCTTAGGTATAACCGAATTTAGTCATTTATGTTGATCGTTAAATTAATACGTAACATTGCTTGTATTAATTATGTGTTGTATATGGCAAATATTATTTATGTTGCATATGCATTTGGTTTTGGAGGAGATAGGGATGAACTCACGGTTTAGGGAAGATAGGGATGGACCTCTAAACCGGATTGTGTTTAGGAGAAGATAGGGGATGGACTCCAGTAGCATCACTTATGTGGGTGCTTATATTTATTTGTTGTTGATATGATACATCACCACCATGTGTATCAGTTGGGAAGTATGGAAGTGAAGTTGATTGTGATTGATGTAACACCAGCATGTGTGTTTATTATGTTGTAAGAAAGGTTTGACTGAATTGTTATCTTTGTTGAGTTGTTGGCGGTGTTGAGCCATGTTGGTATAAATGGAAGGTGAATTGTGTCATAGACCATGTGTCATAGACAATGTAGGCATTTATGTCTTAAAATTGGGAATTCATTACCTTGTGCTAACCATGTATCGGATGTTGATGCTTTAGTTAATTCTTATGCCTGGTTTAGTATTTCTCTCTTTCACGTGGCTCACCCTATATGGGAACTTCTTTTTCGTGTTCAAAGTGTTCACTACCTCCAAGGACTTAGCTTGTGAGGATTTGGACTTGAAGATTTATTTTTAGTTTATTTGCTTTTATATGTAAAACACTCAAGCCTAGGACTTTATCTGTTTTTGAGTTAGAACTCATGGATTTGTGTCCAAGTATTGGCTTGGCAAGATGTAAGCCCGTAGGGCATTTATTTTGATGTTTTATTTCTTAAGACTCGGATGAATGGAATTATATTCTGATTTTTTTGTATATTGATGCATGTTAATATTGTTTATTATGGGTTTATTTTTTTGAGGGCGTGACAAAATTTCAACAAGTGTTAAATATAACATCGGTTTAACTTCAACTTGTAAATTGCTACAAATTTCAACAAGTGTTAAACATAACATCGGTTTAACTTCAACTTGTAAATTGCTACAAATTTCAACAAGTGTGAAACAATGATCTTGGTTTAACTTCAACTTGTAAATTGCTATAAATTTCAACAAGTGTTAAACAACTCTGTCTTCTCTCTGCCCCCTAATGTGAACCTGAGTTCCACTCGGGTTCTCATTTTTCATGTCTTCCATAAACTACATTATGCATTTTTATCAGTCATAAGTGTTGAAGAATTCTGCTAAGATTTTATTAATGTCGTTGGTAAAAAACAAGTAATATCTAATGATAGAAAAATTTCAAATTACAAGTGTTCCAAGGTCTTGGCAAGGCTTTGCCCTCATTATCTTCAAGCCGATATGCCCCATTTCCCAATACCGAAATGATTCTGTAGGGTCCTTCCCAGTTTGGGCCAAGCTTGCCCTCCCTGGAATCCTTCTTGTTGCCGACGACTTTTCTCAGGACTAGGTCGCCGACTTGAAATTCCTTAGGATTAACCTTCTTGTTATAAGCTCTGGCAAGCTGTTGCTGGTATGCTACAAGCTGTATTGTAGCCTTCTCTCTTCTTTCTTCTAGAAGATCCAGATTTCGGGCTAAGAGTACATCATTAGTCCCGCTCTCAACTCCCTGAGTTCTGATCCCTGGGATGCCGACCTCCAACGGAATGACTGCTTCTGTGCCATAAGCCATGGCGAAGGGGGATTTCCCAATCGATCTTCTCGGCGTAGTCCGATATGCCCAGAGTACATTGGGCAATTCGTCTACCCACTTCCCTTTTGCCGCCTGCAGCCTCTTCTTTATCCCATCCAAAATTACTTTGTTGGATGCATCTATTTATCCATTGCTTTGTGGAAAGCTTGGGATTGAAAAGTAGTTCTTGATCTTGAACTTTGCACAGAAGTTCTTGATCAGCTTACTGTCAAATTGAGTTCCATTGTCTGCAACAATTGCTCTTGGAATCCCAAATCTGGTGATGATGTTTCTCCATAAGAAGTTCTTGACATCCACATTTTGGATCTTGGCAAGAGGTTCTGCTTCTATCCACCTTATGAAGTAATCTATTGCTACCAGTAGGTACTTCCTTTGCCCAGTTACTTGGGACAATTGCCCAACGAGATCCATGCCCCATTGGGCAAATGGACAATTGCCCAACGAGATCCATGCCCCCAACGTGGCTTCCACAAATTCCTTCATGAATTTCATATAAAAAATCTTTAACCTGCAGAGGGTGTACGCACCTTAAAAGAGGTTCAGTGAAGGACCTTCTGTAAAAATGTCCTTCCGCTGTTTGACTGAATCTTGTCGACTTCAATCTGACCTTGTGTGCCTCATTGTAGTCTTCTGGCAGCTTTCTTTCTTTCAGGAATGCAACAATTGCATCCATCCAGCTAGGTCCCATGTCCACACACATTGCTTCATGCTCGTGGTGGCGATTATCACGACTCCAAACCCGGCCCTATGGGTTTAGCAGAATCGCGATGAATCGAGATTACCAAAGGCCTCTGACGATATCTGATCAAAGCAGTCTGAGGCTGGCGTAAGCCAATACTGAGAAATAACTAGTGTCCATTGAGTCAGGAAAATCAGATGTCAAAAACATTTTTATGCATTCATACGGTTCAACACAAGACATTCTATACAATCATATCTGATCAATCAAGACGGGATTGAATCCTCGATAATAAAGGCAAGAAAGTCTATACAAAAGTACAATACTGAAGAAGACCGATAGGGACACAAAACACCCCAAGCCATAACATGGCAACTTAACCTCGCAGTGAGGCGCATAGGTCGCTTGACAAAACTGGGGACCAATCCCACGCCCTAGCTCCGATCTGGTTCTTGAGAACCTACATATATATATATAAACAAAGGAGCTAAAGCCCGTGAATAACATAACGTAAAGAGGTTATGAATGAATGTCCCTTACAAAGAATGAAATCAATTCATTATACAATATTTCACTTCTTCAAGATTTCACCAATCAAGATTTCAATCAATCACCATATGTAGTACATCCATTAGCCTATAAAAAGAGGGTCCAGAAGGACCGGCCTTAACAGAACCCAACAATAATGATGGCCATCAAACAATATGGTTCCACAAGGAAACCGACAGAGCTCAGAATAAATAATAGTGGGTGCTAAGGATGCCACAATACAGTTCGAAATACATGACATACATTCATTCAATAAACAATATCGGTTCAATAAACAGTTCAGTTCAGTATTCAAAATATAACCATTTGAACATATCTTTACACAATCTGTTACTCACAGAGGTTGGGCTAATAGCAGCTAGAGCGCGTCCCCGAGAGCCAACCCTAAGCAACAACAAATAGAACACACACTAAGTTCACAGTCGGAAGGATATTAATTAAATCCCTAAATTTTCTCGGTGTGGTTCTATGTCTAAATCCTCCTTAAGGTGCCTTAAACTAGGCCTAAGAATGCCTAGGATGGGATGAGGATGCAAAGATGTGCACAGAAATCCCGGAAATTTTTTGAAAACAGGGCCTCCGCCGGCGTCAACTTCCGCCGAGCGGACAAATAACAAAGGTCCCCGCCGAAGGCCAACTTCCCCGCCGAGCGGGCCGATGCAGTAAGATCTTTGGATGCGCGATTTCCCCGCTTGAGCGTGAAACTCTCCGCTCGAGCGGACTGTAAAACAAGTCGAAGAAATGTTGGGAGCATGAATTTCCCGCTCGAGCGGCACTTCCCCCGCTCGAGCGGACCTCAAAAATCTGGAAAACCCAGAATTGTGTTCTGAGTTCGAAACTCAAGTTTGGGATACCAAAATCGATCCTCTTGGGCCCATTACCTGGAAAACTCTTTTAAACACATAGAATAAAAAGTTTTAAAGCTAAATTTAAGAAATCAAGGCCCAAGGGTGTTTCAATTAAACTCAATTTCAAACTAATTTCAAGAACACTTTTCAAAACATGCAATGCATGAACTTCAAACCAAATCCAAGCTTCAACTCTTGCTCCATTGAGCTCCAATCTTTGAAAACAATGAGGAAACATGAACTATGATAAAAACATGGACATGCATGTGACAATTCTCCACGAATTCAACTTCAAACTCACCAATATATACATGCATGCATGAATGGAGGTCCAATTCAACAAATATGAACAATTTCATAACTTAGCTTTACCATGATGCATGAAACATGCAAGATTTAGCTCAATGATACAATTAGGGAGATGAATGATCTACCTTAGTCTTGTAGTTTAAGCCTAGAAGCTCAATTAGACAATCAACACTTCAATTCTTCAAGCAATTCTACAAGATGAGCTCAAATCTCCCTCAATACTCTCCTTCTCACTCTAATTCTCCTCTTGGTCGGTTGGGACTAAGGGAAATGGCTGATCAAGATGTTGTTCACATGCATTAAGGCTCAAAAATATTAAACAAATGGGTCCACTAAGGTGGCAAGATCGTAATTAAATCAAACTCTTCAATTAGTCAATATTTAATCTAATTTAATCCTTCCTAATCAATGTTCAGATAAATATATCATAAAATCAGAAATATTCTACTGAGTCTAAAACATCAAACGGTTTCTAAATCGGCCGCCGATAAAGCCTTCGATTAGCAATTTAAACATAAAATGCAAACAGATACTCAATCAATCAAACAGATAGAAATGCAATTCAATAGATAAACTTATTCAATTTCACTTTCGCCCATTCATCTGCTCAAGAGTTCATCCATTCACTTATCGGTCATTATCGATTCATTTAGCGAATCAAGAGATAATTCAGTGGTTTAACGGTAATCAGTACGAGGGTTGTTAGACCCACAGGGGTGCCTCTCTTTTATAGTTTACTCAATCCTAGTCCCGCTAGAAGCTTGACTTCTTTGGACTCCTATTCAGTGCTTACTTTGGACTCTACAAGAGATAAGGATAGGCTCCCTAAGAATACTATCCTTATCTATCTTGAAGTTTTTCTTCATTGTAGGACTCTTGTCCCTTATCTGCTCATCTCGGATTTCGATATCTTCGGAGGTAACCTCGGCGCCGAGATAACCTCGGCGTCAAGAACGGAACACATGTCACCTCGGCTGACACGTCGGCGTCACCTTGCCATGTGTTGGTACTCAGAAAATATATCCCCACAAAACATATTATCATTTTCTTGTTACAGCAAAATCAATTTTTCATAATTCCTCCTTTTTTTTCTTTTCTTTCCTTCAAAATTTCCATGTCTCTTATACAATTATGCTCATATTTCCTTTGTGTGTCTGGAATTCCATCCATTTCTCCTACAACTTCAATGAACCAATCAGCTTTATAATTGTGCAATGCCACAAAAGATATAGTCCAATTAAGGCCTAAAAAGCAATAACATTTCTCAAAAAGGTGATGTGGCGTGTCTGTTGTGCATAGGGGTCAGAAACAAACACCAATGCAAAATCACACAAAAAGAAACAACAAGGTTTTGGCAATGCACCTATGTTCACGGACAATGAATTTCACGGTATGGAGAGAAAATTACAATAATGGAAGAGGATGAGACAACACTCTCAACTCAACTCACACTCACACTGTCATTCTCTTACACTCTAATTTCACTCTCACTTTTTGCGTCTACTTTGCACTTTGAACCCCTCACATACACTTCCTATTTATAGATGTAATGGAACGATCAAAGTCTTCACAGCCACCAACAAGAGTATTGGCAACAGCCACCCTACCAACAGAGTAGCTCAACTGAAACCTTCAGTCCCAAATTTGTAGCTCCTTCCTTTGTCTTCATTAGCAGTCTTCTTTGACTTTGGTGAATCAGAGTCAATCAAACAATAGGGTCAAACATTGTGTCATATACTGACATAACACGATATTTATTGAACATTTCTTAACATCTGTCAAACAAACATTCAAACACGTTTTCTTTTTTATAAAAAAAAAATAAAATAAAAAAATTAGACTAAGAAATGCTTCAAATTCTTAGAGAATAAATCTGTCTATCGCTTAAACAAATAATAAGTATATAAAATTATATATTTTACACGTAATCTTCATATATCGTGTCTTATATTTTTTATAAAAAAAAATTATATATCATATCACATATTCGTATTTGCATTACTTGAATTAAGGCGCTCTGAAAAATTAGAAGTAACTTTATCAAAAGCCTAGTCAAAATCCAACGACTTGTCAAAATATTTTAATTAGTAGCAAGCCTCAATTAGAAAAAGATTATCCATTGCATCAGAAGTCAAACTCAACCTTGACGTAGAATGTTAGAGTTGCATGTGTACAAATGTTTTAATGGAGAATTAGTTATAGAAGAAAAAAATTATTTTCAAAAAAATAGAAAAAATTTATGATTTTAATTATTAATATTTATAATATTTATGACTTTTTTTTTTGTAATTTTTTTATTTTTCCAATAATAATTTAACAGTTAGAGAAGAAAGAGTCAGCCAAGAATCACCAAAAACAAAACAAAAAAAACAAAAAATCGAAAAACAGAACAAACTTGGCAAAGAGTCATGTGATTGAACAGGAAATGTTATTTGGAAAAAATCATTGGGTTCCATCACCGATCACAAATGATTATCTTGCTATCAATAAAAATACAATAGATTTGGAGCGCTTTTTTTTTTTTTTTTTTTTTTGCCACAAAAGATAAAATAGATTATTTTATTCACAAAAAATAAAGAATCACATCTAATTCATAATAATTATATTTTTCTTTTACAAAAAAAATCAAAAAAGTCAAAAAGTTAAAAAGTCATTTCCAAACTAAGCTTTTTAGCTCAGGCTAAAAAAACCAAAACGCCAACCCACTTCTCAAATGAAGCCTAGATCTTATTGTTTAAGCTAAAACGAAACCTAGATCTTAATAAGATCTAGGTTTCGTTTTAATAAGATCTAGGTTTCGTTTTAGCTTAAACAATAAGATCTAGGCTTCGTTTGGGAAGTGGGTTGGCTTTTTGACTTTTTGATTTTTTTGACTATTTTAGCCTAGGCTAAAAAACTTGATTTCGAAAGGACTTTTTGCTTTTTGATTTTTTTGACTTTTTTAAACAGTAAGATCTAGGCTTCGTTTTAGCTTAAACAATAAGATCTAGGCTTCGTTTGGGAAGTGGGTTGGCTTTTTAACTTTTTGATTTTTTTGGCTATTTTAGCCTAGGCTAAAAAACTTGATTTGGAAAGGGTTTTTTGCTTTTTGATTTTTTTGAATTTTTTGTGAGAGAATAGTATAATGATTATGGGTTGGATGTGATATTTTATTTTTTGTGGCTAAAATAGCCTATTTTGTCTTTGAACAGCTTCAACTTCAAAGGAGTCATTCAAATTCATTCAAAACATAAAAAAAAAAAAAAAGAGGAAAAAGCTGTTAGCCTAATCATGGCGCCACCTCACTGGGGTCGACTCAAGGGTGTATGAGGCATTTCTGTTTGTCTTTTGTGGCTAAAATAATAATAAAAAAAAAAAAGCTTAGTTTAGCTCTTCCCAAACGGTGCTTTAAAGTTGGTTTGAAATAATTTATAAAAGTCAAAAAGTCAAAAAATTATTTAAAAAAAGTCAAAAAGTCAATATTATCTGAGGAGAACTTGTGAGGAAGCCTAAATTGCAAAATTATTATTTTATTCTTTGAATTCGACTATCAAAAATTTAAAAAGTCAACTAGGATAAAATAGTCATTTTGATTTTATTATAATATTTTATAACATATCTTTTTGTAAAAAGTCAAAAAATTATTCTAAACATATATTTTTTTCTCTATTTTTTTAATTAAAAAATAAAAAAAATACACTTATATAACATATCCCAAACAACATTACTCGTTATTTGGATTCGCTTTGCAATTATTTGGCCTTTAATTCCTCTTTTTGTCTTTTTTTAAGATTTGAGAGTAGTTAGGGGAGGGAGCCTACTTGCCACTAGTCCTAATTAGCGCTGAAAAAGACAAAATATCATTGAGAATACATAAATAAATATAATATAAAAAAAATAAAAGAATAAAATTGGTTGACCTGTATAAAGTATTAGAATATATTATAGAAAATTGTTTAAAAACTTTAAAATAATGAACTCTAATAATTCTAAATATATTATAATTTTAATTGATTTGATGTTTTACAATTTATTTTTTTTATTTCTTGCACTGCCAGCTTGTTAAAGCTGGTTTAGTATTCTCTTTTTAATAATATGTATCACCACTGTATATTATATTACGATGTGATTTAATCAAAACAGTGAAAAAATGATTTGTAATTTATAATATTTCATGTATTAAATATAATTTATATATATTAACAGTTGATTTGGTTACTAGGGTTGTGAGAACCTCTATCCAAACTCTTATCAAAATTTAATTTGAGTTAACAAATTTAAATCCAAATGGTGACATTGAAATCATAATGTACAAGTCTTAAATTTTTTTCAAAATCAACTCAAATTATTTGAGCTAGGCTCTGGCCCAAATTACATATAGGGACAATTTGAAAACTTGATAAAAAGTCAATTTTTTAATTTTTTACCAAATTCTTCCAAAGAAACCATAAAAAAGTCAAAAATTAAAAAGTCAAATTTTTATCAACTTTCCAAAACACCCGATAGTGTTTGAGGATATTTGTATATGTATAGATACTGCATTCACAAAGATGTTCGTTTCACTTGGACCATATTCATTTTTTAAAGTACTTGAGAGTACAATTGTATTTATGGTTGTCTGTTATTAGGTTTGGAAGAGTGTTACAAATTATTTTAAATTATTGCTCTGCAAGGGCATTGAAACTACAAGTACTCCATCCTTAATAACTTTTGATTTTCCATTGAAAATTGAAAATAAGAAAACAACATCAGTGGGTGTTTTCCCATCTTTAAAAAATATATAAAAATAAATAAATATCAGTGAATGTCTCAAAAATAAAAACTAAAATAATGTTTAGTAGTGTTTTAGAATTATGATTTGATAATAAAATTATATTTTGAATTTGTGAGTTTTGAAATTACAATTTGAGTGTAAAAAATTTGTTTGGTTATGAATTTTAAAAAGAGTTTTGAATTGAGTTTGAAGTTTTTGATATGGCATATGATATTTGATTCAAAAACTTACAACTCATAATCAAACACAGAATATAAAATTCTATTCAAAACTCATAAAAAAATTAAAAAATTTTGAAAATATTTTTTATTAAAAATATAAAAATAACAGGTGTAAAAAAAAAAACACGAACACGGTTTCGGTCAACCAACTAGACGTCCGGAAGAATGACCGAGTAAACATGTTTTTAAAAATAAATGTGAAATTAATTTTTAAAAATTCTAACCAAACATCACACTCAAACCTAAGAAATTTTTGAAACCTCTGCCAAACACGGAGGGAGTGGCAACTTTGGGTATGGCCCTAAATAAACCTTACCCATGGCTATCAAAAGTGAACTTTTTTATTAAAAAAAAAAAAAAAAAAAAAGCCTAATTACACGGATACCCTTTTATTTATTACCCAATATCACTTAACTTTTTAACTCTCAAAGTACTTAAGGATGGAGTGCTCATAGTTTCAATTGCACTCTCAAGTACTTTAAAAAATGCACTCTCAAGTACTTAAAATAATTTGTAAAGAGTACTTGGTACTTAAAAAATGCACTCCTAAGGATGGAGAACTTGTAGTTTCATTTCTTTAACCTTTTTATTTTTAACAAGGTCATCAATTAAGAAGGTCCTAGTTTGATTAATAAATATTAAATATAATAGTGATATCAGAGACAGACTCAAGACATTGATTTGGGAGATCAAATTTAGAGAAAAATATTTACACCAACTTGGTTTGGCTATAGATAATTTGAATGGAAACTTTAAATTAAGTTTTACATTTTTCAATATTGTTGTACTTATTTATTTATTTATTTTTCTTTTTTTTAAGATCCAAAATAACTAGTAATTAAATCTTATATTCAAGTCTTGTTAGCATATTCATTTCCTTTGATAATATGGCTAATCTGCTTAATCTTTCTTGTGACAATGTTGATTTTGTTATCAAACCACATATCTTATATTTTTGAGATATTTTTGATATATCAAACCACATATCTTATAAGATAAATGCATCAGACCCCCACTGGGGTGACCCCTAGGACTCCAGTGGGGTCTGATTGGTCAAAAAAAAAATATTATTTATTTATTTTTTCTTGCCATTTGCAACCCTCCACATGGACTGGAGGTGCTGGGGTCCCAGCACGGTTGTAAAACTTCATGTTTGTCTTGTATAAAATTGTAGAAAGATACATTTATAACAATTTTAAAATTGAAATTGATAAGATTTTGGAAAAATTACCTGCAAGTAATTGCAAAAAAATATTACATATATGTTGAAATGTTTATAACTTTAATTATTAATATTGATAAAGTTTACCATTAATTTATAATTATTTTTCAATTTATATACTTATTTTGACAATTTATTTTGAGATTTAATATTTGTATTGAGCAAACAGAGAGAGTTGTGTGATTGAAAGAATAAAAAAATGAAGCTGTTGATAAAAATGGGGTAAATTACACTTTGTCTCCCTTAAAGTTTCACTTATTTCTCACTTTGGCTCTTTAAATTCGATTTTTTCTACTTTGACACTTCACATTTGTAATTCTTCTAACTTTGACCTTTCATGTTTGCAATCTTTCCCACTTTACTTTTAAAATAACTTACATCCAAAAACTAACATAATTAGTCACATCACCAACACATCAGCTCTATATGCATGTAAAAAAATTCACTAAAAATACAAAAAAAATAGAAAAATAGAAAAAAAAATTGGAATTTTTTTTAGCATTTATTCAACTTTTTTTTCAAATTTATTCATAAACGTTATTTCTATCTTTGCATTGGGAAAATAAATTGATAGTTCTTCTGCTCTAATTTGCTAACAAAATAAGATTGTTCAACGTGATTAATTTTACCTTTGACTCGTTCGATGATAAAATTTGAACAAACTTGATTCGTTCAGTCGGACAAGTCGAAAAAAGTAAAGTAAAAGAAAAAAATCATTTTTTCACACTACCATCCCGATTACCTCCATGATCCTTCTTCCACCCACCATCCTCCTCTATTGTGGTAGAAGAGATAAAAGAGAAAGATGAAACAAAGGAGATGGAGGAGAGAGTAAGATGGTGGGTGTAAAAAGAAAGAGTGAAGTTAGGGATGAGGATGTATTTGGAAAGGAAGAACAAGACTGGGATTAAAACAAATGAAGCTCAGGGATTTGATGATTTGTCTAGGGGGCTCCTCTTCATTTCTTCTGTTATTTATAGGCTTCTTGACACTCTCAATAACTTTGAATATCATATTGTCTCATTTATGCTTCTGCCACATATGCACGTCCCATGTATTCTTCATCATGGATAGCCACGTTTCTTGCTCTTATTAGAGGGTTAAAATATAGTGCCAACACTCTACTAATCCAATCATATATAATCCTACTGTTGCAATTTAAATATTTTTCAGGTAAAAAATTCAAGTTTCCACCTTACTAACAAATCAAAATTTTTACTTTTAAATTTCTGAATTTTTAAAATTTTAATCATCCATTTGTATCCATTGCGCGATTTAGATAACTTAATCATTTTTTCGCATTCATTAACCTCTCACCATTACCATCGTTCATCACTACCTTTCACTTTTCCCAATCTATTGCATCACTTCATCCATTTTTTTCATCCATTGCTACTCATTTTCTTTCCCAGCTTACTCTCTCCTTCCCTCCTCGAACCAAGACTACTGGCATCATTTAACGCCACTGCCATAAAGTATTTAAATTATTTAAATTGGCTCTATTCCATTATTAGAACTAACGAATAATTAAATTAAAGTAATTAAAAAAATTAAGATTTAATTTATTATCAGGTCAAACTCTGAATTTTTATTTTATTTTTGTAATTTCTCCATTTTTTATCGATGATGGTACATCACCGTTGTACATAATATTTCCCCTAAATTCACGTGGAGTTAATTAGTGTGAATGACAAACCGACTAAAAGAGTTTCTGAGTGGGAAAGAGCCATATTTGTTTACTCAAACAGGTCCCACACACATCACGTTTCAAACAGTCCGTACAAGCAAACAATTAATGTGTAAAATACAAATACGCATGAAATTTATTAAAAATATAAATTATTTGTATAATTTTAAAAATTATAAATGTCTCATTATTAAAATTTTTTATTTAATAAAATTAATTAAAAAAATAAATTTTTTAACTGTTCTTCTATAAAATAATAAAATTATGTAAATTATTAATTAAAATAAAATTTGAATATTATTAAAAATTATTAATTAACTAATAATTTATTAATAAAATATACCATTTATTATAAAATTAAAAATTTTAAGAGAAGGGATATAATTTTAAGTAAATGTCAAGACAGAGGGTATCTGTCTTTATAATTTAACCTAATTTATATTTTTATATATCTATATTATTATATATGTGAGCACGTGACTTGATATTTAATAGTGTAGTGACTTCTACTTCTATCACGTGGTAAATTTTTCTATCTTAAAAATAAAAAAAATATTATTAAAAAGCGTGAGCAAGATTTAAACTCAAAACCTTATGTTTCAGTAAGAACACTCTAATTATTTAGATAATATACATATTATGATATTAATTTTTTTATTATTTATTTTTATAAGTAAATTACACATGCATTATGTGCCACCACTAATATATATATATATATATATCCATTTATTTTATTCTATTGTTCATGGTCTTTTTCATTGTAGTTTTCATCCCAACTGCACACAGCGTCTCTTTCTAAATTGTGATCCCACCTTTCCCCTTCAATCTGTTTTACAGATTTGCTCTGTTTGGTAATCTGCAACCCCAAATACGACAACAATCAATTGCACCCATTAATCATCACCCACACCACACCCATCATAAAATACTACTCATTATTCAAACCATTCCATTTTGTACCCATCACACCATTTTATCATTAAACAAACAAATCAAACCAGCCCAACTCTTTCTTTGTTCTTCAAAATAGTTTTGCTATTTTGCTCTTCTTTTTTTCTTTTTCTTGTGGATCTGAGGTCTCTCTCTATCTCTGCAACTGTTAATGGGTTTTGGTCAATTCTTGGTTTTGAATTGTTTTGCATTCATTTTCTCATCTGGGTCTCTCGGATTTTCTTGGTTTCTTGGCTTTTCTGTGATTTGGGTTTTAAATAGAGGCTAATTGGGAGAGAATTAGGCTGATCAGTGCTGAGAGAAGCTGTTTGTTAGCAGAGAAACTACACAGGGATTCAGGTATCATACTTGAAATTCTCATGAAAATTTGATGTTTGCTTTCTTTGTGCTGTTTATGTTCACTGTTTGAATTCTTACATATTTAGATCCATCACTTGCAAAAATTTACCATAGCATTGCCCCCCCTCTCTCTCTCTCTCCATTTTGTTGGTTTCTTGAAAATTGATATAAATTAATGAGAACTTAGACCTTGAGCATTGTTTAAATTTTCAACAGGAGAATGATCTTTTTAGCAAGAGTTTCGTGCACTGGGTCAGATTGATGTTTTAAGTATTTTTAAATGATGTTTTATTTTGCTTGTGCTTTCAGTGACAGAAAGCTTAGCAACAAAAGTCGTATTTGTCTGTTTACAGTCCATCTTCGAAAATCATTAAAATATACAAAATTATGTTAGTATTTTATGCAAAATTTAGTTAGATCTTTGGACTTGGTTTGTGTTGCATTAGCAGAATCTGACTTTTTCAATGGAATTTTCTACCATAGAATATGCCTCAAGACGGTCTGAGATCGGCTGTGTACAGATCATTTGTCATATGTGATGATCCAAAAGGCGTAATTGAATGTAAAACAATCAGAAAATCCAAAACCAATCCTAACAGATCAGATGAAAAAGGCAAAAGTCGAAGAAATCCTAGGAATTTGAATTCCTCTTCTGCATTCAAAGAAGAATCAATGAAGATGGGCTCGAAAAATGTCACAGAAGAAGATTCACATAACCCGTGGTCTGTGGGGATGACAATTGATGGGCATTCTAAAGAAATTGCGAAAGATTTGTTGAAAGGAGCTCTTGATTTGCAAGAGTCTTTGATCATGCTTGGAAAACTACAAGTTAAGTTGTGGGAAAATCGAAAGGAAAAATCCAGGGGAGACAGAATTGGTGAAGTGGGGATTGAAAGAACAAAATCCCATCACTTCCAAGATCATAATTCCCAAATGGGATTTGAGAAACCGGGATTTTCTGCTGATGGGTGTTCGAGGGATTGTTTTGAGGAGCTTAGGACTGTCATCAGAGACGGCCTTGCTAGGCAAAATCTTTTGCTGCCCAGTTGCACTGAAAAAAAGGCTTACTGTGATAAAAGAACACTGGACTCGGGTACTGATATTGCCTCCACTAGCTCAAGCCAGTCCTTCCAAGGCTTTGCCTCTTCTGATAGTTCACTCTCATCAAATGCTCCTCACAAGTCAAAAGGCTCGAATTTGATTGCCAAGCTTATGGGTTTGGAAGAAATTCCCTCAGAAACCGTGCAGATTAGTCCCCAGAAAAAGTTGGAGAGTAAAAAGATTTCCTTTCAGAGAAGGCCTATGTTTGAAATTGATATGCCAAAGGCGAGGAAATCTCATTCTGCTGATTATAAGGTAGATACAGAACAGAAGAAACTGAAAGAAATAGTCAAAAGATTTGAAAACATGCAATTTGAAGGGCTTGTGAATGGCAATTCTGATGAAGGGTTTGGGCTTCAATCGCATCGTTCTAATGCATCCAACTCCAAAAAGAGGTATACTGAAGATGCCCCACCTATTGTAATAATAAAACCTTTGCAATTTTCAAGTGTGGAGGTGGAAGAGACTCGCCTGCAAAAGTTTCTCCACGGTATGGGAGCCCTCGACAGCAAGAAGGTGCTTGGGGAATTGAAAACGCAAGAACTTCAAGCCCTAGCCACAGGCCATTGTGAAGAAGGTTTTAGTACCGGTAATTTGTCTAGAAGACACAGAGGTGAAGAAACTCCAATCAAAAGGCTTGGCCAGGAAGGGGTAAAAAATTCTAAAGGGATACAAGCAAAAGCAGAAGAGACAGTAGTCCAGACCAATGACAAGCTGTCTTCTAATGAGTTGAAAGCTTTCATACTACCTTCAAATCAGCAAGAGAAAAAGAAAGTGATCGGGAAGAAAGTTGATAGGATACAGAAGGTGGCACTGCGAGCAAAGAAACCAGAAGAAACGGAGAAAGTGAAATCCAAAGCTGTTTCTAAGTCCCATGATGAAGCCAAAGTGACCTCCACAAAACAAAGAAAACCTGAGACGGGGTCAATCATTGCAAAGAGCTGTATTTCCCAGCAAAAATCCACCTCCTCAAGTGGCAATTCAAAACATACAACACCAGCCATATCGTGTAATCATGGTGATCGGGAAAAGAATCTGAATAATGAGAAGCCAAGCAAGGAGCCCTTGGCAGCTAATTCTGTTGTGAGTCCTAGCATTCAATTTTTACAATCTTAATGTTATTTCTTTTAGAAACTTCTGTTTGTTCTCTGATTTTTATATGCATATATTGTTGTTTAAATATATTTTTTAAAGACAATAACAAAGTAGGCAATGCAATGTTGAAACCAACGAGACAGCCTTAGAATCATCATCAAATAAAGAAAATTTTATTGCGAAGATTGAAACATTATATGACAATGCAGGTTGAAAATGTGGGATGCAAGTATGGTGACAAGTCAATTGACCTTAGTTGTGAAAATGAATCTGATATGACAAGAACTGGCACTACAACTGCGGATCAACTCCTTCCTAAAGAAAGGACAGATTCCTCTGAATTTCAGAGTAAAGGTATGGCACATTCTTAGATTTGAATTTTTTAAATTATGAGAATTGGTAATGAAGTGAATTCTCTGCTCTACATACTGCACGCATTCTATAAGTATAAAAGGTACTAATTCATGGAGGAGGACTTTCTCTTATCCGAGTGTCTTCAGGGCAAGAAAACTATATTACAATTATGGTTCAAAGTTCTATGCCCGCCTTACCCATCACTAGCTGTTGGATGTAACTTATATCATTTCTTTGCATAGTGTTCCCACAAGTACAGGAAAAAGAAATATGGAAAAGGGAACTGCTATTTTAATGTCTGCATATGGGGATTCTATATCTATAACTGGATTGAAAATATACACACATATAGGGCGAGTCATTACTCTACCTTAGGGTGCATATATAGGTACTTGCATTTGCAATACGCAGTTCAATTGTATTGATTTTTATGGGGCTTTTCATGTCTTTTTAATTGCAGACCAGTATGATAGCAACCAGAATTCTATCTGCAATGTTATACCACAGACTACCCAACATGAAAGCTTCACCAAATCATCTGAAGAAGCTAACCACTGCATCATTGGTACTGAGAAGAAATGCTTCAGAACAGAAACTAATGTCGAAGATTTGCTTTTGAGCAGTCCATTGTTCCTCAGTTATGTGGAGGAGCACTTTAATATCAATGACAAACATGCGATAGTTTTACAGAAAACTAGTTCAAATGATTCTGGGATAGCCGATGCTAGATTCTTGGTGGACTGTGCGAAGGAACTTGTGCAACATAAAAGCCTTAGATGTTCACAAACCAAACATCCATTGTTACTTGCTTCTTTGAGGAGCTCAAAGATCTCCATCTCCCTAGCCAAACTGGTCGAGGAAGTGCATGATGGAATTGAGAATTTGAGAAGCTATAGTAAGCATGCCGGCGAGAAACTTGTTCTGGATCTCGAAAGCAAGGGAGTGGTGAGTGGGGCATGGGATTTGGGTTGGAGGCATGACTTCACTGTGGGTGAAGTTGAGCAAGTTGTAGGTGACATAGAGAAGCTACTTTTCAAGGAGTTGATAGAGGATTTGTTTGCTGATTGTGTTCTTTAGCATTTCAATCATGTTTCGATGTTTGGGTTTAGAGGCTGGTAATACTATTTTCTTTTTCTTTTTTTGCATTTTTGGTACATCTGAGGGAGAGTCTTGCTTTTGGCAGTTCTAGCTAAGGCCAGTAATAATATTTTTGCTAGTGAGGATAGCATAATAATTAGTACAAGAAGATAGGGTAACAAAATTTTAGCTTGGACCTTGAGGGTTTTATCCTCGTTCAGTTTTTGCACATTGAAATCCCTCTCATCAGTACAATCAAGATTCAAGAAGAGGCCCCTTTCAAGATAAGAAAATTGAGGGTCTCAAGCAGGGCGAAGCCACGTAAGGCTTAGGGGGTCCACGTGTCCACCCTAAACTTTCAATATTTAAACTGTTGTCCATATAGATAAAGATCATGTATTATGTATCTTTTATAAAATTATAATAGTGGCCCTCTTTAAATTATATAAAACTTTTTGCTTTTTTAAAATTTTTAAAATTTTCTATTTTGTTATTTTGATTATTCTTGTACACTTTTAATTAATAGATTAAGGAAAGAATTGAATCAATTGATAATTTATTTCTTATTACGAAATTTGTTTAGTTGCTTATTACTCCTCATCGTGGGACACTTCTTTTGAGTTGATAGGATTGAACTTATTGATTATTTGGTTCATAGAATTTAGTTATTGATTGTGGATTTATAAGTCACATAAATGTAAATCTCAAGATAATTGTAATAAAAATAAAAATAAAAATGCATAAGTTTAATAATATCTCACTGTTACTTATTATGGGTGGAAAAAAATTCATTGTTATGATTAATGTGTGCCCTTTCTGCATTGAATTTTTGGCTCCACTACTAGTCTCAAGAGCAAAGTAGATCAAGTCCCTTGTGAATGAGTGAAGAAACATGTAACGTCCCCAAAATATTACAGTAAATTCAATCCTTAGAGTAGAAGAATAATAGAAACAAAACACGTTCATCCATTAGAGTTCGTTTACAAAAGTTAACACATGCAATATACATTCGCAAATATTTATCCTGAATCTACAGCATGTGTTGCAACGATAAGAGAATTGAAATTAAACAAATAGTCATATGCCCTATAGGCTTACATATTTCCAAGTCATGGCTTGGCTATACAAATATGAGCTTAGCTCAATATAATTTAAGCCCTTGGCTATACAAAGAATACAACAAAATAAAGAAGCTCTAGCTCCCAAACTCCCTCCAAGCTATTGCCTTGATGGAGGCATGTCACCAGCACCTGAAAATGGTTTTCCCCAAACAGGGTGAGCCAAAACCAAGTGGAAATAATTTAACACAGTATATGAGATTTAACAAAGATATGAGTGTAATGTGCATACACAATGCTTGTGACAAGACATTCACATTAAATATGGTCGTAAAGTCCCAAAGTTCATATTTCAATTTATTTTCCTTCAATTCATTTCAAGTTCATTTATTCTTCTTAATTTATGAGTCAATTTCATTATTTTTTAACAACCCAACTAAGTGTACAACTCAGTGGTTATCTAATTAACACAATTACCACACAAACACTTCAATTTGTTATTTTACGGAAATTTTGTCCGCGGGATCGGCACCCATATATAAACAAGATTTTGGGGCTTTCACCCTGGATACTCCGGCCAACTTAATTTTAGTGGAATCCATCCCCTATCTCCTCCCAAACAATAGAGTACATCCATTTTCTCCTCCTAAACAATCATACATATACAATGTATATAAATTATAGTCATATTCAATGACAACCAACAATAGATTAGTTTCAATTTACCTAATCCTTATGTAATTTCTACAACAATCATAACTATCCTCCACCGATAGCCCAATACAGATATACAATCTCTATAACAGATAAATTATCAAATCTCCATAGGTGAGTGATTAAACAAATCCAACAACACCATTTATGTATACATCCACCCAATTCATGTTTTCTATACCAATTTCATTATTTATACAAAATACTTATTCAAGGTGTTTTAAGGCAAAGCTCTCCATGTTTCAAATATTAACCCAAAGGCCAAAATTTATTACTTTATCACAAGATGACCTCATATCCAAACCCTATAATCATTTACATAACACCCACATAGAAACCCCTCTTTTCAAACTTGAACCCAAACCCTAGATTTGTTCAAAATACTCCCAAATCTCCCTATTGTTACACAACAACAAATAATTAAGTTTAAAATCATATAAAGTGTAGAAAATCCCTATCTCAAAGAGAAAAGACGAGCCAAATAAGAGTGAAACTTCAAAGATGCTGAATTCCAACTCTATTCAGATCAAAATGGAGATCTTGAGATGATCTACCTTTTTATCAAAGGGATTAGGGTGAAGAAATCACTAGGAGTAAGTGAAAATGTAGAGAGAGAGAGAGAGAGAGAGAGAGAGGGTCTCAACTTTAGATTTTTGGGAGAAAAGATTTGAAAAAGTGCTGTAAAAAGTCATTTTCGCGATCTGATATACGTACAGTCCGCTCGAGCGGAAGAGTTGACGCTCGAGCGTCAGACACAATAAGTTGTTCCGTTCGAACGGAAGAAGTGACCCTTCGAGTCTGAGAATACACATCCAATACTTTTGCAGACACCAGACAACAGACCAACCGCTCGAGCTCAAGAAAGGCCGCTCGAGCGCCCACTCACTCAAGCATAGGAAACGCTGCTCGAGTGTAGAAAACATTCTTCCAGTACTTTTGCAGACGTGCAAAGTATTAAGAGTTTGCAAATCCCGCTCAAGCGCAAGAAGTGCCGCTCGAGCGGAGGAGCAAAAATTACAAAGCCCGCTTGAGCGCAAGAATGGTTGCTCGAGCGAATGAGCAAAAATCTAGACAACAAATGTTTGGAAAAACAAGCAATCAACTTGTTTCAAATGCACAATTACAATCCAATAACCAAAATTTAAGAGGGATTAAGGGGAAAATGACAATGACCAATATTCAAGAACCATAAATCCGAATCCGAACTACTACAAGTGTCGGGTCAAATTTGGAATTGCTATAAAACAACCAAAGTTTGAGAAGACTTGTGGAGAAATTGAAAAATAAAAAATAAAAAAAATAAGTCTGGGGATCCAAACTTATGGTCCCTGAATCTATCTAGAATGGTGATATGTGGTTGAGATTGAATTTGTGAAGTGTTAGGTTTATGTATAGAATAAATCTAAATCAAATAATTTGATTGTAGAGCAGCTTGGGTTTGTTTTGAATGATAACAATCGACAAATAGCTCAGAGAACAATAACAATTCAGTGTTTATCGTCTCCATTAATGGTTGAAGCTACAACATGTTTATAGGAGTGTAAAATTGGCCCACGGCCCGGGCTTGAGCCCAGCCCAGCTCGAGACCCTAGGCCATCATCTTGAAACTCGTGGGCTCGCTTAAGGCCCATTCAAGGCCCGGCCCGCGCCAAGACCTAGTGTATTTTTTAGTGAAAAATAATAAAATTTTAATAGAAAAAATTTATAAAAAAAAAGAAAATAACCAAGCTCGCCCAAGCCCAAGGCTAGGCCCAGGCCCACCGGCTTGCCCAAAGCTTGAATACCCCTAGGCTAGGGCTTGGGCCTAATTTTTTGGCTCGTAGGCTAGGCCGGCCCTGCCTGAATTTTGGCGGGAGCCCGCAAAGTCTAACATAAGTTGGGTCAAATCGGGCCAAATTTACACCCCTACATGTTTAGAAGCTATGAAATGGGCTATAGGGCAACAGTTGTGTCGGATTATGATAAAGATTGATTGCCAAGTTTTGGTCAACTTACTTAAGTTTAAGGGGCTAATATGGATTGGCAAGTGGCATCAATCATTAGTGATATATTCTATTTTAGCAAGTTCTGTTAATTTTTTAGTATTATTAAAGTAGGAAGGAATGTAATTAAATCTGCTCATGAGTTGGCTACTAATGTAAACTGTCATTATTAATGGTATGTGTTTTCGTTATCACAAAATAACAATAATAATAATATTATGAATCGTTAGATAATTTTGAATAATTTTTAAATAATTAAGTGTGAATTTATAATATTATCAGATAAAAAGTTAAGAAAATTAATCACAAATCAATCATACAAACACAAATGGGTATTTGGAGAAGTTATTCATTGATTAACGGCAATGTCCCATCAAAACAAACTATCATCCGTTAATCATGTGAAGAACATATTGGGCTCTCATGTACCTTAAAGTTGGCAAACTAATTGGTTACAGCTCACCAATATTAAAAGTAAAAAATAAAAATAAAAATAAAAGAAAAGAAAAGTTGATAGAGTAGTTTAGAAACACTAATAAAAATCCTTTGAAATAATTATATAATTTTTTTATAGAAATATGTGTATAACAAAAAAAGGAGAATTTTAAATAAATGGAACCAACAATAAAAAGTTACAAATCAATGGGGAAATCTAAAATGATTATAACAGACGAAAAAATGTAAATTAATTACAAAATAGTGAGGACAAATGTCAAATTATTAAATTATTATTGAATTTTTCTCTCCTCTCTTCCTTTTCACCTTGTAAAATTGAAATCATAATCATCTTGTAAATCTTAAATCACAACTAACTGCCCACCCTTTCCTACCTTTCTTAGCGCTAATCACCCATCCTATTTGGTGCAACCAACCCCTCTTCTACCTCTCTCATACACCCGATGGTCTCTTATCTCATTTCCATCTTTTAGTCGCCTTTCAATAACTCCCCTCACATTAGTTTTTGCGATCTAGAATGATCCATTCTCCATTGTCTTTCTTTTTCACTTTCTCTTTTAAGGAGTGATTTGGGATGATCTAAATAAGTGTACTTTTTGACTTTTTATGAAATATGAGTTGGGTATGAGTTAGGTTTGAAGTGATGTAGTAGAGAGGTGGTGTGACTTAAATAAGATGATGTGACTTAAATAGGATAGTGAATTTTTGACTTTTTAACTTTTTTAGATTATGACAAACAAGGCCTAAATGTGTATATGTATAGGTGGTTAGGGTTTATGTTGGAATTTTAATAAAAATAAAATTAATTATTACTATTTAATTTATAGATAAATTACAAATACACTCTCTGAAGTTTACTTAAAATACGAATTGCCCCTGTGGTTTGGAAAATTACAAATACCTTCCTCTCAGAATTTTTTATTTAACAGAATTAATTAAAAAAAGTAAAATTTCTAACTGGTCACTTATATAATAATAAAATTATCCGAATTATTAATTGAAATAAAATTTTAACATTATTAAAAGCATTAATTAACTTAATGATTTACTAATAAAAGGACCTATTTGTTATGAAATTAAAAACCGTAGGGGGCATGATGTTATTTCTAGAACCATAGAGGGTAATTTGTAATTTAAGTAATTCTCATGGGGTGTGTTTGTAATTGACCCTTAATTTATTTGACTATTACAATATTAATTATGATTTTAATCATTTCAATTACATGAGTTTTATTAGATATTATTATAGTACTTATGTCATGTTTAATACATATATTAATAGAGTTTTAATTCTTTCATCTATATATGTATACATATTTGAGTTGTGTAGGAGTAGAAAAAAATGTGAGGGTTTTTGTAGAGAAAATGAGGAAGAAAAGATGATTTGAGAGAAGAAAATGTGATTTCATATATGAGAGTTTCTAGAGAGGGTTTTCTATATTGTTCTATATTTTATATTGATGTTTTGGCTAACTCTGGTTTGTGACATGCTTTAAGCCACTTAATAGTTGTGAACACTAGATGAGGGACGTTGTGAGCAACATAGATTTTATCTTAAAACTACTTCATTCCGATTGTACCTTTATGAGGGAGGAAAAAGTAGTTTTAGGGCGATGTTTCTAGCGACTCCTAAAACTTCACAGTTATGTTTCTCTATTTTGCCTTTTTCTCTCTCTCTATATTATTATTTATTGTCATTGTTATTATTATAATTCATGCTAATTATCTTGTTTATTATATTGCTAGGCTAACAGTTTGTAGAGGAGTGGGAAGAGAGAACGAGGCTACGAATGCATGAAGAGGAAATGTGAAGCGAATGAGGGGTGAAGATGGTTTGACAGATTGAGGAGTATAGATGAATAGCTAAGGTGGTTGAAGGATAGGAAAGAACTAACAGTGATGAAGGAAGGGGAACTGCCATGACTGTTGGAGAAGGGTGCGAGCAAGTTTAGAGTCTGCAAGGGAAATGGAAACGAATGAGAGAAAAACTAGAGGGTAGGTTTGTAATTTTACATTTTTTCTCACAATTTTGTAATTAGTTTCTCTGTTTATTGTAATTATTTCAAATTCTGTCATGATTTGTGTATATATATACTAGCATAATACCCATACTATGCACGTACATAAATAAATAATTAAATAATAATATAAAATTTGTTTAAAATATATAAGAAAAATAATTTGAACTTAATTAGTTTTAACATTTTTTAAACTATTTTTCTAAATTTAATTGTATGTTCTAAGTTCTTAAGAATAAAAAATACATATCATAGTCAATAGGCAAAAAATAAATAAATAAATAAAAATGATAAATTACAAAAACTACATTTATGAACATTTCTGTCCTATGAGTTTTGTAGTTTGAGTTTATTCTATTTCAAAATTCACCCGATAATATGATAAATCATATTTGCCAATAAGCCAATTATCCTTTCTCTATTTTGTAAAACTTAAAATTTTTCTTACTCATATTTAAAAATTATAATGTGTCTAACTTTTATATTAACGCTCTGTTTGTTTAGACTTAAAATATTTTCTAAAAAAAATATTTTTTTATGTTTGGAAGTAGTAGTGGTGGTGAAACGAAAGTGGAGGTAGTCGCATGGTGGTGAGACGATGATGGTAGCAATGGTTGTGATGATGGTGGTATGGTGGTGGAGGTGAGAGTGGCGGTGATCATCAAGGATCCTCTAGAGTATTTTTTTTTTAAAGTTTTCTAAAGTGGTGTGTTGTGTGGTTGAGATTTAATGCTGAAAAATTGATGTAACTTGTTATTAAATCTCTCAACCACACAATGCACCACTAAAAACTTTGAAAAAAACTCTAGAGGATCCTTGCTCGGCGGTGATAGTGTGATGATATGGGTAAAACTTTTAGTTTGGAAAATATTTTTCTCCTTTTAAAAGTAGAAAATATTTTCTACCCATATAGACTTGTTTTTTATTGACTATGGAAAAATATTTTTCAACTTTTGTTTTCAATTGTACCAAATATCAGAAAATATAGAAACTATTTTTTAAAACATGTGTTTCCGCTAAAACAAATGGAGTGTAAAATCGATAATGGTTAGTTTTTTTTTTTTTTTTTTTTCTAGTGGTACATCTAAAAAGAAATAGTGGTTAGTTTCTAAAGTTAGAATTGGGGTAGATATTAAAAGTGATCTAGAAGTTGATTTATTGAACCTTTATGCCAACTTAATTTTGACTTCCTCATTAAATAACTATCTTGGTCAATACCCAATCCAGGAACCACTTGCCCTATTTACTTAATTACTAAATTGATAAATACATATTTATTAGCACTTTTTATAATAAAAATGAGAAATATGAACATGTTATTTATTTTAATTTTTAAACTTGGGTAAATATTTTATATATTTATGTTTAAACTATTATATGAATATTTAGGTATATTTATGTACGAAAATAATTATTTAAGATCTACTTAGTTTGAACTGTGAAATATGTTATAGTTCTAACTTTGGGTCTTATTTAAAAAATTAATCAATTAATTAGTAAAAACATTTGGTCATAACAAATTTAAATTTTATATTTAAATTGTATCGTACTTTGTTATATTTTGACAGATATGAGCTAGTCTAGAGTTGTCAATATTGGATTAAACAATAAAAGTAGCATAGAAATTAAGTTCGAATTGATTTTTATGCTAATTCTTGGCTCAAATCCCACCATTAGAGAATTGTCTTAATTCATGCTCAATCAATGAGTTATTTGATCCACTTGTTATTTAATTTTTAAATTAGTAAATATTTTTTGAATGATAAATGTGCTGTAAATATTTTGACTCTTTAATTTTTTAGATGCCACATTTATTTTTTATTTTTTTAAAAATAAATTTTTTGATTAGCATCTTTAAATAAATATTTTTAAATTTTGAAATTATATAAGACTAAAGTTATATTTGGAATTTCTTTTAAAAAATCTTAAAATTCAATTATATAAAAATTTTAAATCTGAAATTATAGATACGATTAGATGGGCCAAATCAGATTATTGCAGATTCTTTGACACAATTATAATCAAAGTAAAATTGAAAACTTATCATATTGATTGTTAGAGTATTTAATGAAATGGTAAGAAAAATATCAATGAAATGGAAAGAATTACAAATGTATTTTTTATATTTAAAATTTAAAAAATTTAAAAATTAGATTGTCAGAACTTGAGCATCAGAGAGGTAATATATATAATAGTACTCTCTCTCTCTCTCTCTCTCTCTCTCTCTCTCTCTCTCTCTCTCTCTCTCTCTATTAAAAAAATTGAGAAAAATCTATTTAGATGTTTATCATGAATAATATAAGAAGGAAAATGTTTGAGACTCACAAATTTTTTTTTTAGGAATTTACCAATAAGTTTCCTACATAAAGTTCAAAACTCATCTAGTTTCAAGAAAAAATATTTGCACCAATTAGTCTTACATACTTTTAATCATTACCAAAAAACTCCTATATTTTTTTTAAAAATATTTAAAGACATTGTTACATCCCACTACTGTTGGACTTTCGTCAGACCATCATCGAAAACTTATCGGAATATTCAACATCACCGGGAAGTGCCAGAGTATCATCAGAAATTCGTTGGAGTATAGCCGGAATGCTCTGAATGTCATCGGAAGTCGCCGAAATGTCTAGAATGTTCGCTAGACATCAAGAATATCATCAAAAATTTATCAGAATGTCTAGAATATTGCCTGAAAAAAAAAGAAAAGAAAAAAGAATAAATTGAGAAATTCGAGCGAAAAAATATAGCAAAAATGTGCTAAATATTGATAAACTGAAAGAGGAATAAAAAACGTAACAACAAACAACAATAACAATGGAAAAAATATATATATATATATATATATGTTATTTTCAATTTTTGTAGGGTTTAAGCAAATAATCTCTAATATTGATCAAACTGAAAAGCAAGTTTTGAAACAGTAAAATATTACAGTTTCAAAATATAATTCTATTAAGTATTTATTCTTATTAATCAAACTGAAAACATATTATGAAACTATAAAATTTTACAGTTCTAAAGAATAATTCATTTCAACATAAAAAAAAAAATTTAAAAAATACTAAAACTATAAAATTTGAAAACAACTTATTTAGAATTTGAAAATTTTTTCTATTAAAACAGAAAAATAAAAGTGTGTAGTATATAAAAAGTTAAAAAACTGAGAAATCGAAGGAAAGAGATAAATATAGAGAGATACTTGTACTCCGGTAACTATTTTTAATTTAGATCTAGTCGGATCTGACGTAGTTTAGATCTGAGTAGATCTATATCAGATTTGAGTACATATACTCATTTTCTTCATTAGAAACTCATTTTCTTCGTCGAAAACTTATCTCATTCACTGTTGGTAAATGCAAAGCAAGGAGTCAGTGCTCGATGGTTGCTGGTGAATCCTAATCAATGGTGGTTGCCGGTCGCTAGTAACTGTAGATTAAAAAGATAGGAAAAAAAAAAAAAGGAAAGCATGGTCATAGTTGTCGCCAAATATCAAAGAATGAAAGATAAAGAGAAGAAACAAGATGTAGAGAAAGATGAAAAAATAAATGGGCACAAGCCTTTTGGTTCTATCTAAAAAATTTTGAGATTAAATAGAACACACACTTTTTAAAACTTATGGGTAATTTGTCTAAATTTTTTACAATTTGATCCACATTGAGATAATATGATAGGTGTCAACTTATGATTACATATCTAATGATATAAGGCTTACCTTCTATTGGGGAATTTTCAAAATGGATTTTCAAATTTATAGTTTATTTTTGGGTGTTTTCAAAACCTTCCATATTTTTCTTTGAAAAGTATGAAATAAGCTTAGGGCTTTGTCCCACATCAGAAAGAGAGAAAAATATGGAGCACTTAATAAAGTGCGACATGGAATATTTCTTTGAATATGGAATTGTGAGGTGAAAGCTAGTGTGCATGCATCCACATTGCAAGGATGGTGCTTCGCACTATCCGCACATGCACACACGTGCCCACGTGGCGTGGGCTGTGTAGCGTTTGATGGCGCACTTTGCACTTCGCACAGGCGCCATGAGAGAGCTTTCCTATTTGCATCGGACAGGTTGGAGCGATAACGTGGAATCAATGTGGCATGGGTGACGTGGAATACAGTCAGTTCCATATGGCAGTGACATGTCATTCGTTGGCAATGAGTCAACCAACCGATCAAACGGCTGTGTATCCGATCTTGAGCAAGTTGATCATAGTCGTTGATTGGAGATACGTGTGATCATACGGATGAGATGGCGCCAGATCGTAATCAGGTGTGTGATTAGTCAAGGCGTCTATTCGATGTGAGAATTATTTGCACCATAGATCGTTGATCCAACGATTAGATCTGATTGGATGCGATCAAGGGACATGACCGTGTGATCAGGTGTGATTAGCCAAGGCGTCTATTCGGTGTGAGAATTATCTACACCATAGATCGTCGATCCAATAGTTAGATCTGATCGGATGCAATCAAGGGACATGACCATTCGATCAGGTCCATCAAGGCCTATAAATAGGCTGCGAAATCAGCCATTTCATTCCATCCAAAAATTCAGAATTCATTCCTATAATTCTCTCTCTCTCTCTCTTGATTTAGAGTTTTCAATCAAGAGTTTCTTAAGCAAATTTCTACTTTTCTTACTGATAATCAAGTTTTGCAGATTTGATTATCAGTGTCTTGGTTTTCTTGATTATATCAAGAGTATTCTGATCTACTGTTGTTAATGTAGATGCCGATAGATTTAATCTTTAGATCAGGCTTCATTGTATCCTAGAGGCAAATTTGCTATAATCCCCTGCACGCCTTTGGGTGGGTGCAAATATTGTCTTTAGGAAAGCAACGTAGTAACGCGACTTGAAGCACCAAATTTCTGTCCTATATAGATAGGATCATCGCCATGTTTTGAAGACCCGAAGACCACCAACTGAAGAATTCAAGACAATTTGTTCCAACACCTTCTTTACCACTTCATTGTGGATGAATTTGTAAGTCTAAAACGTAGGTCTCTAGTATTACTCAAAAATTTAAAAATTTGCGAAAAATAGATTGAGATTTTCATCAATAAAGACTTTATAATGTTTTTATTTATATAATCTCATCTTGAGGAATGATAATCCGTTTAATTCCAAGAATTTTTTTATAGACCAATTAGTTCCATTAATTTTGGAAAGGTAAATTTAATATATTATTTAGAAATTAGATTTATGGTTATACCCTTATTTCTATTATGTCTTCTTATTCTTATTCTTCTTCTTCTTTTTGTGTATGTGCTAAGATACACAATCTATGAGAATCAAATTTGAAATGAATTTTTATGGGAATCTTTTTTATTTGGAAAACATTTCAAAATGAGTATAAAAATAAATTGAAATATGAGATTCTTCAAACATTTCAAAAGGATGTAGGATTCTTCAAACATTTTAAAAGGAATACAAAAACTCCTTATTAAGTTTTGAACAAATGTATAATTTCAAACTATAACACTCAAACGTGTTAATCATATGGTTTAATTTTGATGATAGGCCCTGTTTGGTGCAGCTTAAAAACTGCTTATTTCAGCTTTCGGCTTAATTTAAGCTATTTTGATGTGTTTGGTTTAGCTTATAGCTTATAGTTTATAGCTTTTGGAAGTCAAAAATTAGCTTATTCTTTGAGTGGGGCATGAGATGCTTAATTTATAAGTAAGAAATCAGCTTATGTTTATAGTTATAAGTTATAAGCTGTTTAAGCATAAACTATAAGTACTTTCCCACAGCTCTACCAAACAGGGTTATATCTAAATATGTGATAGCTTATGATTTTTTAATATACATATTTTATATTATTTGATACAAAATATTATCTATTTAAAATATATGTTGTATGATATATTTGTTATAAATATTATTTATATGGAAATATTTTTGAAAATTTTATTATTCACGTTTTGAAAAATTCAGTTGATCACTATTTATCTTTTGACAAATTTGATATTGATTGGTTGTCATCTTTTGACAAATTTAATGGGTTGTCTTCTTTTGACAAAATTAATATACCCACATGGGGTTTAGGTTATTTTTATTATAGTGTATTTAAAATTTCTACAACATATACAAAAATTATAAAGGGTATATTTTTCATATCGACATAAATATTTTTAAAAGAGATTTTACTATGCATACAAATATCTTAATAGAAATTTTACTATGCATATAAATATTTTATTAGAAAAATCCTTTGTGCATTTAAATATTTTAAAGTTAGTATCACGATTCTTGTGCACTTTTGTTTTTACGAAGAATTGTTTTGAAAAATCGATGAGATTCTTGGCGTTTCACTATTAAATCGAATCGACATGACCTATAATTTCAAAGCGCTCTACATAAATGTTGAAAAAGGAAAAGCCACATAATAAAGGAACATTGGCTTGAAATCCTCCTTACGTGATCTATCGAGTAGCATCTCTCTCCAACAGAAGATTTTTGTGTATATATAGAAGTGTTTTGTGTAGAGAAAATTATGAGCTTAAAGAAAAAAATATGTGTGCTCATAATTTTGATTATATTTTTGTTTGAGCTTGAGGCTCATTCATATGTTGTTAATTTGTTATTGCTTATCACAATTGATTGCAACTGTTATTGCTTATTGTATCTTTTATTGTTTAGTGCATCATCTTGCATGATTATAAATTTCCCAAATTGCTGGCTTCGTGAAGCATGTAAGTCTAGGTTTTAAAGTTTTTTTCATACATATCATTTGCATCCTGCTCTAGAACTACGCTGGTTTGATTCCCTACAAAGGAATACGTAGGCAGTTTGCAAGCTCAACCAATTTTATTTGTGTCTTGATTGTTTGCCCAAGTCTTACGGTCTTGTCAAAATGGGTCATCTTCGGGCTTAGACATTCACTCACGTCATATCATAACTTTGAGTTCTGTCAAAGAGGTACACCCTTATGACTTGGGAGCTACCGATTGAGCACCCAATAATGAATTTGTATATGCTTGTCAAATGCTCGAAGTCCTCAATAAAATGCCTCAGCTTTGAGCCTCAAAACCCTACGATCCTTTTGTCTTGTTTTTGGACCAAAACAGTAGTTTTTCAAACTTAAACATCTTGGGACTTGCAGACCCACTAGTATAGACTTCCGGCCACTAGTGTGGACTGTCGGCCATTATAGTGGCTGGAAACCCCCTATTTGTGGCCTGCCGGCCACTTGTGTTTTATTTCAGATCTTTTTGCCAATTGTGCCAGCTGTTTCCACAGATGCATACACCAGTCCATATGTGTCTACATAGACATTTCTGAGGTGGTCTCATGGTTTTCTATATATAAATGACCTCCCTTCTTGTTTTAAAGGTTAGAAAAATTTTGGAGCAAAATTTTTTTTCTCTCTCTCTCTTGCAAGTTCTTCACTCTTTGCCTATACACTCTAAACCAAACCTTGTGGTATTTATGCTGAGGTGTTTTTGAGCTTGCATTTAGCTCTTGAGGGTGTGTAATTATTGGTTTGTAACTCAAAAAGGGTATCTCTCTTCAAGAGGTATAATTCTTAACATGTTTCCTTTCTTTATTTGCCATTTTTTCTACTGTTTTTTGGACTATTTTTACACTGAATTTCTGAGCTGAAACTTGTGGTTTAAGGTCATTAAGGGTTGAGGGGTGGATTACCCTTCTTTGCACCTAACTTATTAAGCATTTGCCCTTGTGTTTCCCACCTTTCTATTATATTTTTTTGAGCTTTTTACTACTGAATCTCAAAGGTTTTTCAGAGGCTAAAATCATGTTTTGAAGTCCCAAAAATAGAGAGGGTAGCCTCCCTTCCTTGTGTTTCGTTACTAGCTTAACCTACTCCATGTTGTAGCTTACTCTTTTAGCTCTTTTGACTTCAATTTCAACACTGTTTTAGCCTATTTTAGGACTGTTTTTTATGTGTTTGTTCCAATCATGCTTTGTATTGTAGGCTTGTAGTGTAATGATCCTCATAGGTTTGGTGGTTTAGGTCTTAACCACTAACCTATTTGAGTTGATAGTGTTTATTTCTTACTTTCCATACTTATATTCATCTTTAATCACCTCTGTAACCTCCCTCATTTCTTGGCTTTTTCTTTGTTTTGAAAGTTGTTTCAAACTAATTGCTTGTTTAAGCTTGAGATTGAGGTTGTTATGCTTAATGGTTTAATCTCTTTGAATGTTCATTACCAACGGCATGACATATCTCTCATGTCTAAAACAACATTTGGTTTGGTACTTCTTTCCATTAGAGGAATTAATCTTCACTTTTGGACTTAGGCCTCATTTGAGAATAGGCTAATTTAGTAAATTTTTGACTATTTGGCTAAAATATGAGCTAAAAAAAACTAGTATGTTTGGGATGACTTTTTAGCTTTTTACGAAAAGATGTGCAAAAAGTAGAGAGAAAAGAGAATCTTTGACTTTTTGATATGGGTTGTTGGCTTTTTAGTTTTTTTAGTGATTTTTTGGCTTTTTGGCTAAAAAAGCCACTTATAAACTCAAGGCCTTAAGGAATGGAAGGTAATTAAAATGAAGTAATAAAACTTGGACTAAAATGAAACAAGATAATAAGCTAATTTTGTGTTTAATCGGACGTTAATTGAGCACGTGGAGACTTTGGTCATTTCATACTTGTTAGTAATGAAAGGGTTCAAGTTTCTAAGGTTAACCACTTTCCTTGATCAATCATGATAGGGAGGAGGTTTTTTGAGAGTCTTTTATTATACATTTATTAAATTGTGTCCCTTGATTTATAAGTCATCACACAATGAAATTGCATCGATTGATGATTTGCGAATCAAGCCTATCTCTTTTTTGACTTATTTGCTGATAAGGAGAGGCAGAGTGGACAAATATCCCCTGAAAATACTCTGGTTTGTGCTCTGTTTGTCCTCTGTTACTGCAGGAAAGAACCAACATCAGTAGCCGGTAGGCTACTTTTACTGGACGACAACCCACTATTAGTGGCCTGTCGGCCACTACTTCTGGGTTGCCGGTCACTTTTTCTAGCCAGGCAGTGTCCTTTTTTTCAGTAAAGTAGAGCAGAATAGAGGTTGAAGTGGAAAAACAGTGCAATTTTCCAACTATGCAATAGAGGCACTCTGGTAACAAAACAGAGAGCATTATCGGGTGGAAATCCACATCTATGCATAAGCCGTCCCTTGATTCTCGGGATCCGTGAAGTGATACTATAATATTAGTGTTGTGCTTGGAATAGCGGACTTGTAATTAATTAGTTAGAATGGCTACTTAGCTTTGTGTTGTACTTAATTAATTAGCTAGAATAGTTAGTTAAATTTGTTGTTGTAATAATTAGCTAATTAGCTAGTATAGTTAATTTGCTTCATTTGGCTTGTAATAATGGTTAGTTAATTCATAGTAATTAGTTAGGACATTCATTCGGACCCTCTTGTGCGGGGGCCAAATATGTAACAATGTTTATGTCTTTCAACCCCACGTCTTTCTCTCTTTTATTTACTTGTTTATGATGGATAGAATAGAACATCATGTTTTTTTTAGCATTTCCCATGTTTGCATTCATTTGTCTCGCATACACCGAGGCTCAGTTCTTCATTCTAACAAAGTATTGTTGTTTATTACTTCGTTGAATACGTGTTTAAATCGCATACTATCAAATTGATTCACATGTCATAATTAGTAGCCGAGCCTATTAGTTGCATATCGCATGTGTTACATTAGTCATGTTACATTAGTTAAAGGCATGCATGTTTTATAACTCTTTTGTTTCTTTTGGCTTGCCTTGGAGTACGAGGTGAGCATTTTTGTGTTTTAGCATATTGCATGAGTGTAATTGTTGCCATGTTTAGCATGCTTGCCATGGTGCTGTTTGGTCTTGGTAAAAGCGCTTATTCGACTTCGACTTAATTTAAGTTATTTTGATGTGTTTGGTTTAGCTTATAACTTATAGCTTATACTTTTTGGAAGTCAATCGACTTATTCTTTGAGTGAGGCAGGAGATACTTAATTTATAAGTTAGAAATCAGTTTATGCTCATAGTTATAAGTTATAAACTATTTAGGCATAAGCTATAAGCACTTTCTACAGCTCTACCAAACAGGGCCATGAGACTCAGTGTTTAATTGATATACTTACTTGAATGCTTGTGATTGAAAACTAATTGCTTGAATTGGAATAATTTTAGTAATGTACATATGAGATCACTTTTTCAAATGGTACATATTCGAAATAATTTTTAAAACAAACATGAATCAAAGTATTCCAATTTTTGCAAATTAGTCTATATTTGTGTGCGTATCACATAGTAACAATAGCCTAATAACTGGAACAAGAGCATAGAAGGTAAATAAGAATCACATCATAATTAATAAAGACCGATCTTTGATCGGGTGAGTGTTGTGCTCAATTCATGACCTTCCCCTCTCGTACCTAAGTTCCCAAGCCGAGACAATCTTGGTTATGACAGCCACGTGGCCTTTGGCATGAGTCATGCGTTTCCTAAATTTTCTAAAAATATTTAGGTGGCAACTCTGTATCTGGCAAAGTAGTCTATGTTTGACATTTTGATTCAAAATCAATTTTCTAAAAGATTTATCGGATTTGGACTATTTAGTGTTTATTTATTTCACATTGCACTTGTGAAATTAAATTCAGAACCGCGAGAGTCTGAACTATAGAGCTAGTCGTATCCGAAAGGAGTATAAAAAGTCAAGCTACAAGTACCTCTTATCTTTATTTATTATTTTGTGAGAGAATTTTATAATGGTGAGACATTTATTGTTGAGTGAGACTCAATAGATAAGAGTAAGACATGTGTAAAATTCACAAGTTTGGTGGTGTATTGATTCATTTTGATAGTGAATAAATTCTTGAGGAGGTTCTTTAGGGAGTAGACATAGGCCCGGCGTGCCGAACAACTATAAATCTCAGTGTTTGATTTTCTCTCACTATCTCTCTTACTTTTATATTGATAATTATTATTTTTATTTTTTATTTGTTAAAATTTGAATATTGTGTTTATTATTTTTAATATTATAAAATTATTTTTATTAACACAATTCACCTCCTCTTGGGTTGCCTACCTAAGATAACAAAGCATAACACTCTAAAAAAACTCTTTAGTGTACTTTTCCAAACATAATACTCGAATATAACACTCTAAAAAAAACTCTTTAGTGTAACACTCCAATGTAATATACAAAAAAAACTTCTTAATGTACTTTTTTCAAACGTAAAACTCCAATGTAATACTCCAAAAAAAAAAAAAAAAATGGGATTCTTCAAATCATTCCAAAAAATATATGGAATTCTTCAAACCATTCCAAAAGGAGTACAAAAATTCTTTAGTAAATATTAGGCAAATGTATTATTTCAAGCTGTGAGTGTTACGTTTGAAAAAAATACACTAAGAAATTTTTTAGTGTTTTTGTATGTGTTATATTGGAGTATGTTACAATGGATTGTTATGTTTGGTGTTAGCCCCAAGGTTTTTCACCTTTAAATTCTTATTGATTTTGATTATTAACAAATATTTAAAATTCATTTTATTATTCATGATTTCAAAATAATAGTATACAAATTGTGCTTTAATGCTTCTAGAAGATTTATGATTCTAGAGTGTTATTTTTCAATGGTTTTTAACCCCTCAAAATATGAGATTAGCATTTGTTTGCAAAAATCTATTTATGCTTGAAACAGGTCTAAGGGTCGACACCAGAATAGCAAAGGTCGACACCAGAGTGAAGCTCAAAATGCCTAAGTGTTCCAGAAGCAAGGGTTGACACCAAGACAGCAAGGGTCGACACTAAATTTTAGAATGCATTCTAGAAGCAAGGATCGACACTAAGAACAGCAAAAGTCAACACTAAATTTTAGAATGTAATCCAGCAGCAAAGGTCGACACCAAAAATAATAAGGATCGACACTAAATTTCAGAATGTAATCCAACAACAAGAGTCGACACCAAGAATCATAAGGGTCGACACCAGGAACACCTAGAACAAAACTCAGAGAAGAAAATGAGAGCAAATGGTCGACACCCAAGTTGCAGGGGTTGACACCTATAAAATCTGGGTTTCAAAAATACAGCTGCAAAATCAGATCTGTATTGACACAGTCCCTTTCTCAGTCACTTTTTTAGATTTATGTGCAGAGTATGTCATATTTTCTGACCCCTGAGCAGATCTTCTAACACCATATCTTCTCTATGAAGTTGATTTATGAGATTGAGCATTAAATTAAAGCTTATGCATTTAATGAACCTTCTCTTCTCAAAACTTGTATACAATCTGCCTTCTCCATACTCTGATCAAACCCAGCTGGAAGATATCTTCCATGATTTGCTCTAACGGCTAGAACATGTGTCTCTACCTCTCTCCAACAGCTAAAAGCCATTAATGCTATAAAGAAGAAGCTCTCCTAGTTTGAAATACACACTCCTTCAATACAACAAACCCAGAGTATTCAAAAGCTTTTAATATACTCCATTATATTTCCATTTTCATATCTGAGTGAGTCTTAAATTACTTGTGAGCCTACACTTTCATATCTATCTTTTAAGAGAGAATAGTTGTAAAAGATGACAGTTGTACCTATTGTTATTGCTCCTTATTTTCTGAGTGAAACACTTGTAAAGTGAGACATTTAGTTGAGAGGTCCTCAACAGATTGAAGTAAGTTCTTTGCAAAAATCCACAAGCTAAGTGAAGATTGGTGGTCCATTAATTTTTATTGAAGAAATTCTCAAGGAGGTCTCTTGAGGAGTGAATGTAGGCTAGTGAGTCGAACCACTATAAATCTTTGTGTCAAGCTCTTCTTTCCTTTCCTTTCATTTCCTTTTATTTTCTGTGTACTTATTAATTTTCTGTTGCATTTAATCTCTTAGTCTTTGAAATATATTTTCTGGCCAAATTTTTAATTTCCTAATTCACCCCTCTCTTGGATTGCTTTCCTATATAACATTCGAGATTACATTGATTGGACTGTTACGTTTAAAAAAAGTACATTAAGAAATTTTTTTGTATATTACATTGAAGTGTTATGTTTGAAAAAAATATACTAAGGAATTGTTTTAGAGTGTAATGTTGTTATGTTTAGAAAAATTCACTAAGGAATTTGTTAGTGTGTTACATTGAAGTGTTACGTTATTGGAGTGGTATGTTTTTATTTGTAATGTGAGATTTGTTTCAAAATGAGGGAAAATTCAAAACCTCTATATTGCGGATTCCCCAAACGTGTAATTTTACATTTGGAGAAACCCACTTTTATCCCTAAAAAATTAAATCCAAACGCATAAGTGACTATCATTTTATGTAATTTCTACTTTAATAAAACATTTGGGTTCATAAGAAAAAATGAATGACTAAACAATTCATAAGAACACATTTTGAGATTTATTAGTGCTTCTCCCAAATATATCTAGAAATATTTTAAATTTTATTAACTAATAAGTTATGGATCAGGCTTGTATCTAATCCATTTTGTGGACTAGACGGTGCTGTTGGGCTTATGGGGTCTACCACGAGTCTTGTTTTAATAATCTGAACTATTTCAATATGTTGAGCTCGTTGAATACTTTATTTCTGTAAAAAATCACGTTGATCAGATATCGATAGCTATTTAATCATATCAGATTTTTGTCAACAAATTATTTTGAAATTATATTTATTGTTTACAAAAATATGATCCGATCAAGTAGCTATCGATATCCGATCAACGTGATATTTTACAGAAATAAAGTACTCAACGAGTTCTATATATTCACGGTTTAAATTATCAAAACATGACTCATGATGGGTTTCCATAGATCCAACAAGACATTTCATTCCGATCTTGAACTAGAGAGAAGGCTGGGTGATATTTTGTAAAATACATATGCTTGTGACAAGGAGGATAAGTCAAAAAAATGTGAATTCTTATTATTAATATTATAAAGTGACTTTTTTTATAGTCGAAATAAAATGAATTTTATTTTGATTTATTTTATTAATTCTTTTTTGATTTTTTTATTGTTGTAAATGGATTTATCAATCAATTTATTTTTTTTTTTTGATTCAACAAAAAGTTGTATATTAATTTTGGAAATGTTAATATTAGATAGAAAAAGTTATAACTGGCAGACGTAACAGAACAATTTTATAAAAAAATCCCAAAGACAAAGAAAAGCATTGAATGTTTCTATTTTCACTTGAATCAAAAAAATAAGAAGCGTTGAATGTTGGGTTTAATAGTGTTAGGGGAATAATTATTGGTTAGTTTTGAGAAGTCACAAATTTTTATATTCTTTTATGTTTTTAAATTATACAACATAAAATTATAAATTTTATTCCTTTTACCAATCATAGGGGTCATTTAGAAATATGAGTTAAAAGTCAGAAGTCAATTTTTAATCTATTTTAAGTTATATCATTTTTCACATAAAATAATAAAAAAAACTAAAAAATTAAAAAATTAATTTTTAATTATTTTTGAAAACATCACATAATATATCACGTGATGTTACCTTTGAACCATTCAATAACTTCTCATGTTCAGGTACCGTATAATAAATAATGCACATTTTCTCCAAGTCCTCACATGTACCGCCAGCATTTGCCGTCACATAAGTTACTCATCATTATTAGCTCGATTTGGCATTCATGTTAATAAGGTTAAATAATCACAAAAATATAAAATTAATTACAAAAGTTAATAAGATAAAATATTATTTTTTATTTATAATTATTATATTTTTTCTCTCGCAAAAGTTTAAAAAGTTCAAAAATAAAAACCAAACGAAGTTTAAAAAGCCAAACTAAAAAAATCTCAACACAAAAAAAATTAACTATATTAGTCAATGTCAAACGAGCTCTTATTATGAGCTTGTTTGGAAAGAATATTTTGTGCTATTTTGAGAATATGGTTAAAATCAATTTTTTGGTTAAAAGCTGATTAAAAACTGATTATAATCAACTTTTTGTGAGAGATGAAAGTGAGTTATAATCTGAGAAGTGGATAATAACCCACTTTCTAGAAGACACCTTTGGCTAAAATAATCATATAAAATAAAATAAGTTATTTTAGTTAAATAGGATAAAATATCATATTAAATTTATAATCATTTCATTTTTTCTCTTATAAAAATCAAAAAAGCTAAAAAGCCTATCTTAAACGAGATTTTTTAGTCCTATGTTAAAAAAACTAAAAAACCAACACACATCCCAAACGAGCTCTATGTTTAGCATGTCCATTTGGGTTAAAATAGTCATATAGGATAAAATTAACTATTTTAGCCAAATACGACAAAATATCACATCCAAATCATAATCATTTTATTTTTTTCTCTTACAAAAGTCTAAAAAGTCAAAAAACTATCTCAAATGAGTCTTTTTTTCCCTAAACTAAAATAGTCAAAAAGTTAATCCACATTCCAAACGAAGACATAATTATACTTTTCCATATGTCTCTGTCAGTAGATATACATCTTTATACAAATTTAAATTACAAATAAATTTTGTGAAATTTCTTTGAATATGATTTATTCTTATGATTTGAAAAGTTATATTACATTTAAAAAAAAAAATTAATTTCATAATAAATTATCTCTTTTATTAATAAATTATTAAATTAATTATTTATTTTTAATAATGTCATAAATTCATCCTTTTAAGGCCAAGCCAAAACTCACCCTCTTAAGTAGGGGTGGGGCAACGGTTTATCCAATCTGTAAAAAGCACCCAACCTGCATACAAACAGGGCCGGCCTTGAGATTTGTGGGGCCTAAGACGAACTATGAAAATGGGGCCCCTCTAATATATTTTTTTTTAATAAAAAATTTATGATTAAAATGATAAGTATTCACAAATTTTTTATTTAAGTATACTTGTACATATAATCATTAAAATTATAAACTAAAATTTACTTTCATCTATTAAGTGAACAATGTTGTATATTGTATGTATTGTTTGGGTTGGGTTGGGCCCAAACACTTTATTTGTTTTTTTTTTTATATATATATTTTCATTTTAATAAATGTGGGCCAAAACCACATAAATATGGACTAAACCAAACATGGGCCCAATAAAATATTTTGGGGCCCTTGAAATTGATCCTAAAAAAAAAAAAATTGGGCCTATAACAATTTATTAAATTTGGGGGGCCTTAGGCTAGGGCTGGCCCTGCATATAAATGGGCAGTTTCGCAAATATAATGCGGGCGGATATGGTTTGAAATATGACATGCTTGTTGGTTGCAGGCGAGTTGCGGTTTTAACTCACACAGCAAGAACCCGCCCACAGTTTTATTTATTTATTTATCTTATCTTAACCATTGATTTTATTCCTATATCCCACCTAGATATTTTTGTCCAAAACAAAACACCCTTTATTCTTTGAACTTACTCTAGCATTACATTTGCTAATAGTATTATATCAACTGAAACTAAATAAATACTGATTATATTATTATTGTTACATAACTAAATGAATATGGAGTTCTAGTTTAGGATTTTCAAATATGTGCTTGTGTTAATTTATGATTTGTTTGTGTTACGAATTGATTTTGTTATGTTTTTAATTTTATAAGTTTTAATTCATTAATCATTAATGTTGAAGTATTTTAGAAAATGAGGAGAAAATGACCCAAAATAAATATTTAAAATATGGGGAAAAAATAAGGTTCAAAAATAAATTTTTAAAGAAAAAAGTTCAATTCGCAAACTGCCTGCACATCCACAAACTCTGATGATACAGTTCGTTCCCGGTGGATGGGCAGGACCGATCCAAGTTCCTCGGGTCCACATCTGGATGGCGGAGCCCACTAGGTGACCTGCAAGTAAGTTCAGTGGGGAACGGGGTAGTCCTCCAGCGAACCCTCCGACGAGCAAGTTAGCAAGTAGGAAAAGAGATGAAATATGTAGAGAGAGATTAGAGACAGAAAAACTTAACCTTCCTCTTGTCTTCGATGCTTGCTTATATCCTTTGGTAATCATTTCCTTTGTCCTTAGGCGTGTCCCTCCGTAAAGCTTTGTGTTGTAGCTTGCACAAGGTAAGTTCAGTGAGGAAGTGTTGTCGTAATAAATCTTTGTGATAGGTTGTATTAATGGTGATGTGTTGTAGCAATAACTGCGAGATCTTTGTCTGTGGCGTGGCTGATACACTTGCCGCGTGTCGAATGCCATTAGCCTTTCATGCTCGATTGGCCTCCAACTGTCTGGGCTTCACCAGTTGGGTTATGTTATGGGTCTTAAGTGATGGGCTTGGGGTTGTTCATCGTGAAATGTATACTTATGGGCTTAGCCATGTCAATAGTCTCCATTCGAGTGCTTGACTACTTGAAGGAATAATGTCGAGAAGATGTGCTTTCGGTATCGGTGGGATCGAGTTAGCGGACCCGGCGGAAAGATCGTCGCGAGGAGGTGAGTGGGAGACCGACCAGAAGTCTGGCCTTGAGGAGAGCCAAGTGGGAGGTCGGCCATGAGGAGTCGGCCATGAGGAGAAGTGGGAGGGCCGGCAAGTGAAAGTCTTGGCCGCGAGGAGGCCCAGTGGGAGGCCGTGTGAGGAGAGTGGGAGGGCCAGTGGGAGGGCCGGCCGAGGAGGCCGAGTGGGAGGCCGAGCCAGTGCCAACCACGAGGAGGCCGGGTGGGAGGCCGGCCATGAGGCCAGTGGGAGGGAGCCAAGTCTTGAGGAGGCCGAGGAGAGTGGGAGGCCGAGTGAGGAGAGCCGAGTGAGTAGGGGGGTATGAGGCTCTCAGGCGTGTGAAATGAGGAGGTGTTGGAAAAAACGGGGGAAGTTGTTGGGGCATTGCATCGGCCATACCGTGCGCTATCGTGGGGGTAAGTGAGGCGTTGGAGTAAAATGAAGCGATAGGTCATTATGGGGTTGAAAAAGCGGTTTTGGCGGATGATTTGAAAAGTTTCAATGGCGAAAATTAATTGGGATCCTTGGAATCTGACAAACCGAGGGCTTTTGGTATCATCTGATTCACCTACTTCTTTACAAAAACTTCGAATATCGGTGTTAATTCCGTTGCTTACGATACATCTTTGAAACACTTTTTCGATTTTAAGGACTGCATCGAAGCTATTATGACCTGACTTAGAAATGGCCGAAGAAATTTGTGATTGTCAGGGTAGATCCACTGGGGGAGGTTCATATTGTAGAGTTGGCGCAGCAGTATAGAATGGAGAGGGCGGGGGAATCGGTGGTTCGAGCCCCTGGTTCCACTATGATAGCGGACGCGACCAATCGGCCAGTGGAACGGATCAACGGCATTCGAGGTTAACGGTCGATTATTCTGGCGGAGTTGGAAGCTATCATGAAAAGTGCGGTCCGGTGGAGGTGGGGTTGTTGCTGCTAACATCAACGGAGAGGCCGTCTGACGCGAGGCGATGAGAGTTTTCCCTCTATGAGGAAGCTCTAAAGGGTGGACTAAGGTTGCCGCTGCCGCAAATCGTGGTGGACGTGCTCAACCGTTTGGAGGTAGCACCAGGGCAACTAATGCCCAATGCGTGGAAGATTTTGTTATCTTGCGCGAGTGCATGGCCAAAGGCAAATGAAGGGGAGGCCATGACAGTGGACGAGTTCTTTTCTTTGCTACTGAGGCTTGAGGCGGCAGGAGACTTAGGTCACCCTGACGTGGCGAGGGAAGGGTTTAGTGGCGGGGTTGCCAACGTCAATCAAAGGTTGGAGGCCACGGTGGTTCTATGTGTCCACCTCTAGAGGGGTTGGTGTGCGCACGATGTGGAAGGTGCCAACCAGGTCGATGGAGCCAAAAGGTGTGGCGAAGAGGAGGTAAAGAGGGTAAAGGAGTGGAGGGAGAGGGAAAAAGTCAAGTGGGACGAGCTTGTCCAGCTGTCCGCACTGTTTGAGGTAGGGTTGGGTGCACAACCGATCGGTGGGGACCTCGATCGATCGGAGTTGGAGGCAAGGAGAAGAGCACAAGAGGCAGAGGATCAAGCCATTATGGTGAAGGCCCAGAAATTCAAGGAGTCTCAGGCCGATCGACCGCCCAAACCCATTGTGAGGGAGAGGATTCGGCCTCGTCCCAAACCGCTCGGAGGGAAAGGCTTAGGTGAGTTTGTACCACGATCGCTTCCAAAGAACCCTTTGAAGGAGAGGTCGTTGAAGGAGATGGAGGTGTTGGGCGTGGGGAAGAAGAAGAAGAGATTGAGGCAAAGTGAGGATGAGCCAGCCCAAAAAAGAAGAAAGGAGGTGAGGGTGGAAGAGGCCAGTCTGGCCAAGCAGGTGGAGGGTGGGGAGATAGAAGAGGCTGCAAAAAGGGTGGTGGTCCTAAAGGTGGTGGACTTAGCCTCAGAAGTCAGGGAAGGTGTGCTAGTGGCGCCGGTTGGCGCAAGGGTGGAGGGGGAGTGTCCCTGGACAAAAGGGGGAGGGACAAACCCATGGGGGTCCTGCACCCCAAGAAGGGGGAATCAGTGTGAGCACAGCCATTTATCACGTTCGTGCGGTGGCTGGACGGGTGGAGGGAGAAAAAGGCCCAGCCAGAGCAGGAGCAGACCGCCTGGTGAAGATTGTGGAGGAGTCAGCCCTGCATTCGGCGTCCAGGTTCAACGAGGCTGACCTGTTCAGGGGGTTATGCTCCGCTCAAATGGAGATAACTACCTTGGCAGGAGCCCTTCTGAGGAAAGCAGGGGCTGCCAAATTGAAGGCTGATGAGGCGAAGGCCTAGCTTGCAAAATTGAAGAAGGAGAGTGCAGGCTGGGAGACTGCCCTTGTGGACCTGCAAGCAGCCAAAGTGGAGCTGAAGAACACACGTCGCCAGGTGGTGTTGCTCAAGTTCCAACTTTCTGGTGAGCAGAAGAAGGTGGAGGAGGCCCAAAGAGCTTGCGTCGTTGCGGTCGAGCAGCATGAGGAGGCCATGAGCAATAATGAAGAGCTCGTTAGGCAGAAAGATGAGGCGAATGGTAGGGTGGATGCTCTGCAGAAAGAGTTGGAGAGCGAGCTGTCGAAGGTAGAGGAGGAGAGTGAGAAGTATCAGAAGGAGGTGGATGCAGAGAGGGACAGAGCGTCTGTTGAAAGGGAGACTCTGCAGAAGGAGTTCGAAGCAGAGAAGGCGAAGTTGATTGCTGAGGGAGAGGCCTTAAAGAGGGAGTTGGAGGCTGAGAGGGCCAAATCGGCGGAAAAAGAGCCTAGCGAAGGAGTTAGAGGAGGAGGAGGCTAAGGCTGCGGTGAAAAGCGACCTTGATGAAGGAGGCTGGGCGAGGCGAAGGCGGCCTCGGAGAAGGCGGCCTACTGATCTGTCTTGTCCTTGCGGTGGAAGCGATTCAAGGATCTCGAATTTAAGATAAGTATTGGCTGCGGTTGCAGCTGACATGAGGAGGACTCTGAATTTGGCCCATCAAGGATATTCTTTGGGAGAAGCGAGTCTAAAGTCATTGCGAGCTTCAGTGATCGGACTTCTACAAACATGAAATGGCGAAATCTTGGGGACGATGGGTGGAAAATGTTCAAACGGAGGACTGAGGAACTGTTCCCAGAACTTGACCTTAGTAGTGTAACGATTGGGGAAGATGATGTAGCCCAGACCCCCCTGGATGAAGGCGTTGAAGAGGAAGACCTAGTATCTAGTGAAGAAGAATGACTGGAGAAGACGGAGGAGACCCACTTTGTTGTTGTTGTTGTTGTTTTTTTTTTTTTTTTTTTGTTTATATATATATATTTTTTGATGTAATAAAATTGCTTATACATTCGTGAATGAATAAAACTTCATTTGTTTCTATCAGTCGATTGTGTTTACTTGTGCATAAATCAGTGTGGATTGGATCTGCGTAAAAACTTAATGAAACTGGATCTGTGTAAAGTTCCTTTATGCATAATAGAACTGGACCTGTGTAAATGATGTCAAAATGTAGTGAAATTCAAAGTGGTGTTGAAATTGGACTTGAATAGGTAAAGTTGGACTTGGATAAATTTTCAATGCAACGTAAGGTAGAGAACTCATGTCATAATGTAATTTGAAATGAGACTTGTATAGAATTTTAATGGATAAGAGTGGTTGATTGAAATTGAAAAATTGGATTATGAAATTGTGGAACATGATGTTTGAATGGGATTAATGCTTGCAATTGAATAAGTATGGATGAAGGATCCATAGATGAAGATAGAAAAGTAGGATTCAAGTCAATGGGAGAAATAAGCTAGGTGGTGGGGGAGATGATCTGGTTAGTAAATGAAATACATGAGAACATCTTGGGAATTTGACTAAGTAAAGGGTGGTGTAAAAACTTTGTTCTAGAATTGTGACTGTCAAAGGAAAGTAGGGAACTCCTTGATGCGCATTGTAGATCTTATTAAGGATATAATTATGGAGTGTCACTGATGGTGGAATTGAAGTTGTAAGTAAGGCATTCTGGACCTGCATTGGTGGCATTCAGTCTGGTTGAGTCTTTTGGAGCGCTCGGTCATGGCGGAGGGCTTTGGAAGTGCTCAGTCTGGCTGAGGCTTTGGAAGTGCTCAGTCTGGCTGAGGCTTGTGAAGTGCTCAGTCTGGCTGAGGCTTTGGAAGTCTTTCAGTCTGGTGAGGCTTTTGAAGTCTTAGTCTGGTAGAGACTTTTGATCTTCGATCTGGTGAGGGCTTTTGAAGTCTTTCGGTCTGGCGAGGCTTTTGGTCTTTCGATCTGGTGAGACTTTGGAAGTGTTCGGTCTGGTGAGGGCTTTGGAAGTCTTTCGGTCTGGCCGAGGCTTTTGAAGTGCTCGGTCTGGCCTAGGCTTTTGAAAGTGCTCAGTCTGGCTGAGGCTTTGGAAGTGCTCGGTCTGGCCGAGGCTTTTGAAGTGCTCAGTCTGGCTGATGCTTCGAGTAAGTGCTGCAAGTGAAAATGTTATTAAGGCGACAGGGGTAGCTGGGAGACAAAATTGTTGTCATGAGGAACGCAGTCCAATGATCAAAATTTATATTGCGTCAAAAAGAAAGTACAACAATTGAGTGATACAAAAGCAATAGCTTATTGAAAGTAGCGTTTCAAGTGTTCAGTGTTCCATAGGTGGGGAAGGTCGCGACCCTTCATGTCTTGAAGTCGGTAAGTGCCTGGACGCGGTCTGGCTTTCACAATATAAGGTCCCTCTCATTTGGCTGCCAATTTGCTCTCAGTCGGATTCTTGGTGGCAAGGGTTGCTTCTCTCAACACTAAGTCCCCCACAACAAATTTCCTTGGTTGGACCTTGCGGTTGTAATGTGTTCTCGTTTTTTGTTGGTATGAGGCTAGTCTGACCGCAGTGGTCTCCCTGAGTTCTTCAATCAGGTCTAGGTCCGCTCGATGGAGCTCTTCTGTCAGTGTTGGATCCGGATGTAGAACCCTGGGGGTTGGCAGGCCGACTTCTACTGGGATAACCGCCTCAGCGCCGTATGTTAGGCGGAAGGGGGTTTCCCTAGTAGGAGTCCATTATGGTCTGTAGGCCAGTACATTGGGTAGTTCCTCGTTGAGTCCTTAGCGACCTCGGCTTAGCCTTGATAATCTTCAAAAGAGACCGATTGGTGACCTCAATCTGGCCATTGGCTTGGGGATAACCGGGGGAGGAGAAACATGGTTGGATCTGGAGGTCTGCGCAGAACTTTCTGTATCTGGCGTTGTCGAATTGTTTGCCGTTGTTTGACACGATGGCTTTGAGGATCTTAGAACTGCGAGCGATTCATTGCTAGATAAATTTGGTTGTGTTCCGTTTGGTGATGGTGGCAAGGGGTTCTGCCTCGACCCACTTGGTAAAGTAATCAATGGCAACAACCGCGAACTTGGTCTGGCCTCGGCCGGTGGGAAGGGGGCCAATCAGGTCGGTCCCCCATTTAGCGAGCAGTGCAGTGCGAGAGTAATCAATTCAGTAGGAGGAGCATGGGGGATGTTGGCAAAGCGCTGACACTTATCGCATTTGAGGACAAAATCATTGGCATCTTGATTGAGAGTCGGCCAAAAATAGCCAGTACGGAGTATTTTGTGGGCCAAAGACCTGCCGCCCGAATGATTGCCACAAATTCCCTCATGAATTTCTTGCATTACATATGTTGCTTGGGTTGAGTTGAGGCATCGCAGATATGGTCGTAAAAAACCACGTTTGTACAAGATGCCATCGACCAGGACGTAGTTCGACAACCGAGCCCTGACTTTGGCGGCCTGTTCTTGGTCGTTTGGGAGTTCTCCTGTCGTCAGAAATAGGATGATGTCAGATGCCCAGGGGATGGGTTCATTTTGGAGGAAGCGCGCCGTCTTTGGTCGGCCGAACGGCCGGATGAGTTAGGTATTCGAGGTAGACTCCGTGGTTGAGGTCGGACTGATCTGCAGAGGCCAACTGGGCCATCTCATCAGCTTTGGAGTTTTCCGCCCGAGGTATGTGCTTGATCTAGAAAGTATTGAAGAGGCGAGCAAGGGGGAGCGTCATGTCCCTGTAAGCCCGCATTGTGCCATCCTTAGCATCGAATTCCCCCGTGATCGACCGGCGATGGTGGGAGTCGCTTGAACACGCGGATGTGGCTAACACCAATGTCTTTGGCTAGGCGGAGTCTTGCGATCAACGCTTCATATTCGGCCTCATTGTTGCTGGCCTCAAACAAGAGACGGAGAGCACACTTGATACAACCGCCTTCGGGGGAGGTAAGAATGAGACCAGCCCTGCTACCTTCCCTCCGGGATAACCCGTCGACGTTGAGAGTCCAAGAATGGGGGTCTTCTGGTTCAGCAGGAGTTGGTGGCGATGGGGAGGTAGTGGCTGCGGTAGGGTTGGTGAATTCTAGGATGAAGTCGGCGATGGCCTGTCCTTTGATTGCTGTGCAAGGGCGGTAGGAGATGTCAAACTGGCTGAGTTCATGACCCTTTGCATAAGTCGGCGAGCTCTGGTTCTTTGCATGACCTTCTTCAGGGGTTGGTCGGTGAGGACCACTCTGGAATAGGCTTGGAAGTAAGGACGAAGTCGTCTGGAGGCAGTGACCAGAGCCAGGGACAACTTTTCTAGCAGAGGGTAATTCTGCTCTGCTCTCCTAAGAGCTCGACTGATGTAATAGACCGGCCGTTAGACTGAGCCGTCTTCCTCAATGAGAGCTGCACTGACGGCGGTGTTCAATACTGCTAAATAGAGGAAGAGGGGCTTGTCTGCGATTGCCTGCGAAAGAATGGGGGGTTGCCCATGCATTGTTATAACTGCTGGAAAGCCTTTTCGGATTCAGTCGTCCATTCGAAAGTCTCCCGAAGAACTTTGAAGAATGGTAGGCACTTATCATTGCGGAAATGAGCAGGTTGAGGCGCCACTCTGCCGGTGAGTCTTTGAACTTCATATGGTTTTGGGTATTGCATCTCAATCAAGGCCTTGATCTTCTCTGGGTTGGCCTCAATGCCGCGCTAACTGACCATAAAACCCAAGAACTTTTCAGATCCTACGCCAAATGCGCACTTTTCTGGGTTGAGCTTCATCTGGTACTTGCGAAGGGTGGCAAAGGTCTCCGTGGAGTCGGTCGGATGGTCGATGGAGAGTTTGCTTTTGACTAGCATGTCACATACACCTCCATATTCCGACCGTCGATGTTGAAAAAGCGCATTGACTAACCGTTAGTAGGTGGCCGCATTCTTGATCCGAGCGGCATGACCTGATAGTGGTAGGTACCGATCGGTGATGAAGGTATGTTCCGTCGGATGAGTGCATCATGATTTGGTTATACTCGGAGAAAGCATCCATGGTGAGCATTTGGTGGCCGTAGTGGCGTCGACTAGCGATCAATGCGAGTGGATAGCTATCTTTAGAACAAGCTTCGGTTGGTCGAATGTCGGCGTAGAGCGCCACTTGCCATTGTTCTTGCGGACGAACCACATTGGGACCACTTAGGATGTCGACATTTTGGATGAATTGAGCCGAGAGTTTGTCGCGTCTGCGGTTATGAGATTATTACGCTCTGGGTGAAAAATACGCTGCTTTTGGCGGTATGGTCGGAAATGGGGTTCGATGCTGAGGCGGTGAGTTATAAAGGAGAATCGATGCTGGCATGTCGAGTGGGTCGAACAAATATGTCATTGTGCTTTCGGTCGGGAGGCGATAGATCGGCTTGGGGGGATAGTTGACTGCCGATCTTGGCAGTTTTCGTTGGGTTAGTGGGGTCGATGAGAACCTTAATGAACTCCTCAACAGGTTCTCCCCTGATCAGCTCATCTTCGTCTCAAACATCAAGTCCTTCAATAATCATGGCCTCCTTCAGCTTAACTTCTTTATGTGAAGCAACATAACACTCCTGCCATAGTGCGCTCTCCTCATTATTCAGCCGAGGTCGGTGGGAAACTTGAGGGCAAGATGATAGGTGGATGTGATGGCTTGGAAAGCGTTTAGAGCAGTGCGGCCCAGGATGATGTTGTAGGCAGATGGGCAGTCGACCACAAGGAAGGTGAGCAACTTGGTGGCCTGCCGCAGGTATTCGCCAATGGTGATGGGAAGATCAATGGAACCGATGGAGGTCCTGCGGTCGTGATGAAGCCGACCGGGGGGTTTGGAGTGGAGACAAGCTTTCTTCCCCAATCTTGAAATTTGGCGAGCGATTGAGGAAGATGATGTCTAAAGAGCTGCCGTTGTCGATGAGAACTCGTCTGATCTTGTAGTTGGAAAGGATGGCCGAAATGACAAGGGGGTCATCATGAGGATAACGGATGCTTGTACAGTCGGCGTCCGTGAAGGTGATGGGCTCTGTCCACTACTTGGGCATTTGAAAGTCGGTCTATCGTGGTATTTGCCTTATCTGAGCCATTAGTATTTTCTAAGTTACGCTTATGGCCGAGCAGGATGGTCCCATGAGCGAGTCCACCTAAAATAACTCTGATTTCACCAACTGGCGGGGGTGGGTTACCTTGGGGCCGAGGCTGTTGTGGAGGTCGATCATGTCCTGGATTTGGTTGAGTTGGCTGCCGTAGTGGGCTGCGTTGGCGATTGTCTCTGTGGGGTTCGGTTCTTTGCCTCTGCTGAGGGCGGGTGTCTGTGAATCGGCTTAGACGCCCCTGGTGAATGAGGGTCTCCACATGATCCTTGAGACTGATGAAATCGTCAGTGTTATGGCCATGGTCCTGGTGGAAACGGCAATATTTGGATTGGTCTTTCCGGTTGGAAGGGTTCTGTGGAGGGGAAGGCCATTTGAGGGGGTAGTCTCGTTGGATTTGGTTGAGGACATGTTCCATGGGAGAATTGAGAGGTGTATCTGCTCGAGCCAAGCCGTGTGGCGGATTTGGTCTTGGCACGAAGAATCGGTCGGTATCTTGGGGTGTCTGGCTATAATCTTGGGCATTCTTAGGGTTCTTAGTCTTTCTCTTTTCTCTAAGGGTCGGGTTTTTAAATTTGGATCTGTAGGCGGCTAGTGAATCCTCGACATTCATGTATTTTGGGCTTTGGAAGTAGGGCGCCATGGAGGTCGTGGGTTCTTAGAGAGGAGAAAAAATCGGATGACCAGACCGCCATGAAATTTGTGAGGATGACCTTGTCGTCATTTTGACAACTTAGGGCTTCGGTGTTGAAGCGAAATGTAAGGCTGCTGTGATGATTCCCCTCGATCAGCGAATATTAAGGAGTTGGGTGGGCGGCGTGGCTGCCGATGAAATGGCTCAAGAAGGAGGCACTGAGATGTTGAAAAGTGGAGATCGAGTTTGGTGGTAACTGGCTAAACCATAACCGAGCTGACCCCTTCAGTGTCACGGGAAAAGCTCGGCACATGATTTCGTCAGGGAAGGCATGGAGGACCATGAAGGTGCGGTAGGTCTTCAGATGGTCGACCGGGTCGGTCGTTCTGTCAAAGGAGTCGATGGTGGGCATTTTGAATTTGGCGGGCAGGGGTTTGTCTCGGATGGAGGCGACAAATGGTGAGTTTGCTGTAGTGGAAGGCTTATGCTGGATATTCTGCATAACCCCTTGGAGCTGAAGCTTCATAGCTCGGAGTTTAGCGTCCCAAAGGAGGATGTTGTCACCACTAGAGGGAGCGGTGTTGGATCTTCTTGGCCTCTCCCGAAATTTGGTCTTATAATGGACGATGGGTTGAGGGGTGGAGGTGGTGGATTTATATGTGGATGAGGAGGTTGCAAACCGCCCAAGTTAGGTGGATTGGTTGTGGGGCAGTATGGCCGGGAGTTCGTTCTGGGTTGGGCAGGGCATCTGGAGGTGGCGGTGGAGGAATTGGGAGGTTTCTTTGGAGCAAAGCATTGATTAGGGCCTAGTTTTGTTCGGCCATGCGGTTGATGCTGTTGGTAAGCTCTATGAAGTACTGTGGTGGGTTGTTTGGATTGGGAGGGTCGGTTTGATGATCGGTAGCATTATGGTGGGAAGCCATGGATCTAGTCGTGACCATACACTTGACGAGTGAGGTGAAAAGGTTCTTTGGAGCAGGTCTCCGGCAATGAACACAAGCTGGAGCACGGACAAACCCGGTTTCCTGAGGCGGCATGCTGATAATCTGATTCGTTCGGTGGATGGGCAGGCCCGATCCAAGTTCCTCGGGCCCACGTCCGGATGGCGGAGCCCACTAGGTGAGCTGCAAGTAAGTCCAGTGGGGAACGGGGTAGTCCTCCAGCGAACCCTCTGACGAGCAAGTTAGCAAGTAGGAAAATAGATGAAGTATGTAGAGAGATTAGAGCGAAAACCTTAACCTTCCTCTTGTCTTGATGCTTGCTTATATCCTTTGGTAATCATTTCCTTTGTCCCTTCAAGCGTGCCCCTCCGTAGAAAGCTTTGTTGTGGCTTGCCTGTCTGAGGTGTTGTCGTAATAAATCTTTGTGATGGGTTGCATTAATGGTGATGTGTTGTAACAATAACTGCGATCTTTGTCTGTTGGCGTGGCTTTGCTGCGACGTGTCCGAATACCATTAGCCCTTCATGCTTGGTTGGCCTCTAACTGTCTGGGCTTCACCAGCTGGGTTATGTTATGGGTCTTAAGTGATGGGCTTGGGGTTGTTCATCGTGGGCTGTAGCCCTTATGGGCTTAGCCATGTCAAACTCTATCTGCATAAATCGCAAATCGCACTACAGACGATTGCGGATTGTCTTTTCCCTAAGCCGCGTTGATATGAACAAATCTAAATTAGTCCACAAATCGTCTAAATCCGAAGTGCGAACACCCCTATTTTTAAATCTCTCATTGAACATGCAAAGTTTAAAATGTGCAATTGTTCACTTGGCCACCTATTTGCTAGAGGAAAGTTGTTGACAAGTTAGCCAACATAAAGTGGCCGGATGTACATGTAGTGATCTTTGAGAGCATCTCTAGCAATTCTCTTACTAAGAGGATGAAAATAAATTTTTATTCAAAAAAGAAATATAGAATATGTCACTATTCATTTAAGCGCCAACCACAAATCTTCATTTTCTTAGGATAGGTGTTATCAATAGTAGTTTATTTATTTATTATTATTATTTTTTTTTTGAACTTGTTGGGCAATTTTTTTTTTAAACATTAATCATTATTTTCTTCTCTAAAGATTTCTCTTGAAAATATTTTCATCAAAAAGGAAATAATTTTTGTTCATTAACAAAATATTTAATTTTAAAATTTTTGTAAAATATATTTGCTATTATACTCATTTTAAATGTATAATTTCACCTTTTTTAATGATGCAAATTTTATAAAAATTAAATTTACATATTAGAAGTTATTTGTAATATAATAAAAATATATAGAATGAATAGTATTTTAGAGGGATCCTTTATTTTTCATCCTTCCTTTAAATATAAAGGATCAACTCATCTTTTTTTTAAATAGAGATGAATTTAAAGAATAAATTGAAGGAACAAATCCTTCAAATATAAAATTATAAAGGGTGAGTTGAAGATGCTCTTAAGCTAAAGTTCGAGCTCCGATAATAAATGATAGGACTGGAGCTACTCTTTGCGGGGGGTAGGGGTGAGCAGCGGATATACCGATCCGCCAAAACCGATCGAACCGAACCGATCCGTCGCATTTTGGACGGATGCGTAATAACGAGCGGACGGTTGCGGATTGATTTTCTCCAATCCGCCAATTTGGCGGACGGATGACGGATTTGAGATTCCTTTGGCCGCGACCGAACCGCTAAACCGCTACCACCCTTAATAATTTATAAGACTTTATGTTTTCAATTTGTTTAAATATTTTGTTTGTGTTTTCAATTGAAAAAGAGTTTAAATACTTTTTGAAAAAAAGTTTTTAACTTGAATATATTTTTTGAATTGAAAAAAATAAACATATTATTTATCTATATTTTTTGGTTTTTAAATTTAATTCTGAAAATAATAAATAGGATATATGCTGGTTAGTTTTTATTTTTAAAAACATATATAGATGTAACAATACAGAGACATACAATCTCTACTACTGCCCTGTTCATGGTTTTGGTGGTTTGAATTGTTATTATATTTTAAGAACCACAGATTGTAATACTTTATGTGGATGAATAATGCTGTGATTGTAATATGTTGATGAATCATGCTATGATTGTAATATGTGGATGAGCCATACAGTGATTGTGATATTCTAAAGTTTCAAACTTTCTTTTTTTAGATGAGACATACAGTGATTGTAATAGTTTTTTAAGTCATTGACTGTAACATATATATATATATATATATTTTTTTGAGGAAGTACACAAGTTGAATTATGTTGAAAATTTATAAAATCTTAAACCGCCAAACCGATTTGCATCCATCCGCCAATCCGCTTAATCCACATCCGCCGGATTGGCGGACGGATGCGGATTGATTTTCTCCAATTCACTAATCTGGCGGACGGATGGCGGATTGGAGGTTCCATGGCCGCAACCGACCCGCGTCCATCCCTAGCGGGGGGATTAACCCTCCGTGTTGATGTAATTGCTACTATATTGTTGTTTACTTTAATTCTGAGTAAATGATAATTAGAATATCACTTGTGTTATGCACGGATTGTGTTTATAATTACTTATATATATGAATTGTAATTTTTAATTTTTTTTAAATGTCTTTTTTTTTATATTATATTAAAGTTTAATATTTTGATAATAATCATATATGTTAGACTTTTCAAAGAATTAAATGTCTTTTTTTTTATTATATTATATTAAAATTTAATATTTTGATAATAATCATATGTGTTGGACTTTTCAATTTTTTTTTTTATGCTTGTTCTTAATGCATTAAAGTGTTATTATGAGGGATAATAATCATATGTGTTGAGACTTTTCAAGAAATTGATATGTGTTAGATTTCAAATAATTTTTTTTTATACTTGTTCTTAATGCATTAAAGTGTTATTATGATGGTAAGACTTAGGAGTTGAGAGAAGTTAATAAATGCTAAGATTTTTTTTTTAAATCAAAAAATTAAGAAATTTAGATTAGGAGATTGGAGCTCTCACAAGGCTTGGGGTTAAAAACCCCCTTTTGCTTAATATATAGTATAGATATAGATAGATAATAATGATAATATCATAAATTTATTTTAATTAACAATTTAAATAATTATATTATTATATAAAAGAACCGTTATGAATTTTTTTTAGTTAATTTTATTAAATAAAAAATTATGAGAAACAAATATTTATAATTTTTTAAAATAAAAGAAACAATACGTATTTAAAGCAAACTTTAAGATGTATTAATAGAAAATTCTAATATATACTCATTTAAAAAGGATATATCAAACCCAAGGGGTTGTGGCATTGTAGTAAGGCCTTGGGGTTTAAGCCCCAAGGTCACAAGTTCAATTCCCCTCCTTGGGCCAATCTCCTGGGCGAAGCACTGTTGGTTAGGAGGTTGAACCTCAAGGATGCCTAATCAGCTACTTGGTGTGGGTTTAATACTCCCCCGGCTGTGCGAGTCCTGACTTAATCGAAGCTTGCCTTGGGAGGTCGGGACAAGTTTCCAGGTTATAGTCTCTTACTCGGAACGGACAACAGGACACCCTGGTGATCTCCTCATGGGGCGCTGCCTTGGACCTGCGGGAGGGTAGGAGGATTTCCTTGTAACAAAAAAAAAAAAAAAAGGATATATCATATACACCTAAATATTTCATTTTCATTCATCAATTTTCTTTTTTAGTTACAATATTATTTTAATTATGAATTATGAATTCCTTAGTTATCTCTCATATTATGTTTAATTATAATTTTTTTTTTAATTATGACTTATAAAATTAAAATTATGTCATTTTTTTCTTTTTAATAAGAAGTGTGTGCACTAGTGTTTGTCGTTTGTAATTCGAAAAATTATTGATTGGTTTTGCAGCGTCATGTAACCATACCCCACACCAATCATAATTTAACATACCATATCATATTTAATTCGTAAACTCCACCATTTCCACTAATCACAACATGCATCACGTGACGATACCTAAGATTAACAAATAACTTCTCTTGTAATTCATCCTTAAATTTAATTGTATTCCTACATGCATTAAAACCTCTCATATGGGTGTGAGACCTATACACATATAGATTTGTATAAATCCCACCCCATGAGAGAGGGTTGGTAGAATATTTAGTAAAATATTTAAGATATATAACATTTCTCTTAAATATAATTATGATATTATCATTTAAAAATTAAGATCCACCCTTTAAAATCTCTAAATTATATTACGTAATATTTTAGTATAAATTTAAACAAATAGTAGAAGGAGAGAGAGAGAGATAGATAGGTTGATTTCTCGACTATACCATTTTAAAATTTTAGTCTCACTTTAGGGTGTGTTTTATCTTTATTCGTAATAGGGTAAAAGCGGTTTTAGAAATGCCATTTTTAGAAAGCGATTTTTTGAAAAGCCGTGTTTTGTGATTAAAATAATAATAAAATTTGAACATAAGCGGCTTTAGAAAAGCGGTTTTAATTAAGTTTTAATTAATTCTAAATTAATTAAAAATGGTTTTAAATATGGGTTTTACATTAATTTTAATTTTTTTAATTTATAATTTCAACATAAATATTTTTAATATAAAAACGGTTTTGGAAAAGCCATTTTATAAAACGGAATTAGAAAAACCCGTTTTCAGATTTTTATTTATTATTTATTTTATTATTATTTTTTCTCCTGTTTATTATCATGTGGGAAGGTTGGACTTGGGAACCAGAAGAAGAGTGAGAGAGAGCAAATGCATTCAAAGATGTGTTTCTTTAGAAAATCACAACACAGTTAAAAAAAAAAACAGTTTTGATGTTTGGCTCGAAAACAAGGGGCTCGAAAGCCCCGAAAATCCAAAAAAGGCAAAAAAAAAAAAAAAAAAAACAGAATTACCAAAAATGGAAATTTAGGGGCATTAGTGCTCAAATTTTTAGTGCTAAAAAACATTTCTGAAAAAAAAAAACATAATCCATTTAATACTTTTGAAAGAAGTTTTAAAATTTTGAATTTTGGAAAAAGTTTCAAGTTTTGAAAAGACTCTCAAATTCTAACCAAACACATAACTCAGAACTCAATTAAAAAATTAATTTCAAAACTCATAACCAAACACATAACTCGAAGCTCCATATTACTTTCAAAACTCTACACTCAAATTCTAACTAAACATATAAGAAAAAAATAAAAATATTTTTATAAAATAAAATAAAAAATATTTAAAATAAAATTCATATAGTTAAAATAAAAAAATAATTTTTTTTCAATTTTTGAGAGAAATTTTTTTAAAAAAAAATTGGGGAGAGAGTTTAGAATTTTTTTTTAGTTTGTTTAGTTGTATATTTTGAAAAGAAAATGCTATGAATGCCAAATAATATACCAAATTGGAGGTTGAAATAAACTCTTTAAAAATTTCTAAACTCTTTCCTCAATTTTTTTTAAAAAAAATTTCTCTCAAAAATTGAAAAAAATTTATTTTTTTATTTTAACTATATGAATTTTATTTTAAATATTTTTTATTTTATTTTATAAAATATTTTTATTTTTTTCTTATATGTTTAGTTAGAATTTGAGTGTAGAGTTTTGAAAATAATATGGAGTTTCGAGTTATGTGTTTGGTTATGAGTTTTGAAAATAATTTTTTAATTGAGTTCTGAGTTATATGTTTGGTTACAATTTTAGAATCTTTTCAAAACTTGAAACTTTTTCCAAAATTCAAAATTTTAAAACTTCTTTCAAAAATATTAAATGGATTATGTTTTTTTTTCTTTTGTGTTGTGATTTTCTAAAAAACACATCTTTGAATGCATCTGCTCTCTCTCACTCTTCTTCTGGTTCCCAAGTCCAACCTTTCCACATGATAACAAACGGCAAAAAAAAAAAAAAAAAAAAAAAATCTGGAAATGGTTTTTCTAATTCCGTTTTATAAAATGGCTTTTCCAAAACCCTTTTTGTATTAAAAATATTTTTAATCAAAAAATATTTATGTTGAAATTATAAATTAAAAAAAATTAAAAATTAATGTAAAACCGACTTTATCAAAATCATTTTTAATTAATTTAGAATTAATTAAAAACTTAATTAAAACCGTCTTTTTTAAAATCGTTTTTTATGTTCAAATTTTATTATTATTTTAATCACAAAACACGATTTTTTAAAAATTATTTTTTGAAAAATGACATTTCTAAAATCGTTTTATCCTATTATAAAAATAAAAATAAAAACACATCCTAGTAAGACCAAAATTTTAAAAATTTTAAAAATGGTATAGTCAGGCATAGGGGTGAGCAGCGGATATACCGATCCGCCAAAACCGACCGAACCGAACCGATCCGCCGCATTTTGGGCCGGATCGTGATGATGGCGGACGGTTGCGGATTGATTTTCTCCAATCGCCAATTTGGCGGACGGATGGCGGTTGAGATTTCTTTGGCATAGCCGAACCGCCAAACCGCCAAATCGCGAGCACCCCTACTAATTTATAAGATTTTGTATTTTCAATTTGTTTAAATATTATGTTTGTGTTTTCAATTGAACAAGAGTTTAAATATTTTGTTGAAAAAAAGTTTTCAACTTGAATATATATTTTGAATTGAAAAAAATAAACGTATCATTTATCTATATTTTTTGGTTTTTAAATCTAGCTCTAAAAATAATAAATAGAAAATATGATATATGCTGGTTGGGTTTTTGTTTTCAAAAACATATGTAGATGTAACAATACAAAAACATACAATCTATACTACTACTCTGTTCATGGTTTTTGTGGTTTGAATTGTTATTATATTTTAAGAATCACATATTGTAATACTTTATGTGGGTGAATCATGCTGTGATTGTAATATGTGAATGAGGCATGTAGTGATCGTGATATTCTAAAGTTTCAAACTTTATTTCTTTAGATAAGACATACAGTGATTGTAAAAGTCATCGACTGTAATACTTTCTTCTTATTTTTTTCTTTCTTTTTTTTTTTTTTTTTTTTGAGAAAGTGAACAAGTTGAATTATGTTGAAAATTTATAAAATTTTAAACTGCCAAACCGATTCGCATCCACCCGTCAAACCGCCAATCCGCTCAATCGCATCCGCGGATTGGCGGGCGGATCTTGATTGATTCTTCAATCCGCCGATTTGGCGAGCAGACGGCAATTGAAGGTTTAAGTGGCTTAAGCCAGGCCGCACCTAATCAGGCAAATCAGCCAGATAGATAGATAAGCGTGTGTTTGGGGCTTTGGAGTCATCACAGACACAGCTGGCGAAATCTGGAGTTGGGGTTGGGACATAGTAGTGAAGTCGTTGAATCGAGGGCGTGTAATGGGTGATGACAAGTCCGCGATGGTAACGGCATTGGCGAGTAGAGACAGCAGAGATCGAGAGCTCCTCATACCAGTCGCCGACGCCTCCGTCGTTGATCATGACGACGACGCCTCTTCCAAGCCCTCTTCCTCCTCTCCCGCTTCCTCCTCTCATCACTCCGGTCGCGAGGTGTGTTCCATATTTTGAAATTCTGTGTTTCAATCTGTGCTGTGGTTTAGGGTTTTGGACTCATTTACACTAATTTTGTTGATTTTGTTTGTTATTAGTGTTTGCTATTTTCATTTATTTTTTTTAAATTTTTTTGTATGAGCTGTTTTTTTGGTTTCATGATGAACATGTACAAAACTCATGTAATGAAGTGAAGGAACAAAAATTCATTGCTGACTTTGTTTAGTTGAGTCAAAACACCGAGTTCGTTCTTGGGGGGATAATGAAGTAAAGGAAGAAAATTTTCTCACACAAGTTTAAGCATTTGAGTTATTTCTTGCAGTTTTATTCGCTGCTGTCTAAACTTTTTTTTTCCTTCCAAAAATCACACAAACCCTCCTTGTTTTACCTTAAAATTGTACTTTAAAAAAGGGTAAATTACACTGATCTGACCTCCACTAAGGTTTGGAGGTTTTAAATCACGTAATACAAAACATCAATAATTCATTAGTTATATGAATTTTACTTTTTCCAAAAAAATGTTTTCCAAAAAATGTTTTCCGGAGAAAACATTTTTCTAGTTTTAGTGGTAGAATGAAGGTGGTGGCTTGGTGGTGGGGCGGCGGTGGTGATGATGGTGGTGTGGTGAAAGAAGTTCCCCCTCAAGGGAGTTTTATTCTTCATAGGAAAAGCCCCTTTATTAGTAAGGCGGTCCAGTTGAAAGGTCATGAGAGGGCATCTTTCATAAAGAAGAAAATTCATTTGGATCAACTCGTTGATTGTTGGGAGCTTTCATTCCTCTATATTCGAAATATGCCTTTCTAGGAGCATTATGATTTGCAATTCAAATGGTCCCTTATGAAGTCTCTATTGGTCTTATTCTTATTCTTATTGTGCGCCTTGTGAGTGCGTTTGGATCCGCGAAGGCAATCGCTCTGATGTTATCTAACCCAGCAGGAATAGACAGGAGGAACGCTGCATGGGGAATGTCGGGTCTTGTCACAAGGCTCATTTTTAGTTGTGGGTAATAGAGGCGGGCCGGGCAGGCAGCTTTATCTGATCAAAGGCCAGGTCACAAGGGTCCTAATACTATCTAGGTGCGAAAAACCGGAGGTTTTAAGCTTCTAGCTGGGGTAGTTCAATAGCTATCTAGCTAGAAGTGTAGTAATGCTAAAACTGTGGAGCTTCCTATATTTTCTCTATACCTTAGGGGAGGTCAGTGTAATTTACCCCAAAAAAATGTTATGGTGTATGAAGAAATCTTTTAGTTGCTAGGATTGCCCATTAAGGTCACCTTTTGAACGCCAATGCCATGTAGTTAATTATATGGTCAATTAATTGATTAATAAATAACCATTTTACTTCCTTTCTGTTGACTTATTCAATTTTTACTGATTAATTAAAGTTGGTTGAAAATGCTGTGAAGTAATCAAATTGATTAATTACTTGAAATTTGATTCCTGACAACTTGCTTGCCTTGATAAAATTATGCTTTTACTGAAGATGTAATGCTGGCCATAGAGCTTGAATTATACACTTTGTAACTACTTTCATCCTCAAAGTTGATAAAAGCAACCAAAATGCTCTAGCCATAAGCTACATAGTCTGTGGAATCTTAGGTATCTCTGGACCAAGTTTTTATGTCCTGATAGCAGTTTTAGAGGGGTTGGGTACAAATGGGGGGTAGGCTAGGCTCGGTGTTTGCTATAGAGGATAAGGGTAGCATTGATCTTTGTTCCAAGATGATTCCTTTCCAATCTGTAATAATTTTAGATAATGTGCTAGTTATCTATTTTCCAGTGGATTGGCTCAAGTCATGTCTAATTTATTTGAATCTGGAGACTTTTGTAAGATCTTTCTTTGTAGTGTGTATAATTTTGTGGAGTTGAACCAATCCTAATATAAAACTTTTGTTAATGAACTGTTACTTTTCAAATGACCTGGTGGGCTGCAGCCTGCAGCCAACAATCTTTGTCAATTTCTACAAAGAGGACACACATGTGTTACAATACCGTCTAGGAACTCTTAACATGAGTGGATACCCTCTACCATCACCAAGCTTATTATTCTGCATAAACAGTCGCACTTTTTTTTCCAGATAAAACTCAAAGTTCTGGACTCCTATACACTGTACTACTGCTTGCACTTAGACCAGACATCTGGCGATTGAAGCAATCATAAGCAGGCATGCACATATCAACTTGACCATACCCAGTCGTGCACACACACTTCCACGAGTACATGCTGACATTATTTCTTCCACAATTAAGCCACTTAGCACCACACAACTTCTAAGTTCACATCGTGGGATAGTTTTGTTTAAGCTAAAATCATTGTGTCCTTGGAATGCCCATGGAACCACTGTTACATAAGGTTTATTTTATTTTATTGTGTTTGTGTGTGTGTGTGTGTGTGTGTGTGTGTGTGTGTGTGTGTGTGTGTGTCTGTATATTCTTCTTATATGGTCTGACAAATTTTGTATATCATGTCACATTGTAGACTTTCTACAAAGTTGTTAGGAGCTGGACTTCAAAAAAGTTTATGACAGGATGGTACTCTCTCTCTCTCCCCTGAACATATTTTGTTATCTTGTCATCTTCTTATGTTGGAGATTTTATGTTATGCATCATATCATTCATTCTTTCTATAAGATCTAACTCTTGACCTGTGTCATGATGTTCTTCAATCTTGAATTTTGTCATCATCATCATGCAAAAATGTAGGAAGTACTCATTGAGGAGAGATTGCTAATTTTTAGAATAGTCAATTGGAAGGGAATCTGAGTTCTATGAAGAATTTAAAGGATTTTGGCCTATGTGGAACATATTTTATTGAGAGTTCAATTACTGTTTGACTACTCTGGTTTGGTCTTCCCCAAAAAGTTGTATGATGGGAATTTAGTAGGAACTAGGTCCATACCGTTATTATATTGTATCGATAAGTACTAGGTCCGGACTGTTATCATGGAACCAAAGTTAGCAATAGTAAATACTAAGCGTTACAATTTGTGCTTCAGAAAAGACAAGAATTTGATTTTGAAAAATCAAACTGGAATTGTCTGGGGAGGTCTGCAGTGGTGTTATTGACTTCGGATGTTATTTAGTGTTTTGATACTTCTAAAATTAATAAAACTTATTTTGTGAGAGAAGAGGCACCATATGATATGCATCCGATTAGGGAAGGTTATTTAGGATTTTGGAAAGTGAAATCTAGTAAAATTTTTGAAGAAGTTTGCTCAAACAAAGTTTTATTTGTTGGAAACTTCAAAGGAGTATTAATAATTTGTTACTACTATAGAACAATTAGCGCCAGTATAAAGATTATATTATGGATGAAGTACTCATTATTCTGGAGGAGGCTTGAGCATTGATATTATTTGTAAGTGGTGTTATTCAGTTGATGCAGCATGACAGTAACCCCAGCCTTGTTCTTTTAATGCTCTGACTCAGTCGATGTTAAGGATAATGTGGGACATCTATTGAGGCTGCTCGTCATGTACTGCTGGGCCTTGTAGAGACCAAATTGCTGACATTATTCTAAAGCTATGCATGAAGATGACTGCTTTAAAATCACATGTCTTCTTTAAAATATGTGGAAATTTGTTTTGATTGATAATGTGAAATCTATTATAGATCCAGGAGAAAGTTGTTACCTTTGTAATTTATTGCTCTTGCTTGATGAATGGAGCTTCATACTTGTATTTTTTAATGTCGGAGTGGACTACTTGTGCAGTAAAATTTTTAAAGCAAGATCTGTGGTTGAGAGTTCATGGCCAGGTTGTTCAAGGGTTGAAATTTAGTGTAATTTAGTGCTTGTCAAATAAGAAAGGTCTTTTAGAACTGATCGTTGGTGCCAGAACTAATAAATATATTCAACATTTGGGATGATAATGAGTTGGGTATTATGGGACCCACACATACTTATCCCTACCCTACCTTTCCTGTTTTTCACATAGAAAGCCCAACAACCTGTCCTGCCTGCGCTGCACCTGGGACAGTTTCTCTATCATTGCCCCAGTGACATTCTCTAGACTTGTCTCTGTGCTACCAAACCTCAAATGTAAGTTATTCTTGTTGCACATCTTTTCAGTGAGGGTTAAAAAGAGAGAACTTACCATTATAGATCAATCTGAACACCTGCAAAGGCAAACCCCAACCATGTTTGAAGATTCTGAATGATCTTCATCATTGTTAGAAAACAAGGCTCTAAATCTAGGTCTTGCATGTGTCAAACAATTACAGAGAAAGGAGTCATAATAAGATGGATGCAACAGTGAACTTCATCACTGTCTTTATCTGCTGCAAAGGAAGTGCAAGTTTTGATGTGGGCATTGGTTTGGAGTGAGAAATTTGAAAGAATGAATTTCCGGAGAGAAAACCTTTCTGATTTTGATACAAGTTAGCTATTGTGAGAAATTCTAAAAATATGAGGATTTAATAGATTTGATATTTAATCTGGGTTGTGTGGGTCTTTTTTAATCCTGGCCACACTCTACATGCAGGTTGAGCATGGTTTTCTCCACCTAAACCTGCCCCAAAACCTCGTTAATCCCTCCCCTAACCCACCCCACGAGTTTAGGCAGTTTGGGGCAGGAGATGCTACTTTTAAATATGGGTTTTCCATATTCAACATTGACCTTGCTCTTTGCCTGCAATCAAACAGCGTCTTAAACAAAAGTAATATCAACCATAATCAAGTGAAATGTTAGTAAAAAAAGTTTCAATTGTTCAAGAAGTTTCATTTGTTAAATTACACCATGTGACTCCATAGTATATTGTGCTGCAGTAATGTCAACTGTGATGCTACATTGTGAACACGATCTTGCTGTAAAACATATGAATAATGACTGGAAATAAAATAATCCATCAAGTTCCCATATGAACCCTGGATTGCCATTATGGATGCCAAATTAAAGCTTGACACTTCCAAATATGCTTCTTTTGTTCTTCTATAATCTTGTGCCAATTGACATTTCATAATGGAATTGTATTTTGCAATGTATGAATGAATTTAAAGTAGTGTTGTTGTCGAGTTGTTTGGATTTTTTACTCAAGACTCATGCTCCTTGCTGTTGTAGTTGTTGCTTATTATTTATCCTTTTGCAGCGTCATCCTATTTCCAATAGCTGTCACTTTCTATATAACATGGTGGTTTATTCATTTTGTGGATGGATTTTTCTCTCCATTTTATGCTTGGCTGGGCATCAATATCTTTGGTAAGAATATGCATTTTCTTGACTTGGGTATGGATCTAGCCACATATGAACCCATATAAGTTGTGGTTTGATTGCTGAAATTTCTCTGATATAAGTTGTGGTTTGATTGCTGAAATTTCTCTGATTGGCATCGCTGTGAACAGTTCTTTTACATGTCTCATTTATTTTGTATTTGATCATATTTTTGGTTAGGTCTCGGTTTTGTTACTTCCATCACATTCATCTTCTTGATCGGAGTGTTCATGTCATCATGGTTGGGGGCATCAGTTTTGGGTCTTGGGGAGTGGTTCATCAAACGGATGCCATTTGTCCGTCTTATTTACAGTGCCTCAAAGCAAATTAGTGCTGCCATATCTCCAGGTATGCTTTCTGTTAATTGTTTTCCCCATTTTTTGTTTTTTGTTTTTTGTTGTTTTGGTAGGGATGGGTGATTAATTTTCTTATTTCAATATTGTTGCAGGTCAGAACACACAGGCATTCAAGGAGGTGGCTATCATAAGGCATCCACGTATTGGTGAATATGCATTTGGGTTCATCACTTCATCTTTGGTCCTTCAGGTTAGCAACTTATTTTTCCGTTCTGGTAATCTTTTCTTTTTCCCCTTATTTTCCTGGCATTTATGGAAGTATCATCATCTAATGTGTATCATACAGCACAATCTGTTTGCCATACTTTTTAGTGCATTGTTGCTCAGTTTGTCAATTCTTGCTTTCCAACCTAGAGCTTAGTCTTGATTCCAAGAAATTACAACCTTGTGAAACTATTATCAGCTTGACCTTTTGTTTCAATGATGATATTGAACTTTCTCAAATACCATGTTTTGCTTGCTAATTGCAAGGCCTTTGCTTCTAGCTTCTTGTAATATAGCCTAATCTTGATACTCGTAGTTTTTATTATTAGTCTTGATACTTGTAAAGTGGTAGTTATTCTTACGCATATTGATATAATTCTATTATGTTCTTAGTTGCTATGTTGCTGTCTGAACTTTTCCCATTGAATTTTTTACTTGCTTCTTTGATATGAGGTTTGATGTTAAGTTCTGAACAATGGAATTCTTGACCTTGGGGGTGCTTGTAATTTATATATGATAATCTTTGGCTACATATGTGATTACTGTTCTACTAAAGGTAGTGCACAGGTCATTTTGTTGAAACCTGAGAGAACGTAAGAATCAACTGCCAACAAATTGATTCATGTTCATCTTGTCTGATTGCTGAATTTCCCTCATTCAAATGACTAACTTCGCTACTTGGTTTTCCAGAACTATTCAGGTGACGAGGAACTATGTTGTGTATACGTTCCCACTAACCATCTTTATATCGGTGATATACTCCTCGTCAATGCTAAGGATGTTATTAGACCAAACTTGTCTGTTCGGGAAGGAATTGGTAAGAACTCTTCTCTAAAAGTCGTAAATACGTCCTTCAACCTTTTGCCATACATGACCCTTGAGCTATATTATGTTACATGGACTTCCTGTTTCCCCCAAAGTGCCGTGTCCGGCAAATATGACAAGGGTAAGATTGTCGACACCCATATCTAATTTAGACATTTGGATCCTTTATTTTATTACGATATTGAAGAAAATAAACTCACGTTTGCTAGTGAAGAAACGCTTGCAGCCTCACATAACATAAGGATGAGAGAGAAATTTCATATTTTTTCAAAATTCCTTTTAATTTCAAGTATATTTCAACATAAATTACGACATCTTATCTAAGCCTATTATACAATATGCCATATAGGTGTCCATGACGTGTCCTGTTACATATATCTAACTTTTGGATACATATCTCAGTATCTTAAGATTTAAGTTTATGGAAGTTTGACGCTCGGGATACTCACTGCACCCTTGTTGGATACTCGTACTGAGTCCAAGTAGCATAGCTCTTGAGCTGGCATTGCCTACTAACTTGTGTGGTAACCAGGTACCTTGTATGAGAATATCTCATCACTGTCCTTCATTCTTTACTTGCAGAAATTGTCGTGTCTGGGGGCATGTCAATGCCACAGATCTTGTCGACGCTGGATCCAACAACTATTCAAGTGGATAGAATTGGACCCGACAGAAGTTGAGAATCAAGACGGTAGTAGATGTAGTTGAGTTGTTCATTTATCACCTTCTCATGTTTCAGGCGAAGTCATCAGAATGACCACATGATCTGTATGCATCATCATCTCATGAATCTACCATTTAGATTTTTCGGTTCATGTATCAAATTCTGATGACATATGTAATATTGGTTTTCGTGTACAATGTAGGAAGGTAGCGCTTGTTCGAAAATATATAGTCGGTTTTTGTCACAGGTCAATGGGAGTGTTTGTTTCAGCTTTTCAGAGTCAACTTATGACTTTTAGCTTTGAAAAAAGTTATTTTGAATTTGTTTGGTTAAACTTATTTCAAACAGTTTCTGATTCTAACAGTTTATTTTAACTTAAAAAATGATTACGGAATTGTTCACCTTGTTTACGATTATAAACCTGCTTGTAAACATGTTAATTTATGGTTATACTTTTAAATTTTTTTATTTTTTATTTTTTTAAAAATAGAAAAAGACTCAAATGGACTATGGATTATTATTATTATTTTTTATGAGAAATGTAGACAAACAAAAAATAAAAATTAATTGAAAAAGTTATTTTACAGCTTATTTAACAAACACTACTCAGCAACTTAAATCTATAATCTAACAGCTATACCAAACAGATTAACTACTTCTGATTAAAGTCATAATTTATAATCTGTTAAGTTATAATCTACAAGCTGTTTTAACAGCTATACCAAGCTACACCAAACGGGGCCAATGTAGGTTGTTTGTCTTTGGATTGTTTCACCCTTTTTGGTCATACCTCCTCTACATGTAATGGATGTCACTCATCTCACTTGATGGGTCTTTTTCAATTATAAGTTTTTCCAGATTCCATTTCAGTTTTGTTGATGGAAAATAGGTTCTCTGATGAATCCAGGTTTATGGGGACGCCATGAAGGTTAAAGCTAGGATTTGCTGTTTAAAATGAACATAGAAACAAGATTTTCCTTGCTTGGAAATTGGTGAGCAAAATTTAAATTTCTCACTTATGAGCTTACTAATTTGATTTGCACAACAGGACACTCTTGGATTGTGGTTGGTTCCATGATTTGTCCTCAAAACTGTGTCAATCCCATGTTATTTTGGAGTCAAGTACTTGTCAAGATTTGAGGAAATTGAAAAAGGAAGAAAATGTTAAACCGAGAGTTTACCATAGGGGAGTGTCCAGTAAGCTATCACAAAAGAGTTGTTTTTTGATTAGCTGTTCTGACTCTCTCTCTCTTCTTTTTTTCTTTTTTTTTTTTTTTTTACAGAAAAACTGGATGGAGTAAGAAATTTTTTAAAAGAGCAATGTTGGGTGGTCCGAAAAGGAGGTTGACTCAAATGGTGTGAATTTTACCTTACCAGTCATCCGGCCGGATGTCCGGTGAGGTGAGGAAATTGATAGTTGCGGTCGACAAAGGTGACAATTGCAGTAGACAAGCTTTCATCTGGTCGTTTGGATGAACGTCCGGCCAAAACTCATTTGGGCTATTTGAGCCATTTCTTTTCGGGCTACCAAGCATTTTATTTTTTTAAAATGCGGAGTATCAAAAATAATTGCAACAGAAGTGGAAACTTAAAAATTAATTACAAAAGTACGGTAAAATTTACATTTTGCCCTTTCCACTTTTACTCTCAACCCCTTTTCTCTTCCCTCTCCCACTTTCTCCAACCATTGGCTACCCCATCTCTGCGTTACCTCACCTTCCTTAAAGGAGTTTGGGAGTGGGGGCGGGAATGGTGGGGGAAAGCAAAGTGAATTAGCAGAAATTGAAAAGGGTAGGGGAGGGGTGGTTGATGATTGAGAAGGGTGGTTATGGACTGAGAAGATGAGGGTGAGGGAAAGGGAGGAAGAAAGAGAAGACGAGGTGAGAGGCAAAAATGAGAGGACTAAAAAACAAAGGGTTGGTTATAAAAAAAATCTTAGGGTTTGAATTTTATAACAAAATAAATTTTTAATTTTTAATTTTATCAATTTAAACACTAATATTTTGACTTGTTTTCAATCTAAACCTTTCACCTATTTCCATTAAGTAAAATTAAAAAAAAAAATAGTATTTTAATAATTAAACTTTATATAGATATACATAAAATATCTAAAATGCTATTTTTCATTGAATTTAATGATTAAAATGTATTTTTTCTATCGATTTCACTTAAGAAATATAGACAAATAGTTTAGACTGAAAATAAATCATAATTTTTGGATTTAAATTGATAAAATTAAAAATTCAAGATTATTTTGTTATAATGGTCAAATCTTGATTTATTTTATTTTTTATTTTTGTAATTTTTGCTTTTTTGTTATTATTTTTAACTTTCCATTGACCATAATGGGATATTTATCGATAAAACTCATTCCTAGCAGTTGCACCAATTGGTCCCAATGTTGTTTCTATTGTTCTTAATAGTCCTATTAGTTGGGAAATATATCCCATTTGATCTGTTTAGTTGTTGGTTAGTATTTAGTGGTCAATTATATCCTTCCATTTCTTTGGTGGACGATTTTGGTGGGATTACATCGCACTTTTGATATTGAATATTTGATTATAGGCGTTACATTGTGGCCTTCTCCAATTAGTTCAAGTTTTTTTTAATTGATTTGTTTAGTCTTATTAATGGAGAATTTCTTTCTGTGTGGTCCTATTTTTAATTTTGGTAGTGTTTTAGCAGACAGTTATACCCTTTTATTAATGTGACAGGTATGATGTAATACTCTAATGTGACAGGTATAAATGTGACACTGCAATGATGTGACATTTCAAAAAATTAAAAAATTTTAGTGTATTTTTCCTAAATGTGAGAACGTAGTGCGTATGATATGACACTCTAAAACGTTTACTCCAATAAATAAATAAATAAATAAACTCTTTAGTGTACTTTTTCCTAATATGACAACGTAACAGGTATGATGTGATACTTCAAAAAAATAAAAACTTTTTAGTGTACTTTTCCTTAATGTGACAACGCGACAGGTATGATGTGACACTTTAAAAGAAATAAAAACTCTTTACTGTACTTTTTTCAAACGTGATAATGTGGTGGGTATGATATGATACTCTAAAAAAAATTAAAAAAATTTTAGTATACTTTTCCCAAACGTGACATGTGACACTCCAACTTAACGGATATGATGTGACACTCTAAAAAATTAAAAACAAACATAGCGAGATTCAAATGTTGTATATCTTAGATTTGGCAACCCAATCGTTGTATGTGGCATGTGAAATCAACACACAAACCCAAAACCCATAAAAAGCCTTAATGCGCTTTTCTATTATGTGGCATCAACACACCGCCAAACAAGGCACTTGTGAAGCATTTGCCCATTCAACAAACTTCAAGCTGCGATCGTCACCGAAACCGTACACCAACGATCTGTTACACAAAAATAAAACATAACCCAGCGCATCAATTATGGCCACGCAGTGATGCGCTATTCACGTGATATTTGTGTCTTTCCTAGCGGAAAGGACCAAAGCAGTCAATGAAATTTTATGGGACCAAATGGAATACAATTTCAACTTTTAGGATATACAGGTAACTTTCCCATTATTTTTTTGTTCTCTCACATTTTTCAAACTTTCTTTCTTTTTCATTTTTTGTAATACAATTTCACCCTTTTTTTCTTTTTATCAATTTTCATTCCATGAGCTTCTTCAATGATGTGGTAATATTTGCATAAAATTTGACAACCTTTTTTGTTTCCACAACTTGAACTTAAATAAATATAACAATTTTTATAAACATTTTGGGAGAAATACAGAACAAATAACATTTACAACATTAAAACAACATTGCCAAAATATAATATTTATTATTATGCATTGTTAAAATATATTAATTACTAATCATTTAACTACTAAATTATTTGAAGTGTTTTTGAATGTTTGCTTATGATGAAAAAGACCTCGCCAAATATTTAAAAGGAAAATGTAATACAAATTAACATATTTGATAAAATTTTCTTATTAATTGATGTCATACAATAATAAAATTCTGAAATCCAAAATTACTAGTTTTTTTAAAAATAATGTGAATATTGTCACATTGGAGAAAATTTATTATTAGATGCTTAAAAAGTTTATAAAATTCATTATTTTATACTATAATTTATTACTCTACTTAAAAGCGATAAAAGTTGAAGCTAAAAATACATTAAAAACAAAGAATTTTTTAAGATTTACATTATTAAGATTTTATAGAATAAATGACATATAATATTTTTATAGTAGTTGGGGTCCCTTAACATTTTTTGGAGAAATTTCAAGCGAGAGAAATTTCCAAAATCTGAGAAGAAAAAAATGTTTTGAAATTTCTTTAGTTTGCTCAATTTATATATTTTTCAATGTGTTTTGAAGTTTTTTTTGGATTGAATTTCCTCTAGTTTGCTTACAAATTTCTCTGTGATTTGCTCGCAATTTTCTCTGTCTTTCGACCAATTTTTTCTAATTTTCTCTGTGTTTTAACTAAACCGAGAAAATTGTGTCTTCTGAGAATTTTCAACAAAAAGAGATTGAGAAAATCACTTGAGCACAAGGAGAATTCGGAGAAATTTCATATCTCAAGGGATATGTTAATGCGAAGAAATTCTGAGAAAATCAACATGCTAGAGAAATTTTATTTTTACAAATTTGTTTTACTATCACACACAAATCTGACCAATGTTTTAGGCAAACAAAATCAACTTATTAAGAGATAAAGTTTTCACAAAGTTTTCTAAAATGACAAAAAAATTTATCTGTCTTTTAGTCATAGAAAATCAACTGAAATAGATTTGATGTTTTCAAAATGTTCATTGTAAAGGGAGATAAATTTTATTTTTACAAATTTCTCTAACTAACACATACAAATCTGACCCAAGGTTATGAAACCCTAATTACGAATAGAGATGGTGAAATGAAGATGAATGACTCAAGGATGAGCGATTGCAAATCGTCGAGACAAATTTATGAAGAATGGCAAAGATTTTTGCCGTCGATTGTAAATATGAAACCCTAATGTCATTGTCTATCGTGAAGATAATAATCTCTCTATCTAAAATCTTTATTCTTCTTTCTTTCTCTTCTTATCTATCTTTTTTTTCTTTTCTTTTTTTTCAGTTGCCATGGACGGATAACAAATATATATATATATATATATGTATAGCTTTGGTTGAGGAATAGTAACAAACAATTGAGATTTCAAGACATAGCACTGTCATGGTGACTATAGTTCTGACTCAACAACAAGTTTAGACGGCGATGATGCTTCTTATGACGCCACATATTGGCGGCAGTGGAGGGTTCACGAATGTATCACTGTACATGGGTTATCTCAATCCGATTGTGAACGAAGGCCATCACAAACAGATTGTCCAAACATGTTGAGTAAGCTCTGATGACTTCTAGATCTCCGATGATAGTGGTGGTAGAAAAAGATAGAGAAATGATTGTTGTGAAGAGATCTGAAACCTAGAGAGAAGAAGAAGAAGAAAGAGATAGAGAGAATAAGAGTGTGGGTGTGATATATGGGTGAGAGGGATCTTAGGCTATAAAAAAAATATTGTGAACCTCTCCCATTACTAAAAGTTTGAGAGGGATGATAAATTAAATATCCCTAAAAAAAGGTAATTGTTAATATATAAATGTAAGAGAATTCAATACTTTATTTCTATTTTTTCTTGCTAATCCACCATTTTGTAGTTCAAAGGGTAAAATATACATATTTGTATGTATTAAAAAATAATAAATGAAAATTAGAGAGAGATGAGAAATAACAAACAAAATTTAAAGAAGATTGGATTTGTACTAACTAGAAATAAGAGAAGGACAATTCTGTCTAAAATATACAACATCCAAAGCGGGTAGCTCTAAATGCACACTAAAAATTAGGTTGCATACCCCATTAATTTGAGCACCTTAATTAAAAATTTAATTTTTTATTTAATTTTTTGGATATCTCAAATAATACCTATTATGTCTCTAAAAATCCTAAAAACCATAGAAATATACTAGAGACCTACTTTTTACGCTCCATTAGTCTACTATTAGTTACAACACAGGCACAAACTCATTATTCATGGCAGAGTTAACTTGTCTTTTCTGACACCCTCGTCGCTAACTTGCCATCTCCAACCCATCTTTGTCTCCAATCCCTATCGTTTTAGGATATTTTGGCATCAATTTGGGATTTTCGATTTTGAGTTTTTGAAAAAATAGTTTCTTTGGATACTCAAGGCCAAATAAATGAAATATGTCTGATACTCAATTCTGAACAACAAAAAATCGGTTTAAGCTTTTCACCTAGATACTCAATGTGGAACAAATTAAATATGTCCGGTTACTCAATTCCGAACAACAAAAAATTGATTTGGCTTTTCATCTGGATACTCGATCGAACAAATTAAATATGTTCGGTTACTCGATTCGAACAATAAAAAATTGATTTCACCTATTCCATTTGGATGTTGAGTGTCAAACAAATTAAATATGTCCATATACTCAATTATGAAATAAATCCGTGAACAAATGAACAAATGAATCACGTGAACAATAGAAAACTAGAACATAGCTAATACCGAGATAGTTCTTTTTGTTCAAAATTAGATTATGAAGAATTTTAAAATTAAATGTTTGAAAACACAGCGGCGAACATAGACAATTGTTCAGATATTAAATTATGAACAATGACCATTATTTTGAAAACACAATGCGAATATATAATTTGTTAGCTACTAAATTTCGAACAAATCTTGTAAACACAATAGCGAAAGTGATGAACATAAATAAAATTTTTAATTTGTTTATAAAAAAACTATTTACAAACATTTTCTTTATTGTTCATTGTTAATTTCAATATGAAATGGAATGTAAGAATGATTGATTCAAGTAAAATATGGTTGAGTATGAAGATGCAAAGTGAAGAAAGCAAGAAGAGAATAGAAGAGTAAAGGGACGATTGAGTTTCATTATAAGTGGTATGTCCAAAACACTTTGATTTGTATTTTCACTACAACAAAAAGGGTTTTTACGGCGTAAATGTGCGTCGTGGATCACGATTCTGTAGCGTAGGTAGCGTCATATTATGATTAGTCATGGAAAGTCATTTACTTTCAGCGGCATATCGTAGTACCTCATAAAAACCCTTTAATAGTGGATCTCGTAAATCGTGTTTGATTTTTTGACAACTATTTTTAGCATGCCATTAAAACCCTTTAACAAGCAGATCTTGTGTGTGCGTGTTTGATATATGAGTCTCAATTCTTGGGACAAATCACAACTCTCCTTGCTAAATGCGTAAAATATGTATGTAGAAACAAATTTTGAAACAATGAAGTGTTTCAACATATTTCAAATTTTTATGTTACAAATGTTCCTTTGTTTAGTTTTGGACTAAACAATGTTGATTATTTGAATAGTAGGTTCCTATTTCGATCTATATTCGGGCGTTAGTTACATTTTACATAAATGAAACCTTCAATTAATGAAGAACCAAAATAAATAACATAAGACAATTTAAGAAAAATAAATATTTTATTGAAATTGTTATGGTTTTGAATACAAAGTACAATTCTTGGGTTTGGAACCCTTTACCTATTCATTGCCATTCTACATTTGTAGCATAGGCTCTTGAGTTCTCTGGATTTCTTTTATTCTTTCTTGTAACGACTTCTTTAGCTCTTGATTTCTTTCTCTCCCTTTGATCTTCTCACTTCTGATTTTTCTCATCTTGTGTGATGGTCCTCATATTTATAGAGGGCATTCAGGTGATAGCCCTTGTGTGATGGTCCTCATCCTCAATTTGAATTTCAAATTGAATGATAGTGCCACTTGAATTTTGAATGATAGCGCTATATGATTAATCAAATATCTAATTAACAGATTGATCTTTGGGGTTTCATCTTGTGTGGTGTCCTTCTTTGTATAGGCTCTCTGAGGTGTCACCTTGAGACTCCACATGTCACTTGAGTATCTTAAATAACATATTTGAGATATGGCGTTATTTTTTTATACACTTTAATGGATCAAGTTGATCATTTTTAGAAAGTGATTACCTACAACAATCCTATCATAGGCTCTATCGTGTCATTAAGCGATTGTAGTATTTGAAATTTGAACATAAATTTGGGCGAAATTTATGTGCCAACAAATACCTCGTGACTTGCACAAAGAAATTTCTTAGCTATGCGAGTCACCACAATTCAGACTTTATCTAGATGATCTTTAGGTCTTGGATGGGATTATTTCTTAGCCTTGGTCCTTGGTCTTTTTGTATTTTTTGGTTGATTGCTCCTTATAGTCCATGGCCTCCCTCCCCTCCTTTTTTTTTTTGCATGGGCCTTTTACTTTTTGTTGCATGGGTACTTTTTGTGGACTTGATCCCCCTTTTTTTAAGGGTTATGGGTAAGGTCTAAAGATTTAATTAGACCTTTCCTTTGTGGGCCTCAACTTGCCACCATTTTTCTGAGATTTTTTCTAGGCTATCATGGATATTGATGGAAAAGGTCCAAGATTTAATTGGGCTTTTTTTTGTGGGCCTCAACTTGTCACTTCTTTTTTTCTTAGGATCAGATTTTTTATAGATATATATATATATATATTTATAGTTTGTCTAAATGAAATAGGATGGATTGAAATTGACAGGATTTCAAATCCTATATGAACTCTTGCTTCTTTGGAGTGTTTTAAGAGACCACTACCTCTTTTCTTAAGCCAGACTTTTTACTCTATATAACACCTATTCATGCATACATCCCATTTATTTTTTTTCCTACAACTTTCTTCCTCGGTAGATTTTTGTTTCCAGAAAATCTTTATCCTTCCAGCATATATATATATATATTTTTTGCTTCCGGCAACTCTCCAGCAGCCTCTCTTTTTTTTTTCCTGAAAATTTTGTAGTGCATATTATGTCTTCATCCTTCCAGGTTATTTCTATCAGAAGTTGTCTGGCCATTATCTTTCTACTCTTCCTAACATTAGCTATTCTTCTTACACTTCAAAGAAGGCACAAAAGAATTCTTTCAATTTCCTTTTAGTCAGGTATGCTTCCCTTATACCTTCATCATAATATTTGGTGGTTTTTTTTCACCTTTTTTTTTTTTTTTGCTGCTGCTAGATGAAATTTTTATTTTTTTAACACCCATACCAACTTCATGGATGTCACACTCATAAATTTTGCATGTAGTAGCATCCCTTGGCCTAACAAGACTTCTATCTCTAAATTTTTTTAAGGCATAAGATTTCTTTTCTTCAATAAAGAACAAGTTTTTGTTGGCAATCAAGCTGTTCATCAAGTATGCAATATGCCTTTTATCCATAGCACCCTTTTTTTTCTTCTTTGCTGCTACTATCCTTTTTTTTTTTTTTTTTGGCTAACCATGAGCCCAAACAAAGACTTTTCTTATTTAAAGAAAAACACTATACCCTTTTTTTGTAACAACATGTATTTATTTATTTAGCAAATTTTTGCTAAACCCAAATATGACCAAACAGTCCTCTCTTTTTTTTTCTTTTTTTTAATTTATATATTTTTATATACTTGACAACATGTTCATTGTTGTGTTGTTTAGCGATTTTTTTTTTTTCAACAACCTATATACAAAGTCTTTGCTTGTGGATATGACTAAGAACCTGCTTGTATCCTTGAGCAAATGAGAGCAGTGGACATTAATGAATGACGATAAGATCCCAAGCTACAAAAATTTGTTTTCTCTTCGACTTCTTTGGTGAACCCTCACAAGAAATTTGTCCTTTTTTTTTTTTTTTAATCTAATCAAGGCTTGCCCCCTTATGATTCGTGCAAGTGAATTTTAAGCATGCAATTCGACAGTAGCTTTTGTTGTTGTTGTTGTTTTTTTTTTTTTTTCTCTACAATTATTTCATGTCTTGTTATCTCTTTTGTAGGCAACACGCAAAAATTCAGAGCTATTTTAAGTATCATTGCCCTTTCTACCCTAATGACAATGATTGGCTGGAATCCTTGATAGTGAATGTGCTTCTTTCACCCCAATGGCTTGAATCCGTGGTAGTGAATGGGCTCCTTTCACTCCAGTGGCTTAGATCCTTAGCAGTGAATGGGCTCCTTTCACCCCAATGGCTTGGATCCTCGGCAGTGAATGGGTTCTTTTCACCCTAATGGCTTAGATCCTCGGCAGTAAATGGGCTCTTTTCACCCTAATGGCTTCCATCATTGGCAGTGCATGGGCTCCTTTCACCCCAATGGCTTCCATCATTGGCAGTTCATGGGCTCATTTCACCTCAATGGCTTCCATTTCTTGGCAGTGCATGGGCTCCTTTCACCCCAATGGCTTGAAACCTTGGCAATGAATGGACTTCTTTCACTCTAATGGATTGGATCCTTGGCAGTGAATAGGCTCCTTTCACCTCAATGGCTTGAAACATTGGCGATTGCATAGGCTTTCACCCCAATGGCTCAAAACCTTTATGCGTGCTTTGCACAAGCTTACGAGGTGTTTCTAAATTAGAAAAAGATGTTCAAATTGCTCTAAATGTTTTGAGCGGCACAAGAAAGAAGAATGGACAACATAGTGTTGTGGGCGTGCTTTTGAAAATACTAAGGCTTCTCTTAATGAATGAATGTATTTTTATTTTGTTATTCATTCATTTATTATTTTCTAAGAACATTTTTTCAAAACAATGTATTTATGAAACTTCACTCGATGATAGATTTATTTGTTATATGAAATTTCTAACAATATATTGATTTGTCTTATTTTAATAGTACCAGTTTATACTCTTGAGGGCCATGGTATCAATGTTTTACTACTTTAGATTTGATTGGGGTATTTTAGCATTTTAACCACATACAATCTTTGTTGGTGGTCTTTGACTTATGTTTGGCATTACATAGTTTACACTTTTGCGGGCCAAAGTATCAATGTTTTACCACCTTAGATTTCAATGGGGTATTTTAGCGGTTTAACCATACAATACTATTGGTGGTCTTCAACTTGTGTTTAATTTGTACCACAGTTTATACTCTTGCAGGCCAGGAGTATCCAATGTTTTACCACCTTATGTTTCGGTGGAGTATTTTAGCAGTTTAACTACATATAATACCATTGGTGGTCTTTAACTTATGTTTGGCCGTACACAGTTTACACTCTTGTGGGCCAAGAGTATACAATGTTTTACCACCTTAGATTTTGATGGGATATGTTAGCAATTTAACCACATACAATATCGTTGGTGGTCTTTAACTATGTTTGGTCATACAGTTTATACTCTTGGCGGGCGAGAATTATCAATGTTTCTACACCTTAGATTTCGGTAGGATATTTTAGTAGTTTAA